>CAJQUN010000034.1:2710698-3310698 GCA_907163345.1 Haberlea rhodopensis | reverse complement strand
TACACGGCTCTGATACCACTGTTAGGAATCCGATCAAGCAATACGCAGCGGAAAATAAAATTTGGATTCCTACCATGGACCTATACAAAGTAATCATATCGAGATTGATAAGAATCATACCCTTGTAGCGTGTTTGTGGCAGAATCCTCGTTGCAATACCACGAGTCACGAACAAAGATTTGCACCTTTGTCTCTACGGTATCCACACGATCAAATCGAAAAGGGTGTTCAAGAATAAGTTGCTAGGCTCGTTCTTAAACCAAAACTAAACTCACGGTTCAAAACCGGTCAACGACGGCCGTTCAAAAGCACCACGATCCCACGACGGTGGCGGCGTGTAGGGTGCAATTGAGGCGACGGCCGAGAGCTCCTTTTGGTGGCTATTAGGTTCTAATAATTAACACTTAATCAAACTCATCGCCTTATTAGTTTATAATATATTAAATTTAATTAAAAGGCTTTCCAAAAGCCTTATTGGCCCATACCCAATCTCTTAATTAAATCCATATATCTAATATTTGTAATTAAGACTCTTCTTAATTAATTAATTCATCTAATGAATTTTTCTCCCTTTATTGATTTAATTTTTTTTGCGACCCGATAGGATCTTGCAATGTTGGCAGTGACATAAAATCTAATTTTATGTCACAAACAATGAGCGGTATCTAGCAACACATCAAGGCTACCCAAATTACAAGAATGTCATTGACTCGACATAACCTACGGACTGTGATAATATTAGCCATGTAACTTAAACCCTTTGTTTAAAGTGTTTAGATTGAACACGAGTCATGGAATAGTCATACTCGTACATTCAATCTTTTATTTCTTGATCCCCAAGTAGAACTAGAATAAACGAATAAGCTCGATATCACATATCGACTCATTCGAGCATGGCCATGCTTTTTAGTCTTACTTGATCAAGGGCCCAAACACTTCTCCTATTATATAGGAGGGACAAATCCTTTCTTGATCACTCAACATCCCTCCACAATTCGTGGTGTACCCAATGATTGTCTTTATAGATTACCCTGTTACAGGTAACGTTTGACAATATCAAGATACATGACTCCTTATGTTGGGATCCCTGGTGATCTCAAGTTTTAAGGATTACATACATTATTATCACTATGAGAATTGCTTATGACGTCATATAACTATCCATGTAGCATTCTCATGGTGGGTCTGTCCAGTACATCGTTCTCTAACATGCACCCATGTGTTGATTTGATATCTCATATCTATGAACAATTCATCAATCAAAACATACTAATCTCAATGCATTATCATTATCCCAATTCAGGATAATACTTGACTAGGGACAATCTTTAAGAACAATACAATATTCTGCTAAGGACATTAACTTATATATTAATTCATGTTACACAGATACTCGAATAATATATAATAATGATTGCCATTAATAAAACATAATACATTGTGTGTCATAAACAATCATCTAATGAGTTGTCTTAGGGCATATCCCAACACCCGCTTCCCTGATGAACCTATGGAGGGCGAAACAAGTATGCATCGGAGATGTAATATGGCTTAACCTTGGAGTTCTGGGGGCACGGGTTGTCGTCTGCGCTAAAACTCTGAGCTTGTGGCAAATGGTATCAGAGCCGGTCGTGTGCACCTTGCTTCGGTTGCCAATCGCTCTCTCACTGCACTGGGCGGTTCAAGGGGAATGGATGAGCAAGTGGGTTGCTCGCACCAAAAGGGGGGGGGTGTTCGCAAGTGGGTCCGATGATTAGGCAGGAAGCAGCAGTGATACTTTTCCAAGCGCTCAAAATTGTGGATGAGTAGGACTGGTTGGGAGCTATTCCTGCTTCCCTGATGAGCCTATGGGATTGCGAAACCAGTATGCATCGGAGATATAAAATGGATTAACCTCGGATTTATGGGGATCCGGGGTCACTGCACGGGTTGTCGTCTGCGCTAAAACTCTGAGCCCGTGACAAATGATATCAGAGCGATCGTGTGCACACTACTTTTGTTGCCAAACGCTCTCTCACTGCACTGGTGATAAGTGTGAATTTTACACTTATTTTGCTGTGTTTTTGTATTGATTTTCGTATTGATTCCTAGATGATTTACGCTTTTTGGTATATATTTGTGTATTTCAGGAATCTATGTCCAAGGGTATAAAAGTGGAGGAAATAAGCTAAAAATGTTGAAAAAGGACCAATCCGACCGAAGACGTTAAAATGTGGACTGAATTCTCGAAGATTTAATTTATACAGCTCGGCGATCGATCGGCATCAACATCGCGATCGATCGCGGAGCTATATAATGAGATGCTGATCAGATTCGCGATCGATCGCCAATATACAGTGAAGTTTCACGATCGATCGGCAGAGAATGAAGATCGATCGCGGATATGTTAATTTTGGCTAGAAAATGTCCAGTAGAGACTCGCGATCGATCAGCATGGAGTGAAGATCGATCGCCGCAAAGAATTTTAAGAAAAAAAAGACTTTCCATGTTTGGTTCAAGGTGGACTCCTTCATACTTGTTTTTACCCTATTTGTCAGACCTAGGGACGAAAATACAACCACTTTTGCACACTTTTCTATACCCCAAGAGCAGCCACTCCTTCATCCCAAAGAGAAGAATCATACCACAAATTATTGAAGAGCAAGAGCAACGCAAGGAACGAAAGAACGGAGCGACGCACGGAGCGACATCCTCATTATCTTAGTATTTCTGAACTTAATCAATTTTTATTTCAGATTGTGATGTTAAATTTGTTTAAAGACATATTTTTGCATTATAATTTGATTATGGTTGTTGGCTAAATTATTTGTCAAGACATAGGGGATCCCATTGAGTTAATTAATGGTTTGATTTGATTTCTATGATCTTTGCGCATGATTTATGTTTTTAATGCTTGTAAAAGATTAGCTACCTTTTGCATGATTTTGGTAATCATAATTGAATTGACCAAATTAGGCCGTGGGTTTTAGGTTGAGACGGATCAAGTAAAATCTAGCACACGTGTGATAGCAATAGATTTACAAAAATCGAAGGCTAGTAGTTTTCACAAAGCGTTTTTCGGTATTAATCATTCAATAAAGACACGAGAGTGGTTTATTGTAGATTAATGCTAGACTTGTTATAACGGGACCAAGGTATAACGAATGAAATAGGAAAACTCGTCACCGTAGAACATAGAATTTTGAATCTTAATTAATAGACAACTTTTGGGGGATTACATGGGTGAACCGACGTCTTGATAATTCGTTATCCATCACTGCTGTTTAGGTTAATTTTTGTGCTTAAGTCAATTTAGTTTGATAATAATTCCATAATCGTAGGTTAAATATAGTAATTCTAATCGAACGTGGTAATTACTACTAGTCCATGTGGGTACGACAATCCTTACTTTTAAACCATTATACTAAAACTTGACACTGTGCACTTGCGGTATAGAATCGCTACACTGAGAAATAACTGTTTAAAATAAAAGCGATCAAGTTTTTGGCGCCGTTGCTGGGGACTAGTTTAAGTAATATCATAGGAGATTAGTTGACTATAATTTAGCCGTAATTTTTATTTTTACTTTTATTACGGTTAATACGATTTCACTACTGTTGTTCTTTCGTTGTGTTGGATTTTGCAGGGAGTTGTCTTTGTAGTGCATGCTACGAAGTGACAGACCTTGAGCCACTTGAATTAGAGATTGAACGAACTTGCAGAAGACTTCGGAAAGAAATTAGAGAGATGGCCGAGAATAATCGAGGGAATGGTATTGGAAACAACGAAGAAGTGCCAATTACAAGATCCATGATGGACTATGCACAACTATCTTTTCAGGGCACTATGTCTAGCATCACTAGACCAAGGATTCAGGTTAATAACTTCGAAATCAAGCCAGATGATTCAACATTCTGTGCAATTTGGAGGATCGCCTACTAATGATCCTAATGCTCATATCCCAACTTCTTGGAGATATGCGACACGTTCAAGCACAATGGCGTCACTGACGACGCCATCAGGTTAAGACTTTT
Source organism: Haberlea rhodopensis (assembly GCA_907163345.1). NCBI lineage: Eukaryota > Viridiplantae > Streptophyta > Magnoliopsida > Lamiales > Gesneriaceae > Haberlea > Haberlea rhodopensis. Next base: position 3,306,685 of record CAJQUN010000034.1, on the reverse strand, counting down.
TCCTTTTTCCTTAAATGATAAAGCTAAGAGTTGGTTAAATTCATCGCCTGCATGATCGATCACTACTTGGGAGGGGATGGCGCAAGCATTCTTATCAAAATACTTTCCCCCTTCCAAGACAGCTAAGATGCGCAATGATATCACCACATTCATGCAACATGATCCGGAGACACTGTATGAAGCTTGGGAGCACTTCAAGGATCTACTTCGAAGATGCCCACATCATGGCCTTCCGATTTGGCTTCAGGTACGAACATTTTACAATGGTTTATTTTCTGTTAATAGATCCATGATTGATGCAGTAGCAGGAGGTACCATTATGAGAAAGTCACATGAGGAAGCTTACACACTCTTGGAAGATATGGCATCCAACAGTTACTAGTGGCATTCTGAGAGGAATGTGCCAAAGCGACCAATTGGGATGCATCAAGTGGATGAAGTGACATCAATACAAGCTCAATTGGAGGCTTTGAACAAGAAGATGGACAGTTTGAGCATGACAGCCATGCAAGCTCAAGTGATCATGTGCAATTTATGTGGAGGCAACCATCCAAGCACGGAATGTCAGGCATGTAATCCTTTTATGCAATCTAATGAACATGGAAATTTTGTAGGAAATAGACCACCACAGGGTAACTCATACTCCAACAACTATAACCAACCATGGAGGAACCATCCGAACTTCTCTTGGTCCAACCAAAAGAATGTCTTGAATCCACAACCTCCACCGGGTTCTCCACCAAAGCCGAGTATGGAAGAGTTGCTAACTAAGTTCATGACGATGACGGAGAATAGGATGCAAAATCAAGGTGCATCAATTAAGAACTTGGAAACTCAAATGGGGCAAATGGCAAATATGTTAGCGGGAAGAGCACCAGGAAGCCTACCGAGTGATACGGCAAATAACCCCCGAGAGCAAGCCAAGGCGATCTCAATGAGGAGTGGAAAAGAAATTGGATCACAGACTGAAGATCGGGACGATGAGCACGAAGTTGAGTTGGAAGGTGAGAATGACATTCAGACACGTGAAAATGGTAAGTCTACTACTACCACTACACCTATCGCACCACCCAAGAAGGTACAAATCCCTCTCCCATTTCCTGCTGCATTAAAAAGGGCAAATGTAGATGCTAGTTTTGCTAAATCCTTAGAAATTTTTAAGAAATTACAAATAAATATTCCATTCACTGATGCTTTACTTCAAATGCCTATCTAAGCTAAGTTTTTGAAAGATATTCTGTCGAATAATAGGAAATTGGGTGAGCATGAGACGATTAAGTTAACTGAGGAGTGTTTTGCCGTTGTCCAAAACAAACTGCCTCCTAAGTTGAAAGATCCATGGAGTTTTTCTATACCTTGCACATTTGGGTTTATTTCTTTACAAATTCTTTATGTGATTTAGGTGCAAGTATTTGTGATGACCTGGGATTATAGATGTTATCTCGGAGTATTAATGACCCCTAAAGTTGTTTTACGTGGCGATTTGGAGTTTAATCACGGTGTTGGGCCTTCCGGGCTCATCTATTTGAGTAGTTGGGATCGTTGGATCCCGAGGTTGAGATTGTATTCTCATTTGGGTGAAAAACCTATGAGTTGAGTTTTTGGTGTGACTCGGATCTGGGGTGCTTTGTGTGGCCACCGGTAGGGGGTTTTGAGGTTAGAGAGAGAGTTTTTGAAAACAGATGATTTTTAATGAATCATGATGTATTTGTGGGGCTATTGATATTTCGGGGTATTTTGCTATATATACCAGTTGAACCCAAGATTTTAATAAAAAAATCATTTCAGCTCCACCTTGCCCGTCTCTCTCTCTCTCCCCGCGTTCTGCCCATTTCCCGTCGCCCCAACCCCCGCGCGTAAAAGCGCCGCGCCCGCCGCCGTCCGGACCGCCGTTAGCTTCGTCTCGTCCAGGCGCAGCTTTCCACACCGTTAATTCGAAGTTTCGTCGCGAATCGCGTTCGGATTTACCAGAAATGCGTTGAGGTCCGATTTCTAGGGTTCTTCGATTTTCGACCGATTTCCTTCCGATCTTCGTATGGGTAACCTTCCTTACCCGTTTTTCATGCTTCTCATGTAATTCCCTGCCATTTTGTGATTTATGGTTCGAATAAATTCCCTAATTGCGTGAGGGTTTGGGTTCGATTTAGGGGTTTTGGCAGGGGGGCGGTGACTCTTGTTGTTAATCGTTTATTGCATGTTTTAGATGAATTATGGTGCTTAGTTTGGGTTCGAATTGTGATGTTAAGGGTTCGAAAATTGAAGGGTGTTCTTGAACAATTTTCGATAATGTCTCATTCGTTTTCCCTCCCTGCATGTGCCCTGCCCCGGGTCTTTTAGATGATTAATTGTCGTGTGTTGGCAATATTTTTTTGTATAAGGGTTATGGGTGTGCTTGAGCATGGGTTGCATGTTCGTAAATAATTGTGAATTATTTATCGTGTTAGCACATCATTCCTCGGGGCATGGAACTCGAGCAAGGTTTGGCTCGGACTTCGGAGATTTAAGGTACGTGCGACGTACGAGCATTACTTTATATTAGAGCATTTGTGAAATGCATAATGTATTTTGATTGCATTAAATGGTTGTGCGTATGGTTATATATATGTGTTGAGATAGCTATAGAGCGACCTAATCTTGATATCGCCGCCACAAGCGTGCGTGATACTAGAGTAGTATAACCTTACATGATATATGAGGTACTGGATTTATATGACCATTGTAGGGTATTGAGATGCCTGAGAATGACTGTGGAATCATGTAATCATTATAAGACATTTGAGATATCTGAGTATAATGGAGAATTGGTAAAATAAATGCGAGGCATTTGAGCTATCTGTGATTAATAGCGAAGTTGAGAAATCAGTATTTGATATTGAGATATCTATATTTGCATGTATAATGAATTTGGAATCACTATTTATTGATATTCAAGAATTAGGCATGCGATGAGTTAATCAATGTGTTGATTTACTGATTTTTGAGATTTTATGAGTTTGATGATTGTGAGAACAGGGACAGTACACGGAATCCCGGATGAGGACGTTGCCATCCAGGGAGTATCATTTAAATTCATTAGTATTTACTTTTGTTGTAAATTATGAATTTCATTATTGTGATTATGAGATTTTGTGTATTGGTATGCTCACCCCGTTGGGGGCTGTCTCTGTTGGGGCAGGTGAACAGGTACATCGATGGCTTTGGAGCTGAGCTCGAGCTGTTGATTGGGTGTACTCCCAGGATCGTGGTACCAGGGCTTGATGGAGCACGGTATCGTATAGAGTACTTATATACACCCGAGGGTTATATACACATTCATGATGCTCGCATGTGAGCACGGTTATACTTGTATATGGATTGTATATAAAGGCATGAGCCTTTCTCTCTTTCATTCTATGTTGCATGCAATTAAGGGTAGAATTGCTAATGATATGAGATTCATTGGTGTATTATGTGGGTGTTGAAACCCACTTTTGTTGTCTTATGTGTGGTGTCTTCCCAGGCTGGGAATTTACTTAGTGTTGCTGTATTCTGTTGAGTATTGTGTTTTCCCTGGCCGGGAATTATGTTATGTGATGTGCTTTTGTTTCGGGATAGCTCAATTTATGGGGAGACTCTGCCCAAATTTTTATAAACGTCCACAATGTAAAAAGTGGTGTAATGGGGATGGTAATGGGCGAAATCTATGAGTCTATTTGTTGGTAGAGATGATCTTATAACGTTGAATATTAAAGATATTTTGTAACTGCCATTCAATGGTAAAGTATCATCTGAGTTTCTCGATTGATTTTTATTGAAAGCATGTGCCACACATAGTGGTTAATACACTAATCAAGGGTTAAGGGCTAGGGGTCCTTACATTAGTGGTATCAGAGCAGTGGTTGCTCATTTGGGCTGTTAAGGGCCTAGGAAGTTATTGATAGCACATATTTATGCATGATGGCATTAATGTTGTATGACAGAACTAGTTGTTTATGTGCTTTGATGATATGAAAAGTGGTGTTGCTAACCGTTGTTGTGATATCCCCGAAATGATTATGTGGGTAAGCATACAATTAGGGGTTGTTAATTGTGAGCCTATTGCTAAAGGCGTATTTTATGTGGGAGTGATTTATTTATTTTGATGATGTGGTTTAGGGAACATGTTAGGTATTTTTAATTGTTGTGTTGATGTGGTAAAATAATAAAATATCAAGGAGAGATATTTTTATACATCGTATGAAATACCGGGACACAATTAAACACCACAAAACCACCCTACATGCAACCACCCCACCCCCACTTGGTTGAACCCACGCCCCTCCCCTGTTTTCTGGAAAGCAGATTGACTAAGTATGCTATTTTGGACTTAGATATTTTCACATTGTCTCTTCCAAAAAGCTTCCTTCTTTTTCTCTTTATTTCGTCTGCAACTTGGTTGGTTTCTAGGAAGAAAGTGATCGGATTTCGTTCATCCCTTCATATAGAAAATCGAAGAGCAAAAGTGGTGAGGAGTCACATGTTTTTCCCAGTTTTCTGATTTCTAGCATGTATGTTCTTAGTAGCAGATTTGGCATGCTAGAGTAGGGTTTAAAGAAATATTGTTATGAGTACTTTTATGTGATGTTTATGAAGCTCTCTGTATTTTTCCTTGAGCATGTTGCATGTTTTATGTAGAGGACATAAGCATGTAAACCTTTGATTGGGGAGTGTTTTTATGAAGGCGTTATCATGCACGTTAAGCTTAGGTTTTGGTAAACCTTTGATGTGAAAACATGCATGGTAGTTTTGTGAAGCCCTTGGCATGTTTGTTCGAGCATTCTTTATGTTATATGTGATAGTTTTAATAGCATGAAAAGAGGTGCTCAAGAAATCTGGAAATGAATATGTTGCCCTGTTTCCAGAAAAAGTTGATCCAGTACTTGTTTAAATGGTCGACGTTTATGCATGTGGGCTTATGTTTAGGGTGTAAATTTGGATTTAATACACTCAGGGTAGTGTAGTGCAACTGCTAGCATGTTGGTCTTGGCATGTATTATGTCTTACATGTTAGAATTAAGGGTATGAATATTGGTGTTAAGCAATTCTAGAAAATCGCTCAAAGGAACAGGGTTGGCGATCGATCGCCAAGGAGGCGAGATCGATCGCGACGTTCCAGTGAGTTTTGGCGATCGATCGCCAATATTGAGGCGATCGATCGCTGACTGCATTTTTTTGGTATGCGAGGCAGTAGCATCTCGCGATCGATCGGGGCCCAGGGGCGATCGATCGCGAGATGACATTGTTGGATAAATGTGGTTTTTAATTGATGTTTTGACTCCGTATTATTATGAGGTTCCTAATATTGTGTTGTGTGGCTATGTAGAACCATCTCAGGTGCCAGCACAGCCGAGGAGATAGTCGATTGACTCCTCTATCTTTTGGAAAGGTACGTAAGCGACGTACGGGCATCCCAACGGTAACATGTACTTTATGTTTATCTATTTGACACATGATTAATGCAATGTGGTGTATTAAGGTTATGATACATGTTATTATGCATTGTTTTTGCATATGTATGTTGTGAAATATAAGAGGTGTATTTCACGAGTCAATGTTATCTTAGTAAGGATTTTATGCTTACGCTAAGGTCCATAGGAAGCGAGGAAGAATTCCGCTTTCCTGGAGTGGCAAGAAGCATTAAAATGTACTAATGATAAGGACTCAGGATTGAAATAAGGATTTAAGGAGGAAGGATGTCATGACATTTATTTATAAAACCATATGTTCATATAACGTGTCATTATGAGTTATGGTGCAGGGACAACCAATGGGCGTTGTAAATGCTTGGAAATACAGGAAGTGCTTTGTATTTATGATTTTGCATTTACGTCTTGCATTCATATTATGTTGATTATGAATTGTGTTATGCTCATGTGTTGGGGGTTGTCTTTGTAGGTGCTTTTGATGATGAGAACCAGGGTCGGGTTGAAATGCTGAGCTATAAGGAGTGCTACAGGATTAGCATGTTAGAGAATTTTGTATATCTTCTACTTGTAGTAGAATGAGACTATAACGTAGTACCTTTTTGTAGGAATATGTGAAATTCCTTTTTGAACTTTTGGGTACTGTAATCTCGTAAGCTCAGGTTAATCAACACGACATTACTACTCTGATTATATATATGATGTTTAGTTCTCTTAATTGCACCTTAGTACCTTGTTGAGATAACGGGGTCTCACAGTTGTGGTTGCAGGAATCGTGTGAAACGCGATAGGATGACATTAACAGTAATGTCTGGCACTCCGTGTGTTACGTGCCAAGGAATCTGATTTTGTAAGAAAATCAGGTAAAGGGGATATTTCCGAGGTAACATGTCTTGGTATACGTATTGACATGCAAGTGGTTGCATATATGTATTGAATGTTTGATGCATAGCGTATATGGCTATTGTTGCTGACCATGATGGTTGCAGGTTACAGGAAATATGGAGTATAAAAAGGAATGATGATTATACATTCCAGGAGTCTTGTTTATCACATTGAGAATTTTTATGCTTACACTTATACCGCTAAACATGTGGAGCGGGAGGGGGGAGGCTCGCTTGCACATGGAGGCGGGGTATGCCATACTAAGCGAGGATGAGATATCGCTTGTATGAAGAAGCTTACGCTTATACCGCTAAAAATGTGGAGCGGGAGGGGGGAGGCTCGCTTGCACATGGAAGCGGGGTATTCCATACTAAGCGAGGATGAGATACCGCTTGTATGAAGAAGCGAGGATGAGATGCCGCTTGTTGTGATGATTCATCTCTTTGTGATGATTGGCGATGGTTTATACCGCCGGACACGGATGATAGCGGTGATGTATTCCGCTGTGTCGATTCCATACTAAGCGAGAATGAGATACCGCTTGTATGAAGAAGCGAGGATGAGATGCCGCTTGTTGTGATGATTCATTTCTTTATGAGGACACGGATGATAGCGGTGATGTATTCCGCTGTGTCGATTTATGATGATTCATTTCTTTATGAGGACACGGATGATAGCGGTGATGTATTCCGCTGTGTCGATTTATGATGATTCATTTCTTTACGAGGACACGGATGATAGCGGTGATGTATTCCGCTGTGTGGATTTATGATGATTCATTTCTTTATGATGACACGGATGATAGCGATGCCTCATTCCGCTATTATGTGGATTTACGATGACTCATTCTTCTATGAGGATTGGCGATGATTCGTTCCGCCGGATATGTTGATAGCGATGCCTCGTTCCGCTATTATGTGGACGATGATTCATGCTCAGGTGTATAACGAGGTTTCATGCCCCTTATTATATGACGAGGTATCATGCTGTCGATCCTATAGCGATGGATTGTGCCGCTATGTACTCAGCACAGGATTTTACCGCCTTCGAGCGATGGGTGCTGATTACACTATTATCGAGTGACGGAGACAGGCATGCCGCTATCTTGTTAGCGATGAGGTATGGGATATTGCTATTCTATTAGCATTATTGTAGCTGGCATGCGTTGATATGCATGTTTTATTATGACTATTTTATTAGCATAATGGTGGATGGCATACGTTGTTGTACATGGATCGTCACGAGTTGACTAGGTTGTTTGGATGTCATTGTTGACATGTATCGTCACTAGTTGACGATGCCTTAGATGCCATGAATGGGCATGTGTCGTCACGGGATGACGATGACGATTGTGTAGGAGATGTCTTATTAGACATGCATCATTGTTACGATGAACAATGCATCGAGTATACGTATTCGGTTGTATGCCTTGGGTGCCAGTGCCGAGCACAAGGTGGTGTTTACGTCACCGATTGACGTGACCCTTATACCGAGCGGGTTGCTCGAGAAATGGATGGACGCGATGTACTTGTGATTGTACCGCAGCATATGTTTGAGGTGATCATATTACGAGTGGTGATACCCTTGGGGTATGCTCGTTGGAATGGCTTTTTGGCCATGTTTTTGACGACATGAGTAATCATGGAGGAAATTACTCGCTTTCTGTCGATATGACATGTGGTAGACATGGTCACACCACCCTTGAGGGTGTAGAATGGGTCCTAAAGGATTAGGATCAGGTTACGTTAAGTACGTAGGGACACTGGAGTGTCCAGGGTGTATCGGCATTAGAGGAACGTTGGGTACAGACCCACTACTCTATTGACTTTTCTTCCCACGGTATGGTATGCCGTGCGGAAACGTCCGTCTTGTTGGTAGGTTTGAGGTAAACCTAAAGAGGCAGAGACTAGTTTGTCTGCCGCGTGTGTACAGCACCATGATGGGCTTTCTAGAGCCGTTATGCTGCTCGTTGGAACCAAGTTTGGCAAATCGTAAGGTGATACGATGTGGATTGTGGTGGACTCTAGTAGTCACCACGTCATTTGAGGTTGAGGTTGTGCATGCCTCACTGAAACGTGTATACGTTTATGTTTAATCTTGGTGAGACTTGTCTGGGACAGCTCATATTGTTGGAGTGCCAACAAGAGAGTCAGCAAGTCAGTCGTTGACTCGATTTGGGGAATCCGTGTACTTGGGATGCAATGGGTGTTATTGTATCCAGTTTTTACGAACAGTGGTTCGAGACTAGTGGATCTCGAGTTCGATGGCACTTCCCTTGTGAGGAAGGAGGTAATATTATACCTATTTGGGAATCTTTGAAAGATTCGGTAAGTTAATGCATGTGGTGTGGATTTTGGGAATCACACCGCGTGTTGTTAATCGTCGATTATCATCCTCCACTGAGTAGGGAATGACTCAGAATTGAAAGTTGTGTTTGGGGCTTAGGGGTATGTTGTAGATACCCGAGCCAAGTGCATTGAGTATGCATGTGATGTCCGTGCTTAGGCAGGTATACCGGTGAGTATACGGATGCCAGTTATTGATTTCCTTTTGTCAAGCATAGAGTTATGCTATTTTTGGATGGTTAAATCTCTGATGAGAGATATGGAACATCTGGAGATTGAGAATCTCCATGGCACGATAATTATGAGGAATAATCGTGAAGTTAGTTGACTCCCTTTGAGGAGGGATTATCTTGTGTGGGTTGAGATGTTTCCTGGTTGATGTTCCTCCGAGTTATACGATAGCCTTCCCAAGTTTGGATTGTTAAATCCTAGGGTTATCAAGGGATGGCAGGGATTCGGATTTGTTGGGTGTCGCTAACGACACAAGCGTTGAGGATGCAATGGGTTTATTGCATGTCCTTTCAGAATTTTAAACTCTGTGGAGTCTCGATTGTTTATTTATGATCAGGATGTGATTCTTGGAACATCCGAAGGTGGACATCTTGTGAGATGTCTTTTGCGTGAATCTGTGGCCGTGAGTTGCCCAAATTGAGTTGCAATGATGCGACTGCTCCTTCGATGGAGGAGGTTTGAAAGTGGAAACTAGGTTTGATATGTGTACACCGTGGTATATTAATGTTTCCCTCGTAACGATGTATGTTAGACATTGTGAGTCATGGTAGAGACGTCATTGAATGATATCTACGATGGAATCGGGAGCGATTCGAATCCTTGCAGTTTCAGTTGACTAACTGCTTTTGGATTGTTAGCGTTGAGTTGTGCTGACGCTCTTTGACGTTATGATGGATTTGGAAGTCTATTCCACTCCAGAGTTTGACATGAGGTCAACGTTCTCACGGTTGAGGTGTCATTCATGATGCGTTCTTACTAGTTGTATTAGAACTAAGGATGACTGTCCGATCTACAGTCGTAAGTATTGGTTGTTTTGCAGTCATGAGAGACTGACTTTTGGGATGACCCGCATCAAGGTACGTTTTTGCCTCTTGGGTGATATGTTGGTTTTGGTAAGCCGCTCTGTTTCAGAGTTTGATGTGAGGTAAGTATCCTCGCGTTTTTTTTTTGACGATTCTAATATGGTCAAGGATCGAGGTTATGGCTTCATGTTGTTGTATAGCCTGGGTGTTACGTATTACACCGGTGCAAATTTCGAGGACGAAATTCTTTTAGTGGGGGATATTGTGATGACCTGGGATTATAGATGTTAATCCCGGAGTATTAATGACCCTTAAAGTTGTTTTACGTGGCGATTTGGAGTTTAACCGCGGTGTTGGGCCTTCCGGGCTCGTCTATTTCAGTAGTTGGGATCGTTGGATCCCGAGGTTGAGATTGTATTCTCATTTGGGTGAAAAACCTATGAGTTGAGTTTTTGGTGTGACTCGGGATCTGGGGTGCTTTGTGTTGCCACCGGTAGGGGGTTTTGAGGTTAGAGAGAGAGTTTTTGAAAACAGATGATTTTTAATGAATCATGATGTATTTGTGGGGCTATTGATATTTCGGGGTATTTTTGCTATATATACCAGTTGAACCCGAGATTTTAATAACAAAATCATTTCAGCTCCACCTTGCCCGTCTCTCTCTCTCTCCCCCCGCGTTCTGCCCATTTCCCGTCGCCCCAACCCCCGCGCGTAAAAGCGCCGCGCCCGCCGCCGTCCGGCCACCATCCGGCACGTCCGGACCGCCGTTATCTTCGTCTCGTCTAGGCGCAGCTTTCCACACCGGTAATTCAAAGTTTCGTCGCGAACCGCGTTCGGATTTACCAGAAATGCGTTGAGGTCCGATTTCTAGGGTTCTTCAATTTTCGACCGATTTCCTTCCGATCTTCGTATGGGTAACCTTCCTTACCCCTTTTTCATGCTTCTCATGTAATTCCCTGCCATTTTGTGATTTATGGTTCGAATAAATTCCCTAATTGCGTGAGGGTTTGGGTTCGATTTAGGGGTTTTGGCAGGGGGCGGTGATTCTTGTTGTTAATCGTTTATTGCATGTTTTAGATTAATTATGGTGCTTAGTTTGGGTTCGAATTGTGATGTAAGGGTTCGAAAATTGAAGGGTGTTCTTGAACAATTTTCGATAATGTCTCATTCGTTTTCTCTCCCTGCATGTGCCCTGCCCCGGGTCTTTTAGATGGTTAATTGTCGTTTGTTGGCAATATTTTTTTGTATAAGGGTTATGGGTGTGCTTGAGCATGGGTTGCATGTTCGTAAATAATTATGAATTATTTATCGTGTTAGCACATCATTCCTCGGGGCATGGAACTCGAGCAAGGTTTGGCTCGGACTTCGGAGATTTAAGGTACGTGCGACGTACGAGCATTACTTTATATTAGAGCATTTGTGAAATGCATAATGTATTTTGATTGCATTAAATGGTTGTGCGTATGGTTATATATATGTGTTGAGATAGCTATGGAGCGACCTAATCTTGATATCGCCGCCACAAGCGTGCGTGATACTAGAGTAGTATAACCTTACATGATATGGGGTACTGGATTTTATATGACCATTGTAGGGCATTGAGATGCCTGAGAATGACTGTGGAATCATGTAATCATTATAAGACATTTGAGATGTCTGAGTATAATGGAGAATTGGTAAAATAAATGTGAGGCATTTGAGCTATCTGTGATTAATAGCAAAGTTGAGAAATCAGTATTTGATATTGAGATATCTATATTTGCATGTATAATGAATTTGGAATCACTATTTATTGATAATCTAGAATTAGGCATGCGATGAGTTAATCAATGTGTTGATTTACTGATTTTTGAGATTTGATGAGTTTGATGATTGTGAGAACAGGGACAGTACACGGAATCCCGGATGAGGACGTTGCCATCCAGGGAGTATCATTTAAATTCATTAGTATTTACTTTTGTTGTAAGTTATGAATTTCATTATTGTGATTATGAGATTTTGTGTATTGGTATGCTCACCCCGTTGGGGGCTGTCTCTGTTGGGGCAGGTGAACAGGTACATCGATGGCTTTGGAGCTGAGCTCGAGCTGTTGATTGGGTGTACTCCCAGGATCGTGGTACCAGGGCTTGATGGAGCACGGTATCGTATAGAGTACTTATATACACCCAAGGGTTATATACACATTCATGATGCTCGCATGTGAGCACGGTTATACTTGTATATGGATTGTATATAAAGGCATGAGCCTTTCTCTCTTTCATTCTATGTTGCATGCAATTAAGGGTAGAATTGCTAGTGATATGTGAGTCATTGGTGTATTATGTGGGTGTTGAAACCCACTTTTGTTGTCTTATGTGTGGTGTCTTCCCTGGCTGGGAATTTACTTAGTGTTGCTGTATTCTGTTGAGTATTGTGTTTTCCTTGGCCGGGAATTATGTTATGTGATGTGCTTTTGTTTCGGGATAGCTCAATTTATGGGGTGACTCTGCCCAAATTTTTATAAAAGTCCACAATGTAAAAAGTGGTGTAATGGGGATGGTAATGGGCGAAATCTATGAGTCTATTTGTTGGTAGAGATGATCTTATAACGTTGAATATTAAAGAAATTTTGTAACTGCCATTCAATGGTAAAGTATCATCTGAGTTTCCCGATTGATTTTTATTGAAAGCATGTGCCACACATAGTGGTTAATACACTAATCAAGGGTTAAGGGCTAGGGGTCCTTATAGTATTAATCTTATGCCTTTGTCAATTTACAGGAAGTTGGGGCTTGGTGAGCCAAAACCGACCACGGTTTCTTTACAATTGGCAGATAGGTCTGTGACATACCCACGAGGAATCATAGAGGATGTCCTAGTGAAGGTCGATAAATTCATCTTCCCGACAGATTTCCTCGTGTTGTATATGGAAGAAGATGCGGACACACCACTGATCTTGGGAAGACCATTCCTCGCTACTAGAAATGCACTTATAGATGTCCAACAAGGGAAGCTGATCCTCCGTGTAGGGGAGGATCAAGTCACTTTCAACGTTTTTAAAGCTTTAAAATACCCACATGATGAGCATATGTGTTTTAGTGTTGATATGATTGACGTGTTGTCTGCTAATGTGTTTAAGGGAACATACAATGATGAATTGGAAGCATGCTTGTAGATGACATTGAAGAGATGGACAAGACTATCAAGTTGAGAGAGACTGTCCCTTATTTAAACGGCAATGTTCCCCATAATAGGCGTGTGAAGAACAATTTAGGCGAGTTGGGAGAAAGGGACATGAAGCCACAAAAGCCATCCATTGAAGAACCACCAACTCTTGAACTCAAAACCCTCCCTCCTCATCTCAAGTATCTTTATTTAGATTTTAATGAGTCATTGCCAGTAATTGTTTCTTCATCTTTAACAGGTATAAACGAAGACAAACTACTTAGGATTTTGAGGGAGCATAAGAAAGCATTCGGATGGAAAGTAGCGGACATAAGAGGGATAAGCCCATCAACATGTATGCATAAGATCTTGATGGAGGATGCTTACAAACCCGTGGTACAACCACAACCCCGGTTAAACCCAAAGATGCAAGAAGTGGTAAATGCTGAGGTCATCAAATTGTTGGATGCAGGTATTATCTATCCCATTTCTGATAGTGCATGGGCCAGTCCTGTGCAATGTGTACCAAGAAAGGAGGTATGACTGTAGTTAAAAATGAGAACAATGAATTGATCCCTACTAGAACAGTCATAGGTTGGCGAGTCTGCATTGATTATAGAAAGTTAAATGACGCCACCCGTAAAGACCATTTCCCCTTCCATTCATTGACCAAATGATAGAGCGTCGGGCAGGGTATGATTTCTATTGTTTTCTAGATGGCTATTCTGGGTATAATCAAATAGCTATTGCACCTGAGGACCAAGAGAAGACTACCTTCACTTGTCCTTATGGTACGTTTGCATTTAGGAGAATGCCATTTGGATTGTGTAATGTACCTGCAACTTTTCAAAGATGTATGATGTCTATTTTTCATGATATGGTTGAAGAATTCTTAGAGGTCTTTATGGATGACTTTTCTGTCTTTGGGTATTCTTTTGATTCTTGCTTAAATAATCTTGACTTAGTACTAACAAGGTGTGAAGAGACGAATTTGATACTAAATTGAGAGAAATGTCACTTCATGGTACAAGAGGGAATAGTTTTGGGACACAAAATATCCCACAAGGGTATGGAAGTGGACCGAGCAAAGATACAAGTGATACAGGAACTACCTCCACCAGTATCAGTGAAGCGGGTTCGAAGCTTTCAAAAATTTCAAAACCACTCTCTCATTTATTGACTAAAGATGCACCTTTTGATTTTAATCCTGGTTGTGTGCAGGCATTCAAGACATTGAAGGAGAAGTTAATAACAACACTTGTGTTGGTAGCACCGGATTGGGATATGCCATTTGAGTTGATGTGTGATGCTAGTGACACGGCTGTCGGAGCAGTATTGGGACAAAGACGGAATAAGATATTTCATACTATTTACTATGCTAGTAGAACTTTAAATGAGGCACAACAAAACTATGCCACCACTGAGAAAGAACTTCTAGCACTAGTATTTGCGTTTGATAAATTTCACTCTTATCTCTGTCTATCAACAGTAATTGTGTACACTGATCACTCGGCACTTAAATATCTTCTTGCTAAAAAAGACGCTAACCCAGTGTTTAATCCGATGGATTTTCTTATTGCAAGAATTTGACCTAGAAATTAAAGATAAGAGGGGTGTAGAAAATGTAGTAGCGGATCATTTATCTAGGATTGATAATGAGTTTGAGAAACATGACAATGAACTGGAAGAAATCAATGAAAAATTCCCTGATGAACAGCTTTTTCAAGTTCTTGCACTACCGTGGTATGCCGATTTTGCAAATTATTTGGTTAGTGGTATCCTCCCACAAATGACCTTTTATCAAAGGAAGAAATTATTATCTAATGTTAAACACTACATGTGGGAGGAACCATTGTTGTTTAAGGTTTGTGCAGACAACATGATCAGGAGGTGTGTTCCAGAGGAGGAGATGGCATTTTGAGCACCTGTCATGACCGAGAGGTAGGGGGACACATGGGTCCAACAAAAACTGCTGCCAAGGTACTTGAATCGGGTTTTTACTGGCCTACCTTGTTTAAAGATGCATACTGGCCTACCTTGTTTAAAGATGCATACAGGTATGTGTCCACTTGTGATAAATGCCAAAGAACGGGTAACATTTCTAGGAAACATGAAATGCCTTTAAACAATAAGCTTGAATGTGATTTTTTTGATGTTTGGGGCATAGATGATAGGGTTGATTATTACGTGTATTTTTGCAATAATATGTACATGTTTTCGTGTAGATTCAGGGAAGATGTTACGCTTTTTGGTATTTATTTGGTTGTTTCAGGAATCTAGGTGGAAAGTGGAAGAATTGAGCTAGAAGGAAGAAAACGGATCAAACCGAGGCAAGAATTGAAGAATTTGGATTCTGGTATGACCGATCGATCGGAAGTAGAGAGCGGTCGATCGAAGGAGACAGAAGTTTTGGCCAACAAGAATAAGCGGAGCTCGATCGATTGGAAACACATGCTCGATCGATCGAGCGTGGCAGAGAAATTACAAGCGAGAATGAAGAAATCTCGATCGATCGGAAACATGTTCTCGATTGTGATATCCCCGAAATGATTAATTGTGTTTAAGGCATTAATTGTGTTCATATGTTTTAATATGATTAATTATGGTGGTAATTGCCTTATGTGTTAGAATTAATTGCCTTGTGGAAATGCTTGGTCATGTGGGCTGGTAGAGCATTTCAGGGTGCATGCTATGCATGTTGGGTATTTGGGTGTTACAATGGCTTACATGTGTTGGTAGTCATTTATTTAGTGAAACATGCATTTAATTGATATTTTGGTGCATTTTGGATTAATGCTTTTAAAAATATCATGTTGGGGTGTTTTATACACCATGGGATTGTGGAATGCATTTTAATTAAACTTAACCCTTTATACCCCAACCCCACACCTCACTTTCACTTTACCTTTACCAAACCACCACCCAAACCCTTCCTTCCTCTTCATTTTCGTTTTGAGCCTAAGGGTGAAGAGAAATTCTTGCAAAAAGTGGATTTGTGGAGTTTATTGGGAGATTTGAGGTCCCCAAGAGGTATGGATACCTCATTATTGATTTTTGTAAGGTTTTATTTAAGTTTGGTATGGTTTTGAAAGGTTTTAAAATGGGTTTGTGTTGGGTTGTTGTGGTTTTGGTTGAGGGTTGGATTTATGTTTGTTTTGAGGTGTATTTTGAAGGTTTATGTTGTTATTATGTTGTTGGTTTGATGGTTTAAGTGTTGGTATGGATTGGAAGGAATTTTTGGTGCAAAAATGGTGAAAATCGCGTGTCTGTGCGAGGCGATCGATCGCCTGAAAAGAGGCGACCGATCGCCTAAGGGCAGTGGGCAAATCGCAGGGCAGGCGATCGATCGCCTAAAATGAGGCGACCGATCGCCGAGAGGCAGTAGCCAATCCAAGGGTTAGGCGATCGATCGCCATGTTTGGTGCGATCGATCGCCGTGAAGAAAAATTTGAGGCGATCGATCGCCTCAGCCAAGCGATCGATCGCCAACTGTGGTATTTTGAAAAATGATTTCTTTTGTGGAATTTTTGGTATTTGGCTATTGTTTAGCTTCTAATATTGATTTGTGTGGTTGTGTAGAACCACCCCAGGTGCCAACAACATCAAGGAGATAAAGTTCTCCAACTTCTCCACTTTTGGGAATTAAGGTACGTAGTGAGACGTACGAGCATCGGACGGTAAAATGTGTTACGCTTTCGATTTTGTATTGTGTAATACCGTGGATAGTGAATCCTTATATGTGGTGATTTATGTGAAATAATAGTGATATATCGTGATAATGGAATCAACTATTATGTTTGATTATTGTGGTAGAATTGATGAATGTTCCGGTAGCCTTTATCTCCGAGCGAGGGAGGTACTTGCCGCTGTCATATGAAGCGATGGTAGTATGATATTTGCCGCTGTCATGTCTAAGCGAGGTAACATGCCGCTGTCATGTCTAAGCGAGGTAACATGCCGCTGTCATTGTCGAAGCGAGGGATATCATATGATGCCGTTATATGTCGAAGCGAGATGTCCTAAAATTCCGCTGTTGTATTGGGACCGGAACAGTCACAATTCTAGTGATTAATGTGGAATATTGTGAATAATGTGGAATATTGTGATTAACGTGGAATCTTGTGATTAATGTGGAATATTGGAATATTGTGATTATAGCTGGAACGTGATATCGATCATTACCTTGTGAGCTAATGATTTTGTGCATGAGTTTATGAAACAGGAACAACAAAGGAAGTGTGCTAATGTGGTGAATCAGGGAGCATATATACAAATATATCTCATGCGTTTAATTACGTTATTATGTTTGATTGTGTTAATTAGTGATGTGTGTGCTCATGGTGAGTTGTTCCTGTAGGTACACCTTTGGATTTGGAGGGCTATGGGCCGGGTTGAGGCAGTGAGCTTGGAGGAGCCTTGTGAATTAGGATACAGGATTTGGTATAGTCTCTACTCTAGGAGTAGTGTAAATCTATAGTGTTAACATTCATTTGGGAATGTAATTATTAGCTTCGAAGTTTTATTTTGGCCTGTAATCCTATTAGCTCACGTAATAACCGTAACCATAAACTGTCTGTGATGCATGTTTAGCCCTATTTATATCTTGATTTCACCGTTAAGGAACTAGGGTCCTTACATCGATCGATCGAGCAAGACAGAGAAAGTCAGGGCCGAGAGTTGAAGGTGCTCGATCGATCGAGACATATGTACCGATCGATCGAGACGCAGAATTTAATTAAAGACTTGATTTAGTTTGATTTTGGAAACACTTCCATCCACCCACTCTTCTATAAATAAGGGAACTAGGGCACGAATTCAAGAGAATTATCAGAGCATAATTAGACCTAATATCATATTCTTCAGCCGCCTTTCATATCCAAGAACAATCCAAGGTTAAGAGAAAATCCTTTGAAGTGCAAGGAATGAAGCAAGAGAAGAAGTATTGTTCGACGCACGGATTCACTCCTACGTTATCGTATTTCTAAACTCTAGTTATTTTGATTTTCAGATTTATTGATGTTTATGAGGTTGAGAAACGATTATACATCTTGTTAATTTGATTTGAATATCATTAAGTTTATTTTATCAAGGTTAGGGAATAGTGTGGTTGAATCATTGATTTGAATGTGCTTGAGTGGATTAATTCTTTTGTGCATGAATTATAATCTTAATGCTATCAAAGATTTGCTAACTTTGATTGAATTGGTGAATTATAATTGAGATCGAGAGATAAAATTATAATACGCTATAATAATTCATGTTGTATATTAAAGATTTAGATCGAGAGATTAAATCACATACGTGATCACTTTGAATTGAAAGATTTAAAGTTAACGGTTTTCATCGAGATTTATTCAATATTAAATTGGTTTAGGTGAACGAGAGTTACTTGTGTCAATTTAATATTAGTTTCAATATAGCTTGAGAAAGTATATTGATTATATTAGGAAATCCGTCACTTTAAGAATTGATTGATTAGTAATTGTTTTTGCAAACAAATCATTGACGATAACACATTTGAACCAACATCTTGATAAATTTCTTGAGTGGAATTTGTAGGATCGAGCGCTTACCGCTTTACCAATAACTATAGTTAAGGGTAATGGCGCAACATCAATCTTTTCAACCATACGCTGGCACAAGCGCCACGTGTTCGACCGATCATAAAGCAGAGGCAATTGTTGAACCCCAACAATCCCTCCTCAAATAATTGCACTCTCTGCAACTCATGTAAATCGAACACGCGACCTTGACTCTTATACCAATTGTAGGATCGAGCGCTTACCGCTTTACCAATAACTATAGTTAAGGATAATGGCGCAACATCAATCTTTTCAACCATACACTGGCACAAGCGCCACGTGTTCGACCGATCACAAAGTAGAGGCAATTGTTGAACCCCAACAGAATTCCTTCGCATCTTCAAATGAGTTGTTTTATTTTAAGTTTTTAGTTTAATTAGATAATTAATCATATTTTTCGTAGGCTAAATATAATTTTGCTAATTTTATTTGGTACTTATACGTTGGTCCCTGTGGGTTCGACATCCTTTCTTTTATATCACTATACTAAAACTTGACACCGTGCACTTGCGGTCTAACATCGCTACACTGGAATTTTCTGTTTAAAATAAAAGCGATCAAGTTTTTGGCGCCGTTGCCGGGGACTAATTTGTATAATATCAAACGAGAACTAATTGTAATTTAGCCATTTGATTTTTGTTTTATTTGTTTGTCACTTTTGACTGTTGGGTTTACTACATTTCGTGTTTCTCCTTTTGGGTTGATTTTTACAGGTAGTCATCTTCTTGATGCATGATAAGGAGTAGCAACCCCGCACTCGAGCCGTTTGACCCAGAAATCGAGCGTATGTGTCTAAAGAAAATAAGGGAAGCTCGAACAATGACTGATAACAATCAAGAAGGGGGCAGCGAACAATGAAGCACCGAATCCAAGATCTATGATGGATTTTGCTCAACCAGCTTTCCATGGATCACTGTCAAGCATTACAAGGCCAAGTATTCAAGCCAACAATTTTGAGATAAAGCCAGCTATAATACAGATGATCCAGCCTTCAGTGATGTTTGTGGGAGTAGCCACTAATGACCCAAACGCTCACATCTTCAACTTCTTGGAGATTTGTGATACCTTCAAACACAATGTCGTTTGTGACGACGCCATCAGGTTAAGGTTATTTCCCTTTTCATTAAAAGATAAAGCTAAAGCTTGGTTGAATTCTTTACCTACAGGATCTATCACCACTTGGGAGGGGATGACGCAAGCGTTCTTGTCTAAATATTTTCCCCCTTCCAAAACTGCAAAGATGAGAAACGATATCACCACGTTTGGGCAATATGATCCTGAAACATTATATGAGGCGTGGGATCGTTTCAAGGACTTGCTTAGGAGATGCCCCATCATGGTCTTCCCATTTGGCTCCAGGTACGAACTTTTTATAACGATGTATTTTCATCTCACCGTTCTATGATTGATGCAGCCTCAGGAGGATCCAGTATGCGCTAAACACCGGAAGCAGCCTATGAACTCTTGGAAGAGATGGCTTCTAATAGCTATCAATGGCAATCGGAGAGGAATCTGCCAAAGAAAACGGCTGGAGTTCGTCAAATTGACGACATCACTGCTCTTTCGGCACAGTTGGAAGCATTGAACAAAAAGATAGATAGCATGAGCATGAAAGCAATGCAAGCTCAAGTTATCACTTGTGAATTATGTGGAAGCAATCATCCAAGCACCGAGTGCCAGGCAGGTACCATTCATTCAGTCTAATGAATCTGCTAACTATGTAGGAAACAGGCAGCCCAACAACCCATACTCCAATACTTATAACCCGGGATGGAGGAATCATCCAAATTTTCAATGGTCCAATTAAAACAACGTGTTGAACCCACAACAACAACCGGGAAATGCGCCTAAGCCGAGTATGGAGGAGCTCTTGACCAAGTTAATATCATCGACAGAAACTAGGATGCAAAATCAGGATGCATCTATAAAAAACTTGGAGGTTCAAGTGGGGCAACTGGCAGCTATAATTCATGGACGAGCTCAAGGGACACTACCTACTGATATAGTGAAAAACCGGAAGGAGCAATCAAAATTGGACCACTAAGAAGGAGGTGACAATCCAGCTTGGGACTATAAATTAAGAACTTTCCTCTATCCCTTGTTTTTTTTTCATTTTTAGTCTAATTTTTTTTCTTTTTTTTTCTTTCTTGTTATTTTAATTTTTCGAGTCTAACTCCGTGCGTTAATTTTCAAATGCAGAAAAATGGAATTAGTCCAATTGGTGGGGCGGATCGAAAATTTTTTTGAAAAAAAAAATTTAAAAATTGATCTGGAATGGTCGATCGATCGAGAATTTAGCTCGATCGATCAACCATGGGTTACAAAAATAACAAAAAATTCATGGAGTCGCCGATCGATTGAGAGATCACCCTCGATCGATCGAGGAAGGTTATAAAAAGAAGAAAATTTCTCTGTCTCGCTCGATCGATCGAGCGAAAACTCTCGATCGATCGAGCAATAGAAATTTTTGTTTTTAATGTTAAATATCAGCAGCATTCCAAAAGGAAAAAACAAAACCCTTCCAAATTTTCACAGAAAAAATCGTCCCTTTTACCTAATCCCCAAATTCCTTCTATAATCTTTCCCACAAACTCACAAATCTTGCAATATATACTTCAAAGCTTCTTCTAATTACATCTTTTGCAACAGATTTGAAGATCCAAAGCTGAATTGGGAGATTTCATCAAAAAGGAGGAACTCAAGCAAATTCCAAAACTTTACCTAGATTTTCATGGTATTTGGTTTCAACTCTTCTATATTCCATGAATTAGTGAATATGTCTGTTTGGATATACAAGGATTGAAGTTTTTGGTGAATTTGGGAGTTGAGTAGTTAAATATTGGGGAATTAAAGTGTTGGTTGGAAATATTGGTGAATTCTTGTTGTGGTTGGTAAATTTGGTATATTCTTGTTGTGGTTGGGATTGAAGATGTGAATTGATAAATGGCTCCAAAGAAAAAACAAAAGCAATTCGAAGACACCACTTCGTCTGCAGATTATGATGAGCGTCGCTTTGTGAATTCCGTAGCGGCGGAATTATACCCCAGTTATCACCGCAAACCCCTCAGTCGCGAAAGGGGAATGAGTTTAGATCGACATGAATGCCCTATCATTCAAGAAGCAAGGCGACGAGGTTGGTTTGAATTTATTAAACAACCTATTGATGTGGTGGTCCCTGTTGTGAGGGAAATCTATGCTAATCTAATGACAGTCCACCAGAATTCAAGGGAGGTTGTATTTGTAAGGGTTAAGGATGTTGAATTTGATCAATTCAGGATAAATGCAATTTTTCGGATGCCATCTATAAAGAACAGTGATTACAAAGTGTGATGTTCGGGAATTATGGTGTTAATCCCGGTGTGGTATTACTCCTTGATGGATTTTTAATTGTGGCAATTAGGAATTAATTGCGGTTTGGCATCTCCCGAGGTTGTTAAATCGGGTATTTGGGATCGTTGGATCCAAAGGATGAGATTGTATTCTCATTTTGGTGAAAAACCTATGAGTTGGGTTTTTAGTGGGACTTGGTGTCCGGGGTGCCTTATGTTGGGGCCAGTCTGGGGATTTGATGTTGGAGAGAGAGTTTTTGAAAACAGATGATTTTTATTGAATCATGATGTATTTGTGGAGGTATTGGTATTCTGGGGCATTTTTGCTATATACCAGTTGGACTCGGGATTCCGTCATTTGGAATCCATTCCATTCCTCTCCTCTCCCTCTCTCTTGCCTCTCTCACCCCAAACCCTTCCCCTTTTTTCCTTTGATGAGCAAATCGACGGAGGCTCATCCTAGGAGCCGGATTTCTCAAAGATAATAAGGTATTATTCATCCCCTCGCATTTGGCTTCGTTTTGATTGTGGTATGGTAGTTTTGAGTTGAGGTTTTGGTTGGTTTTGGGTTTTGGGGATTTTTGCTTAAAATCCAATGTTTAGTTTTTGGGAGTTTTTATTGGTTTTAAATGGTGTATTTGAGGTGTTGGAGGTGTATGGGGTGTTGATTGTGAGTTTGGGTGTCAAAAACACCATGGAAACTCGAGTTTTCCGGAAAATTGCAGGTGGCGATCGATCTCCAAGGAGAGGCGATCGATCGCGACGAGCTGCTCAGATTTTTGAAGACGATGAATAGTGCAGGCGATCGATCGCATGGTCTAGGCGATCGATCGCGAGCATGTTGGCGACCGATCGCGAGGGGTGGCGATCGATCGCGTGTAGGCGTTTTTGCCCACTGGACAGGGGCGATCGATCCCGCTAAATGAGGCGATCGATCGCCGCCCGTAAGGTTTTACATTTTTGTAATTTTGGAAAATTGTCGGGATTTTGAAATCGAGGTTTTAAGGGGCCGTTTCCGGGGCAATGTCTACATTCCAATGGGAATGCTATGCTTTTAAAATGGATTGGTTTAGGCCAAAGTTTAATAAAACGGAATTCCCGGTTGAATTCTTGGTTATCTTTTAAACTTGTTAATGGTATATTTTGGGTATTACGTATGCTTAGCCGGGGGGCTTTTATTTTGGTAATCGTCATGGATTGACGATATGTTTGGGAATCTTGAACGTGCTTGGACACGTGGTTGCATGCTTATACTTGATTGTGAGTTGTTTATGTGTTTTAGCACATATCTCTCGAGGTAAGGAACTCAAGCAAAGTTTGGACTCGAGCTACGGAATTATAAGGTACGTATGACGTACGAGCATAGCCCTTTAATAAAATTGCAATTGTTGAGTGCTTGATACACTGTATTGCAATTAATGTGTGTGGAAATGCATGACGCATGGTATTAGCAATAAACGGAGATTGAAATGCATGGTTTATTGTACTTGCTTCAAATGTCTTTATATGCATTGAGAATTGCATGGTGCCGCTTTTGAGCGAGCAATGATTGGGATGTTGTCGCCTGTGAGCGAACATCGATTATGACGCCGCTGCCATCGAGCATGCGTGGAAATGGAATGCCGCTATTGTAGAGCGAGCAATGAAATAGAGTTATGAAACCATAAGTGAGAAACATGGATTGTCTATAACCATTGTTTAATGAGTTGATGTTATTGATTATGACATTGGTATATGGCTCATAGAATTGTTAATCAATGTAATGTTTAACTGGCATTTGAGAATTTGATGGTTTTAGTGTTTTGAGAACAGGGACAGTACAGGAAACCCCGGATGAGGATGATGCCATCCAGGGAGTATATTTTGTATTTCATAGCATTTACATTGTTGTAAATTATGAATTGTATTGTTTTGGTTATTTGATTGGGATATTGGTATGCTCACCCCGTGTGGGGCTATCTCTGTTGGGGCAGGTGGTACAGGTGTAGCAGCAGCTTTGGAGTTGAGCTCGGGCTGTTGATTGAAGTACTTCCAGGATTGAAGTACCAGAACTGGATGGACAGGCGCTCAGATCCAGAGTCGAGATCGAGTTGCGCTTGTGCTTCTAGGACCGAAGCACCAGTAACGGTATCCAGCAGAGTGTTTTATACATTAGATACACGCTCATTCATTGGGTGCTCTTATGTGAGTACATATTACGTGTATATGGAATGTATAAAGGGGCTACGGCTCTTCTCTGTTCATTTATGGTTTGCACGCAATTAGATCTAGAATTGCTAAATGAACTAAGAGTATGTTAGTGTATTATGAGGGTGCATGTTATATGGATAATCATGGTTGGGGAATTTGAATATTATGTGCTTTAAATGCAAGAAATTTTCTGGATAGCATATGGTGTTGCACTTGCATAGGGTTTTTCCCCTGATAGTATGATTATATGCACTAATGATATGTCTTAATACACTAATAACGGGTTAAGGGCACGGGGGTCCTTACACAAAGCCTTCAAGACGAGGCTGATCAACTATGATGAGGTACTATCTGTAATCAGTATTGAGGGGACTGACTGGCAAAGGAACAGCAATGGAGAGCCCCAATTGGTCCTAAAGAAACATCTGAAACCATAGGCACAAGCATGGTTCTCCTTCATAGCCTCCAGGGTCGTGCCATCGACCCACACTTCCGAGGTCACCAAGGAGAGAGCTGCCCTGGTATTTGCCATACTCAGTGGCCAAACGATGGATTTGGGGTACATTATAAATACCACATCTGTGACATCGGCAGGAGTCCGCCCACCGCATTACCTTTTCCATCTACTATCACAACTCTTGGCAAGAGATGCGGAGTGAAGTGGGATGCCGATGAAGAACTCCTACCACCAAAAGGACCAATTGTGGTTGATGGGCCACCACCTCCTACAGGACGACGTAGGGCCGAGACACGGCCTTCGAGCAGCAAACATGCTGGGCCATCCTCATCTTCGCTGCAGAGCTTTCTTCTATCACCTTGGGCTCCCTTCATAGGGATCTCCAAGACATCCCCCTGGAGCAGCAGGGCATCCAAAATTTGCAAAGGGAACTACAGTGGGGCCAAGCACAGATAAGTCAGCACCAAATGGAGTTCCTGAAGACCAATGTGCATGGAACAATGCCTTGGCCCAAGGTTTCCCAGCTATTCAGTTTCCGCTTGAGCCGCAATTTCAGCCATTCCCGCCTTACCAACCACCACCACCTGAGTACCAACCATACCAACCACCACCACCTGATTTTCCACCATACCCACCATACCAGCCAGAGGAGCCATACTATCCATTACCCCTGCCGAAGCATGATGAGGATGACGATCACTGACGATCGTCGTCGAGGTATGTGTTTTGCTTTTGCGCTTATTGTTTACTATGCATTGAGGGCAATGCATCTACTAAGTTTGGGGGGTGTTTACTGATTTCTGCTGTTGTCTCTTGTTATTTCCTTGCATGACTAGTCTATCATAAGATAAGATCGTTTTTGGGCACATAAATTTTTTTTTTTTTTAAATAAGTGCATCATTAAGAAATAAGGAATTAGACTTGCAAGGGTATTACATGATGATATTAATCCCCATCTCAACTAAAGTCTTGAAGATTTTTGACTTGTTTGTGAATATCTTTGGTTAAGTTAATATTTCAAATTTGAGGAACATTTTGAGCACTTTTGAGTCATGATTGAGGGAATTATATATTGGAAAAAATTTGTTAACTATGATTTGTCTTGAGGATCTTAAAGCACTCTAGAACCTATTTGAGAGAACTTTGAGGCGAAATTTTATAGTTATGAACCAGACTTGGAAATGATTTAGGCGGTCTTTGAAACGTTTGAGCCTTTCAAGCTTACCATGTTTATATCAATCTCTAGTTCCCTAATTTGAGCCTAATTGAAAAAAAAGAATGGAGTATGTTTAACATACTATTAGCCCACATTCAACATTCTTTGACAAACTCATTATACCCACCTACTTGAGACTAAATTGAATATTTTTATCTTAACCCTAAGGGAGTAAAATGATTCTCATTAGATGCGCTTGAATTGCTACATTTAGATGAGCTAATTGTTGGAAAAAATTGATGAATGAGAAAAGAAAAAGATAGATAAAGCCTTGAGAAAAAAAGTGACTACATAAGACCCAAAGTGGCCAAGGCTATAAAAGAAAAAAAAAAAGAAGAGAAGCTCAAAGTTGTGCTTAAAATTTGAATTTTCCATTATTATACTCTCTTCTTTGTGTTACCCTATCTTTTCTTGAAGCCAAACACCTAGGCCAAACATTATAAGCTTTAAAATACCTATTAATCCAAGTCTAGGGAATAATTACATTAGTGGAGAAGTGCTTGAAAAGTAGGCTTATGGAGTGTTTAATAGTAATCTTGACTTTGAGTTTAATAGCATTATTTGATCCTAAAAGTATATATGAAACTCAAGATTGACATGAACACACACGCACGTTCCGATTTTGCGATATATTGCTTGGCTTAGGAGAAAACACTTCTTGTAATTTTTGGATTGACTTATGGTTGAAGTGTTAGTGGGATTTATGAGCTTTTACGTTTGAGTTGCTAAGTTAATTCATTTAAAGTATTGATGATGAACTTTGCATTTTGATCTTAATGTTTGCTCGAGGACGATCAAATCTAAGTTTGGGGGAGTTGATAGGTTGATTATTACTTGTATTTTTGCAATAATATGTATATGTTTTCGTGTAGATTCCGGGAAGTGTTACGCTTTTTGGTATTTATTTGGTTGTTTCACGAATCTAGGTGGGAAGTGGAAGAATTGAGCTAGAAGGAAGAAAACGGATCAAACCGATGCAAGAATTGAAGAATTTGGATTCTAGTATGACAGATCGATCGGAAGTAGAGCGCGATCGATCGAAGGAGACATAAGTTTTGGCCAACAAGAATAAGCGGAGCTCAATCGATCGGAAACACATGCTCGACCGATCGAGCGTGGTAGAGAAATTATAAGCGAGAATGAAGAAATCTCGATCGATCAGAAACTTGTTCTCGATCGATCGAGCAAGGCAAAGAAAGTCAGGGTCGAGAGTTGAAGGTGCTCGATCGATCGATACATCTGCACCGAGCGATTGAGACGCGGAATTTAATTAAAGACTTGATTTAGTTTGATTTCTGGAAACACTTTCATCCACCCCCTCTTCTATAAATAAGGGAACTAGGGCACAAATTCAAGAGAATTATCAGAGCATAATCAGACCCAATATCATATTTTTCAGCCGCCTTTCATCTCCAAGAACAATCCAAGGTTAAGAGAAAATCCTTTGAAGTGCAAGGAAGGAAGCAAGAGAAGAAGTATTGTTCAACGCACGGATTCACTCCTACGTTATCGTATTTCTAAACTCTAGTTATTTTGATTTTCAGATTTATTGATGTATGAGGTTGAGAAACGATTATACATCTTGTTAATTTGATTTGAATATAATTAAGTTTATTTTATCAAGGTTAGGGAATATTGTGATTGAATCATGATTTGAATGTGCTTGAGTGGATTAAATCTTTTGTGCATGTATTATAATCTTAATGCTATCAAAGCCTTGCTAACTTTGATTGAATTGGTGAATTATAATTGAGATCGAGAGATAAAATTATAATACGCTATAATAATTCGTGTTGCATGTTAAAGATTTAGATCGAGAGATTAAATCACATACGTGATCACTTTGAATTGAAAGATTTAAAGTTAACGGTTTTCATCGAGATTAATTCAATATTAAATTGGTTTAAGTGAACGAGAGTTACTTGTGTAAATTTAACATTAGTTTCAATATAGCTTGAGAAAGTATATTGATTATATTAGGAAATCGGTCACCTTAAGAATTGATTGATTAGTAATTGTTTTTGCAAACAAATCATTGACGATAACACATTTGAACCAACATCTTGATAAATTTCTTGAGTGGAATTCCTTCGCATCTTCAAAGGAGTTGTTTTATTTTTAAGTTTTTAGTTTAATTAGATAATTAATCATATTTTTCGTAGGCTAAATATAATTTTGCTAATTTTATTTGGTACTTATACGTTAATCCCTGTGGGCTCGACATCCTTTCTTTTATTTCACTATACTAAAACTTGACACCGTGCACTTGCGGTCTAAAATTGCTACACTGGAATTTTCTGTTTAAAATAAAAGCGATCAATAGACTTTTGGGACCATTTCCAATTTCATGTTCTAATTATTACATACTTGTCGCTGTGGACTACGTTTCAAAATGGGGTGAGGCTGAAGCTTCATGCACTAATGATGCTAGAGTGGTGGTAAAATTTTTGAAAAAGAACATTTTACTCGATTTGGCACTCCTCGAGCAATCATTATTGACGGTGGGTCACAATTTTGCAATAAACTCTTTGAAAAACATTTGAGCAAATATGGTGTCACCCACAAGGTTGCAACACCTTACCACCCACAAACATGCGGACAAGTAGAAGTCTCTAATAGAGAAGTGCACAAACATGCGGACAAGTAGAAGTCTCTAATAGAGAAGTGAAACGGATTTTGGAAAAATCGGTCAATACGTCTAGAAAAGATTGGTCCTTGAGGTTAGATGATGCTTTATGGGCATATAGGACTGCATTTAAAACACCTATTGGTACTACACCATATAGGTTAGTTTTTGGAAAAGCATGTCATCTTCCTGTCGAACTAGAACACAAGGCATTTTGGGCAATAAAGAATCTGAATTTTGATTTAACTGCTGCAGGTGAAAAACGACTTCTACACTTAAATGAAATGGATGAGTTTTGTGATGCCCGGGAATCATTGATGTTAATCTCGGAGTGATAATGATCATTTATGGTTTTTAATTGTATAAGTTATGAGTTAATTGCGGTATTGGGACTCCCGATGATTTTAAATCCTGTATTTGGAGTCGTTTGATCCAAGGGTTGAGATTGTATTCTCATCGTGGTGATAACCTTGGAATTTGGTCTTTGGTGGGATCCGGGGTCCGGAGTACTTTGTACTGGGGCCGGTGATGGGAATTGAGGTTGGAAAGATAATTATTGAAAACAGATGAATTTTAATGAGTCATGGTGTATTTGTGGATGACTCAGGATTTTGGAGTTTTGGTACTAAATATATACCAATTGGACTCGATGTTCGGTCATTTGGATATCATTTCTCTCACCCTCACCAACGCTTCCCCCCATTTCCCCAACCCTTCCCCCTTATCTCCCTTGATGAAAAGTTGATGTAGGCTCGACTTGGGAGCCAAATTTCTCAAAGATAATAAGGTATTATCCATCCCCTCGCCTTTATCTTCGATTTGATAGTTTTATTGTGGTGTTTGGGAAGGATTTGAGTTGGGTTTAAGAAATTGGTTTTTAAAGATTTTTGGGTTGTTGTGTTTTGGGGTTGATTTATAACCCCTTGTTAAGGATTTATGTTGTATAGGGTGTGAGGATTGTTGTTGGGGAAAATTTTGCAAGAAAAAACGTCATTTTTGGCGGTTACAGGTCGAGACGATCGATCCCAAGGGCGGGGCGATCGATCGCCGCGACGTTGGTGAAATTTTAAGGAAGATGAATAGTGAGGCGATCGACCGCCTCAAAGGAAGCGATCGATCGCCATGAGGTAGTAGCCAAATATGCTGAGAGGCGATCGATCGCCTGGAATGGAGCGATCGAACGCCCGTGCCTATTTTCGCGAGGCGATCGATCGTCTAGGATGAAGCGATCGATCGCCAGTGCCGTTTTGGGGGAATTATTTTGTGTTGAGTTTCGATGCATGCTGTGATGTCCAGATTTATTAATAATCATTTATTAGATTAAATATGATTTGGATTTTATTGATAATTAATTTTAGAATAAATTAATTAGAAGTGGAATTGACCAAGTGAAGGTCAACTGACAAGTTAATCGGATCATAAAATATTTTGAGATTGTAAAATATACTTCGATAATATTTTAGAGATAAGTTATTTAAAATGAAGAATTAATTTGCGTTTTAGGAGAGTATAAATCCCGATTGGTAATTGTAAATGTAATTTATCAGTACACCGGCGACACTCCGATGTACATTTCTGGACTGGAAATGCATTATGTTAAAATGATTTCAGCTATTTTTAAAACACACAAAAAAAAGCCAAAGCTTTCTCTCCCATTTTCTCTTCCCGTCGCACCTGACCCTTGCCGCTAAAAGCCCTGCGCCAGCGGCCGTCGGACCTCCTTCCGGCGCGTCCGAACCACCATCGTCTTCTTCTCTTCCAGGCGCAACTTTCCATACCAAGAACCTGAAGTTTCGTCGCGGATTGCGTTCGGATCTTGCAAGGAAGCGCAATTGTTCGAATTTTGAATTCGTCCGATTTTGGGGCGATTTCTTCCAATATTTTTGTAGATAATCCTCCCTCATCCTTCAGTCGTTATTCCCCTGAAATCCCTCAAAATTTTGATGAAGTTTGTCCGAATTTTGTTCATTGCATGTTGAATTGCTGCGTTCGGTTTTAAGATTTTGGGGAAATTGGCAGGGGCGATTGTCTTGCCTTTGTCATGGAAATATTTGATGCTTGTTTATTCGATTCTACCTTGTTGGTTATCCTAGCTGTTTCGAGACCATTAATTTGTTAATGGGTAAAAAGGGAAGGGATTGAAGCATGGTGTGCGTGTAGGTGCTGTGGGCGTGTGTGCGTTTTGCTGTGTATATGGGTTTGTGTAGCTCCTGCTGATGTTTTGGCTTGATGTCTTGGTTATGTCCGAAAAATCTGGTGATTTATGGTTCAAAAATCTGTGATGGGTTCGAATTTCTACAGCCATTTGGAACTTGAATTTCTGTTGTAGTTGGTCGAACTTTTAGCTGTTGTTTTGCTTCACTTTTGGTCGATTTGGAACGTCCTTTCTGCTGCTAGTTGACCGAAAGCTATGCTGCTCATTTCTTCAAATCTTTGTTGTTACTTGGTTCGAATTTCTCTTCTGGTTGGGGGATTTAGGGCTCGATTTATTTTTGGCTTGAGGTTAGGAGTCTTGATGGTTGTGTAATCAATTATTATATCGTTAATTCATGTAGCGGTTTGATTAAATCTTGAGTTAGATAGCTGTGGGTGCACCTGGCTTCCCCTTGGTGAGTGATCGATTTTAGTTACTGTTTTGGGGCTAGAAATATGTTGCTATGTCGAAGGTTTTGGTTTCCAATATTAATTATTTATGGCTTAATTGGATTGTATTAGTTAGACACTGGTTGGATGTTATTATGCATACACCCTTGCACTTCCTTTCCTCTGTTGAACTGGTGTGTCTAGTGAACTGCTATGTGAGTTGGGCGTGATCTTGCACGTATGGGTGTGTGTATCCTGCATCATGTGTGTGATGTAGCGGATGGTGGGAGATGATGGGGTTTTGTATTACCAATGATATATCATGATTAATGTGAGGATGTGTGCATCCAAAGTATTGTTTATGATTCGATTCATTATTTTGAGTTATTGATTTATGATATGGATATGAAAGTAAGAACTATATGATGGTTATGAATTGCTTTGATTTCGAGCTAATATTGAATTGATATTCGATATAGACACTACATGAGACTTCGGACGTTGATGATAGCTTGTTCATGTTGTCTACTATAAGGTACGTGGTGACGTACGAGCAGGTATACCTAGCATCTATACATTCATATACACTTGTATTTTGATTTTGATGTTTCAGGTTAAGTGTTTGACTTTAATAATTGAGTTTAATATACGAAGTATGGTGGACACGTAGTGGTACGTGATCCTATTATACTAGTTGAGTATTGATGCCTTGGGCATGAGCAATATGAGAAAGTGTCGAGAATGAGAAAGTGGGATAACCAGGTTTACATTGATGTTGAATTATTTATGTTGAGCTTAAATAATACATTGTTGTTGTATTGAATTCATAGTGTTGTTGGGTATCATATTTTCAATGATAATACTGAACTTGACATTATGAAAGTGCGTGAGTTTGAAACAGGAACAGTGCCTGGAAGCTATACAATTTTGGAATTGTACAGGGAGTATATTTTATGAGTTTTGAATAATCTAAACTGTTGCATTATGATTTTGTATATCGTTTTGTGATTAAATTTTGAGTTGGAGTATGCTCACCCTGTGTGGGGACTGTTTCTGTTGAAACAGGTACAACAGGTACGATGCTGCCTTGGAGTGCTAGGCTCGAAGCTTGTTGGATGATACTTCCAGAAGCGTAGTATGAGATTGAGCCGATATACGAGGTTGAGCTGTTGGTATATATATTAATTATGCATCCGGATGAGTATCCGTTATTCGTTGCTCTTCTGTGAGCACTTGTATCTGTATGTGGACTGTATAAGGGTGTTGAAACCCACTTTTGTTGTCTTATTAGTGTGGTGTCTTCCCTGGCTGGGAATTTACTTAATGTTCTGTATTCTGCTTAGTAATTGTGTTGTCCCTGGTCGGGAGTTATGTTATGTGATGTGTTTTTATTTTCGGATAGCTCAGTTTATGGGGAGACTCTGCCCAAATTTTTATAACCCACAATGTAAAAAGTGGTGCAATGGGTATGGTATTGGGCAAAATCTTTGAGACTATTTGTTGGTAGAGATGAACATATAATGTTGAACATTATTTATGTCATGGGATTATGGGAAACATGTAATGATTCTTTTTAAAGAATGAAAAGAAAATGAAAATTTTATACATATACGACGTCATAAATGAACTAATGACGAGTTCAGGTGATGGGGTCTTACATTAGTGGTATCAGAGCAGTGGTTGCTCCGTAGGGCTGTTAAGGGCCTAGGAAATTGTTGATAGCACATATTTATACATGATGGCATTAAGGTTGTATGACACAACTAATTTTTTATGTGTTTTTATATGAAAAGTGGTATTGCTAACCATTGTGGTTGCAGGAATCGTGTGGAACACGATAGGATGGCATTAATGGTAATGCCTGGCACTCTGTATGTTATGTGCCAAGGAATCTGATTTTGTAAGAAAATCAGGGAAAGGGATATTTCAGAGGTAACATGTATTTTATATACGTATTGATATGGAGGTGGTTGCATATGTGTATTGAATGTTGATGCATAGCATGTATGGCTATTGTTGCTAACCATGATGGTTGCAGGTCACAGGAAATATAGATTATGCATTGGAATGATGATTACGCATCCCATGAGTCTTGTTTATCACAGTGAGGATTTTAATGCTTACCGCTATTATGTCGCTAAAAATGTGGAGCGGGAGGGGGGGAGGCTCGCTTGCACATGGAGGCGAGGTTTACCATATGAAGCGAGGATAGAAATACCGCTTATATGATGATTTTTTAAACCACTATTATGTCGCTAAAAATGTGGAGCGGGAGGGGGAAGGCTCGCTTGCACATGGAGGAGAGGTTTACCATACGAAGCGAGGATAGAAATACCGCTTGTATGAAGAAGTGAGGGAGGGGAGTTCCGCTTGTTCTAAAGTTATGAAGCGAGGGGCATTAAAATACACTGATGATAAACAGACTAGGGATTGGTTATTGATAGCGATGTCTTTTCCGCTGTGTCGACTGAGGATGATTCATTCCTTTATGATGATTGGCGATGGTTCATGCCGCCGGACACATGTATAGCGATGGTTCATTCCGCTGTGTCGATTGATGATGATTAATTCCTTTATGATGATTGGCGATGGTTCATGCCGCCGAACACATGTATAGCGATGGTTCATTCCGCTGTGTCGATTGATGATGATTCATTACTTTATGATGATTGGCGATGGTTCATGTCTCCGGACACATGTATAGCGATGGTTCATTCCGCTGTGTCAAATGATGATGATTCGTTCTTCTATGATGATTAGCGATGGTTTATACCACATTCGAGCGACGGGTGCTGATTACATATTGCTGTTGAGCGACGGAGACAGGTATGCCGCTACCTTGTTAGCGAGGAATGGATGTATATTACTGTTTCTTTCGTATTATTTTTGATGTCATGTATTGACGAAGAGTATATTAGACCGTCGTGTTATTGACGATGAGTATATCAATTATGTATTGATATGAAATTATATTTTGTGGAATATTTATGTTGAGAACAGGGACAGTTTAAAAGATCAAGTGTGGATCCACTACGTACAGTAAGTGTTATCGCATCTTATTGTTTTAAGAATGTAATTTTATTCAGTGATTATTGATAGTATATGGATGTCAGTAGTGACGATGATATTGTGCATGCCCGTAGTGACGATGAGATTATGCATGCTAGTGTGGGCGATGAGTGTTGATATATTGCTATTGCGTTAACAATAAATATTAATGTACCGTCATTGGGCGATGAATATTGATGTGCTGCTATTATGTTAGCATGAGTTTATTGTATTGCTATTGTGCTAGCATTGTATATTGATGATTTTTAATCGAAGATAGCAGTGGACAATTGTGTTGTTATTTCTTGGACACATGAGTTGTAGGCTCAAGAGAATATTGGAATATTCCACGGGAACGAGGAATTGAGGTAAATCATTTCGTTTGATGTGACATGCTTAAT
Organism: Haberlea rhodopensis; assembly: GCA_907163345.1. Classification (NCBI taxonomy): domain Eukaryota; kingdom Viridiplantae; phylum Streptophyta; class Magnoliopsida; order Lamiales; family Gesneriaceae; genus Haberlea; species Haberlea rhodopensis. The sequence continues at coordinate 3,272,404 of CAJQUN010000034.1, read as the reverse complement.
TTATATGGATTGTGAATTATCTTGATTCATTGATATGGTCTATGAGAACCAATATAAAGATAAGGAAGAATTGAGAAAGAGATTGAAATGATATTGGTTCATGAAAACATGATTGTTTTGTGTATTGTGAGATTAATGAACAGGTTATGAGATGATATGGAATGTCATGGGATGACATGAGATCGCTACGAATGTCATATGTGGACATGTGATCATTGTGAACGTCACGAGTTGACGTGGAACTATCGTGAATGTCATGGACAAGTATGATATTGTGATGTTATTCTCCGATGTGTAATGACGGTGATGATAAATAATCACGTGATGATTAATGACGAGTTAGACACGATATGGCAAACAAAATAATAATGTCATTAGGAGAATACTTGTGATATACTAACATTCATGATTAAATGATTTAGTGTGTTTTGACATTGAATTAGTAACTGGAAGGCATGTAAATGATTACGTATGCATGTAATAATTACTAATGGATGTTCTAGTAATTGCTTGACAACAGATATTGGTTAGCTGATGGTATACGACCAGACTGATGCATGAAGTCATGAATACTTACTACACTGTGATCCATTGTCCATTCATGAAATGATACTCTATTGAATAAATAATTGAAGAGAATTACGTCGTTGAGGGAATTGATGTTCGATGATGGAAACATTATGCATATCAAAACCCGTAAATGACAAGGTACGTGGTTATGTTATGAGTATTTGAGAAATACTAATGAGTTTATTTTGTACTTGTCCCATGACAGATGATAGTTGGGTGACGAAATGCGGAAGTTGATGCTTAAGAGCATGTGAGTACTGTGATGAGCATGATAATATGATGCTATTGTGTATTGTAGATAATTCCATCTACAAAGGTATGATATGAATTATTCGATATTGATGCGATGCCTTGTTTAGATGGAGTATAATTGTGACATGAGAATATTGGTGTTAAGCCATTCATCCTGATTTGCTATTGATGATCTGTGGCTGTTGGTGTGTATAATGTGGAGATATGTATGTGAGAATTACTAATGGGTTTTCTAGTAATTACCTTGCACCAGATAATAGCCAGGAGATGATATATGAAAGATTGATATGTAAAGGCTCAAGAGTACTGTTACTTAATACGGACTATGGTGGTGATGTTGGTATAAGTTGTATACATTTGCAACGACACAGGTATGAAGTTAATTAAGATAAATGTTGGTGTATTGTCATATATTCTTGAATATACATGAAAGCATGGATTGCATGATTTAACGAGATTATATGATGAGTACTGTGATGAAAGTATATGACAGAAATAAGATTGTGCAATGGAATTGTGTCGATGAAAGTACACAGGTAGTGAGATATGACAAAGAAGCTTGATGGTTAAACACTTCTTGCGATCGTTGGTGCAATGGGGCACATGTGAGCCACGATGATTCCGATGACTGTCATCCTACAGATGGTAAAGTCACTATATCGAGCTATATAGGGTACGTAAATTTTACAGTTGGCTTTTATGGTAAGCATGCGTTTAAATTTCGAGGACGAAATTTTATATGTTGGGGAGAATTGTGATGTCCAGATTTATTAATAATCATTTATTGGATTAAATATGATTTGGATTTTTACTGATAATTAATTTTAGAATAAATTAATTAGAAGTGGAATTGACCAAGTGAAGGTCAACTGACAAGTTAATCGGATCATAAAATATTTTGAGATTGTAAAATATACTCCGATAATATTTTAGAGATAAGTTAATTAAAATGAAGAATTAATTTGCGTTTTAGGAGAGTATAAATCCCGATTGGTAATTGTAAATGTAATTTATCAGTACACCGGCGACACTCCGATGTACATTTCTGGACTGGAAATGCATTATGTTAAAATGATTTCCGCTATTTTTAAAACACACAAAAAAAAAGCCAAAGCTTTCTCTCCCATTTTCTCTTCCCGTCGCGCCTGACCCTCGCCGCTAAAAGCCCTGCGCCAGCGGCCGTCGGACCTCCTTCCGGCGCGTCCGAACCACCATCGTCTTCGTCTCTTCCAGGCGCAACTTTCCATACCAGGAACCTGAAGTTTCGTCGCGGATATTTTTCGGATCTTGCAAGGAAGCCCAGTGGTTCGAATTTTCGAATTCGTCCGATTTTGGGGCGATTTCTTCCAATATTTTTGTAGGTAATCCTCCCTCATCCTTCAGTCGTTATTCCCCTGAAATCCCTCGAAATTTTGATGAAGTTTGTTCGAATTTTGTTCGTTGCATGTTGAATTGCTGCGTTCGGTTTTAAGATTTTGGAGAAATTGGCAGGGGCGATTGTCTTGCTTTTGTCATGGAAATATTTGATGCTTGTTTATTCGATTCTACCTTGTTGGTTATCCTAGATGTTTCGAGACCATTAATTTGTTAATGGGTAAAAAGGGAAGGGATTGAAGCATGGTGTGCGTGTAGGTGCTGAGGGCGTGTGTGCGTTTCTGCTGTGTATATGGGTTTGTGTAGCTCTTGCTGATGTTTTGGCTTGATGTCTTGGTTATGTCCGAAAAATCTGCTGATTTATGTTTCAAAAATCTTTGATGGGTTCGAATTTCTACAGCCATTTGGAACTTGAATTTTTGTTGTAGTTGGTCGAACTTTTAGCTGTTGTTTTGCTTCACTTTTGGTCGATTTGGAACGTCCTTTCTGCTGCTAGTTGACCGAAAGCTATGCTGCTCATTTCTTCAAATCTTTGTTGTTACTTGGTTCTAATTTCTCTTCTGGTTGGGGGATTTAGGGCTCGATTTCTTTTTGGCTTGAGGTTAGGAGTCTTGATGGTTGTATAATCAATTATTATATCGTTAATTCATGTAGCGGTTTGATTAAATCTTGAGTTAGATAGCTGTGGGTGCACCTGGCTTCCCCTTGGTGAGTGATCGATTTTAGTTACTGTTTTGGGGCTAGAAATATGTTGCTATGTCGAAGGTTTTGGTTTCCAATATTAATTATTTATGGCTTAATTGGATTGTATTAGTTAGACACTGGTTGGATGTTATTATGCATACACCCTTGTAAATCCTTTCCTCTGTTGAACTGGTGTGTCTAGTGAACTGCTATGTGAGTTGGGCATGATCTTGCACGTATGGGGGGGTGTATGTGTGATGTAGCGGATGGTGGGAGATGATGTGGTTTTGCATTACCAATGTTATATCATGATTAATGTGAGGATGTGTGCATCCAAAGTATTGTTTATGATTTGATTCATAATTTTGAGTTATTGATTTATGATATGGATATGAAAGTAAGAACTATATGATGGTTATGAATTGCTTTGATTTCGAGCTAATATTGAATTGATATTCGATATAGACACTATATGAGACTTCGGACGTTGATGATAGCTTGTTCATGTTGTCTACTATAAGGTACGTGGTGACGCACGAGCAGGTATACCTAGAATCTATACATTCATATACACTTGTATTTTGATTTTGATGTTTCAGGTTAAGTGTTTGACTTTAATAATTGAGTTTAATATACGAAGTATGGTGGACACGTAGTGGTACGTGATCCGATTATACTAGTTGAGTATTGATGCCTTGGGCATGAGCAATATGAGAAAGTGTCGAGAATGAGATAGTGGGATAACCAGGTTTACATTGATCTTGAATTATTGATGTTGAGCTTAAATAATACATTGTTGTTGTATTGAATTCATAGTGTTGTTGGGTATCATATTTTCAATGATAATACTGAACTTGACATTATGAAAGTGCGTGAGTTTGAAACAGGAACAGTGCCTGGAAGCTATACAATTTGGGAATTGTACAGGGAGTATATTTTATGAGTTTGGAATAATCTAAACTGTTGCATTATGATTTTGTATATCGATTTGTGATTAAATTTTGAGTTGGAGTATGCTCACCCTGTGTGGGGACTGTTTCTGTTGAAACAGGTACAACAGGTACGATGCTGCCTTGGAGTGCTAGGCTCGAACCTTGTAGGATGATGCTTCCAGAAGCGTAGTATGAGATTGAACCGATATACGAGGTTGAGCTGTTGGTATATATATTAATTATGCACCCGGATGAGTATCCGTTATTCGTTGCTCTTCTGTGAGCACTTGTATCTGTATGTGGACTGTATAAGGGTGTTGAAACCCACTTTTGTTGTCTTATTAGTGTGGTGTCTTCCCTGGCTGGGAATTTACTTAATGTTTATGTATTCTGCTTAGTAATTGTGTTGTCCCTGGTCGGGAGTTATGTTATGTGATGTGTTTTTATTTCCGGATAGCTCAGTTTATGGGGAGACTCTGCCCAAATTTTTATAAAATAACCCACAATGTAAAAAGTGGTGTAATGGGTATGGTATTGGGCGAAATCTTTGAGACTATTTGTTGGTAGAGATGAACATATAATGTTGAACATTATTTATGTCATGGGATTATGGGAAACATGTAATGATTCTTTTTAAAGAATGTAAAGAAAAGGAAAAATTTATACATATACGACGTCATAAATGAACTAATGACGAGTTCAGGTGATGGGGTCTTACACATGCTTCGCCCGGGGTCTTTTAAAATGGTTAATCGTCATGAATGACGATATAATTGGGGTTTGTGAACGTGCTTGTGCGCGTGGTTGCATGCTTGAATTAATTGTGGATTATTAATCGTGTTTAGCACATAATTCATCGGTCACGGGACCAAGGCAAGATTGAATTCAAACTACGGAATTATAAGGTACGTATAACATACGAGCATAGCCCTTTTATATAAATGCAACTGTGAAATGCATGGTTAGTTGTATTTGCAATAAATGAATATATATATATTGAGAATTATATGACGCCGCTTTTGAGAGAGCAATGATTGGATGTTGTCGCCTTTGAGCGAACATCGGTTATGACGCCACTGCTGTTGAGCATGCGTGAGGATAAAATGCCGCTATTGTAGAGCGAGCGATGAAATAGAACTGTGGAATATGGAATATCTATAATTATTGTTTAATGATTTGATATTATTGATTATGATATCGGTACGTGGTAAACGGAATTGTTTAATCAATGTAACGATTAACTGGCATTAGGGAATTTGATGGTTTCAGTTACTTTGATAACATGAAAAGCACAGGGGATCCAGATGAGGATGATGTCATCCAGGGAGTGTCTTTTAATATTCATAGCATTTACTTCTGTAAATTATGAATTGTAATATTGTGCTTATTGGATTTGTGGTATTGGTATGCTCACCCCGTGTGGGGGTTGTCTCTGTTATGGCAGGTGATTAGGTACATCGATGGATTTGGAGTTGAGCTCGAGCTATGGATTGGAGGTGCTTCCAGGATCAAAGTACCAGTGACGGTATTGAGCACCATGTTTTATACATTGGATACACACATATTTATTTGATGCTCGCATGTGAGCACTATTATGTGTATATGGTATGTATAAAAAGGCAAGGGCCTTTCTCTCTTCATTTATGAGTTGCATGCAATTATTTATTGAATTGCTAAATGAATTGAGAACATGTTAGTGTATTATAATGGTGCATGATATGTATGTGGACTTGGTTGGGGGAAATTAGACATTATATTGAATAATGTAAAGAATTTTATTATTGGCATGATTTGCTATGATGACAAGTGGTTTTTCCCCTACATATATGATTACATGCACTAAATGCTTGGATTAGTACACTAATAACGGGTTAAGGGCACGGGGGTCCTTACATTAGTGGTATCGGAGCAGTGGTTTGCTCTTTGGGGCTGTTGAGGGCCTAGGATCATATTGATGGAAATGAGTAGCACATAATTATGCATGATGGTAGTTAGTGTTGTGTAACACGACTATTTTGCTTATGTGCGTTTATGATATGTGATCATGGTGGAACAATTATATGTCAGGACTTCTATGGAATCATAATATAATATGTTGATTATGGTTGTGAGTTGTGGTACAGGGACAACCAATGGGAGCATTTTGAAATGCATTGGGATACATGAAGTACTTTGTACTTATGGTTTATGCATTTACCCTTTATAATCATATTGTGGTGAATATGGATTATTATGTGCTCATGGTTTGGAATCGTTCCTGTAGGGATGCTTTGGTATGGACAGCTAAGGCCAGGATTGACGGGCACCAAATGGTAACTTGTATTTTATGTACATTATGGACTATGCATTATGGTTGCATATATATTGGATTGATTATTTTAATGCTTTGCCGCTAAATGTTGAAGCGAGGGTTTTGCCGCATGTCACATTGAAGCGAGGTACATTAAAATACACTCATTGTGGTTGCATATATATTGGAGTGATGATTTTAATGCTTTGCCGCTAAATATTGAAGCGAGGGTATTGCCGCATGTTACATTTGAATCGAGGTGCATTGAGATACACTCATAGTGATGTATATTAGGATATGGATTATGCATCGTGTTGCAGGTATAGATCAGATACTTGGTGAACATCCCATGAGTCGTTGTTATGGGCGAGTGATGATTTTAAATGCTTTGTTGTTGTCACTTGACGCGATGATAGAATACTTGCCGCTGTCATATCGTAGCGAGGAAAGAATATTTGCCGCCAAATGTTGAAGCGAGGGTATTGCCGCATGTCGCATTTGAGCGAGGTTATTCGATGCCGCCAGGTATCATATAGTGATGGGTCATTCCGCTACGCCTATGGCGATGGTTCAAACCGCCGGATATCTATAGCGATGTTTTATGCCGCTGATCTATGGCGAGGGATCATGCCGCTGATTCTATGGCGATGGATTATACCGCTAATGTACGTAGCACTGTATAACGCCGCCTTCGAGTGATGGGTGGCTGCTTGCGTACCACTGTTGGGCGATGGATAAAGGTATACCGTTACCTTGTTAGCCATAAGGTATGGTATATTACAGTTTTATTAGCATTATTGTGGATGTCATGCGTTGATATACATATACTGTCACGTGTCTGACGATGAGATTATGGATGTCGTGTATCGACATGTACCGTCACGAGTTGACAATGTTATTTTGGATGTCATATGTTGACATGTACCGTCACGGGATGACGATGACATAGTGAATGTTCTATGTAGACGTGTAGCATCGTTTCGATGAATAATACATTTATATATATGTATTTAGTCGTATGGTTTGAGTGCCAATGGTGAGCACAGGGTAGTGTCTGGGTCACTAGTTGACGAGATCATTATGCCGAGGAGGTTGCTCGATGAATTATTGGGTGCGCCGTACAGGAAGTGTACCGCAGCACATATTTGAGGTAAATATTTTACGAGTAGTGGTACCTTTGGGTATACTCGTTGGAATGGCTATGGCCAAGTGACTGGTAATAGGAGTAGTTATTAAGGAAACTATTTGCTTATACAGAGGAGACATGTGGTGGACATGATCACACCCACCCCTGAGGGTGTGGAATAAATCCTACGGAATTAGTGGTTGAGTAAGGACACCGGGATGTCCGTGGTGCTTGGTGTTTTAGATAAATATTGGGTGGTGACTCATTACTCTAAATGGATGTTAAGGTATGGTATACTGAGTGGAACGTATCATACGTTGGTAGGCTCGGTATAAGCCTATGGAGGCAGCGATTTGCTAGCCAGGTATTGTGGCAGTAATATAGTGTGCTTGTTGTGGCCATTATACTGCACGTTGGGACCGAGTTGGTGAATCGTATGATGATATGATGAGGACTTATGGTAGACTTGGTAGTCGCCTTGTGGAATAAGATTTGAGGCAGGAAATACCTCACGGAGATGTTTTTACGTCGAATGTTTTGAGGGACTTGTACCGGGACAACTCAATTTTGTTGGGAGTACCAACACGAGTGTCAACAAATCGTTGTTAGCTCTGGTTGAGCATTCTTGCATATGGCATGCAATGGGGGTCACAATTGGATTGTGAGATATAGTTCGTGGAGTGACACTACTATATTGATTTTATCTCTTGGACAAATTTGGATTGTACTGTCATGGAGGCAGCTAATTTTGGTTGAGGGTTGATTGTGAATCAACCAGGGTAAGCAGTACTAGTGTTGGACTAGGTGATGGCTTTATATTACCGGAGAGACGTTCGAGGAGGCGTCTCTGGGAGAGATGCTCAAGGTTTGTGGAGTACTATAACATTAGTACAGAGCATCCAAAGATGTGTATACGTCGTGTATATGGATTTCGACTTGGTAATAGTGGCATTGCGGCACTATTCGGAATCGGTTATGTATTTGTTGGTTTCGGGATATATTTTGGTAAAACTATATCCAGTTTCCGAACGGTGGTTCGAGGTTGGAGGGTCCTGGATTCATGGCACTTTCCTTATGAGGAAAGCGGTACTGATATACCTACCGATTGAATCTTTTGGGAGATTCGTTGAATTGGTTTGTGTTGTGTTAATGTTGAAATCACACCCTTTGGTTTTGGTTTGTCAACCATCATTCTCCATGGAGTGAGAATAATTGAGGATTGACAGTAGAGATTGGGACTTTTGGGTATGATTGATAATACCCGAGTCGATTGCATTGCATATGCAGGTGGTATTGGTGCTTAGGCATGTAGCTGGTGTGGGTATACGAATGCCAGCATTTTCTTGGTACTCGTCGAGCATCGGATTTATATGCTTTGATGAATGAATCTCCGGTGAGAGATTGTGGCACCTTGAGATTGGTAATCTCAATGACACGTTGTATTCTGAAGAATGGTCGTGAGGTCTGACTGACTCCCTTGAGGAGGGATTGTCGTGTGTTGAGGCCATGGTAAGTCATTTTTGACTAATTTGTTAACGTCCCTGTGTTAGGATTGTTGAATCCTATGGTAAACAAGGGATGGCCATGTGTCGATTTGTTAGGTGTCGTGGTTGACACGTGTGGCGGGAATGCAATTGATTTTCTTGCATGTCCTTTTGGGAACTCGAGACCTTGTGGAGTCCCGGTGATGTGTTTGGGCCAAGATGTGATTTCTTGAAACATACGGATGTAGATATCTTTGGAGATATGTTTTGTATTGATCGGTAGCGGTGAGTTGCCGATCCGTGTTGCAAAGTGGTGCAACTACTCCTTTGATGGAGGTGGAATTGGAGAACGGGAGTTTAAGTAATGTACTGATGGTTTCCTTGGTAACGATGTATGATTAACATCGTAGGTTAAATCGTAGAGATATTATCGAGGCGATATCTATTTTGGAATCACGGATGATTCATTTGATCTGCAGTTAGGGTTGGCTGACTGCTTTTGAGATGGTTAGCATCGAGGAATGCTGACGTCTTTCGTTGAGTTTATGATGGTTTGGGAGGTTCACTCCACTCCAGATTGATGCGAGGTCGGTGTCCTCGCGGTTGGAATGTCGTTCACGATATGTTCATGATTCGGCGATGTAGATCCGTTTGGATTGTGTGGTCTCGACGATACATGGAGTACGCCGTGCAAATTTTGAGGACAAAATTTTATTAGTGGGGGATAATTGTGTTGCCCGGGAATCATTAATGTTAATCCCGGAGTAAAAATGATCCTTTATGGTTTTTAATTGTAGCAGTTATGCGGTATTGGGACTCCCGAGGATTTTAAATCCTGTATTTGGAGTCGTTGGATCCCAGGGTTGAGTTTGTATTCTCATCGTGGTTATAACCTCGAAATTTGGTCTTTGGTGGGATCTGGGGTCCGGAGTACTTTGTATTGGGGGCGGTGATGGGAATTGAGGTTGGAGAGATAATTATTGAAAACAGATGATTTTTAATGAGTCATGATGTATTTGTGGATGACTTGAGATTTTGGTGTTTTGGTACCATATATATACCCACTTGGTGTTTGGTCATTTGGACATCATTTCTCTCACCCTCACCAACGCTTCCCCCCATTTCCCCAACCCTTCCCTCTTTTCTCCCTTGATGAAAAGTCGATGGAGGCTCGACTTGGGAGCCAAATTTCTCGAAGATAATAAGGTATTATCCATACCCTCGCCTTTATCTTCGATTTGATAGTTTTATTGTGGTGTTTGGGAAGGATTTGAGTTGGGTTTAAGAAATTGGGTTTTAAAGATTTTTGGGTTGTAGTGTTTTGGGGTTGATTTATAAGGGTTGTTAAGGATTTATGTTGTATAGGGTGTGAGGATTGTTGTTGGGGAAAATTTTGCAAGAAAAACGCCATTTTTGGCTGTTACAGGTCGAGGCGATCGATCCCTATGGCGGGGCGATCCTTGTTAAGGATTTATGTTGTATAGGGTGTGAGTATTGTTGTTGGGGAAAATTTTGCAAGAAAAACGCCATTTTTGGTTGTTACAGGTCGAGGCGATCAATCCCTATGGCGGGGCGATCGATCGCCGCGACGTTGGTGAAATTTTAAGGAAGATGAATAGTGAGGCAATCGACCGCCTCAAAGGAAGCGATCGATCGCCATGAGGTAGTAGCCAAATATGCTGAGAGGCGACTGATCGCCTGGAATGGAGCGACGATCGCACTTCCTATTTTCGAGAGGCGATCGATCGGCTAGGATGAAGTGATCGATCGCCATTGCCGTTTTGTGGGAATTATTTTTGTGTTGAGTTTTCGATGCATGCTTCGCCCGAGGTCTTTTAAAATGGTTAATCGTCATGAATGACGATATAATTGGGGTTTGTGAACGTGCTTGGGCGCGTGGTTGCATGCTTGAATTTAATTGTGGATTATTAATCGTGTTTAGCACATAATTCATTGGTCACGGGACCAAGGCAAGATTGAATTCGAACTACGAAATTATAAGGTACGTATAACGTACGAGCATAGCCCTTTTATATAAATGCAACAGTGAAATGCATGGTTAGTTGTATTTGCAATAAATGAATATATATATATATTGAGAATTATATGATGCCGCTTTTGAGGGAGCAATGATTGGATGTTGTCGCCTTTGAGCGAACATCGGTTATGACGCCACTCTTGTTGAGCATGTGTGAGGATAAAATGTTGCTATTGTAGCGTGAGCGATGAAATAGAACTATGGAACCATAAGTGAGATATATGGAATATCTATAATCATTGTTTAATGATTTGATATTATTGATTATGATATCTGTACGTGGCAAACAGAATTGTTAATCAATGTAACGATTAACTGGCATTAGGGAATTTGATGGTTTCAGTTATTTTGAGAACAGGAACAACACAGGGGATCCCGGATGAGGATGATACCATCCAGGGAGCGTCTTTTAAAGCCTTCGCTTCGCCAACTTTGATAGGCATAGCATTGCAAGCAAATAGAGCAAGAGTTATTCATAGCATTTACTTGTGTAAATTATGAATTGTAATATTGTGCTTATTAGATTTGGGGTATTGGTATGCTCACCCCGTGTGGGGGTTGTCTCTGTTGGGGCAGGTGATTAGGTACATCGATGGCTTTGGAGTTGAGCTCGAGCTATGGATTGGAGGTGCTTCCAGGATCAAAGTACCAGTGACGGTATTGAGCACCGTGTTTATACATTGGAAACACATATTTATTTGATGCTCGCATGTGAGCACTATTATGTGTATATGGTCTGTATAAAAAGGTAAGGGCCTTTCTCTCTTCATTTATGAGTTGCATGCAATTATCTATTGAATTGCTAAATAAATTAATAACATGTTAGTGTATTATAATGGTGTATGATATGTATGTGGACTTGGTTGGGGGAATTAGACATTACATGGAATAATGTAAAGAATTTTATTATTGGCATGATTTGCTATGATGACAAGTGGTTTTTCCCCTACATGTATGATTACATGCACTAATTGCTTGGATTAATACACTAATAACGGGTTAAGGGCACGGGGGTCCTTACATTAGTTGTATCGGAGCAGTGGTTTGCTCTTTGGGGCTGTTGAGGGCCTAGGATCATATTGATGGAAATGAGTAGCACATAATTATGCATGATGGTAGTTAGTGTTGTGTGACACAACTATTTTGCTTATGTGCGTTTATGATATGTGATCATAGTGGAACAATTATATGTCATGATATCTATGGAATCATAATATAATCTGTTGATTATGATTGTGAGTTGTGGTACAGGGACAACCAATGGGAGCATTTTGAAATGCATTGGGATACATGAAGTACTTTGTACTTATGGTTTATGCATTTACCCTTTATAATCATATTGTGGTGAATATGGATTATTATGTGCTCATGGTTTGGAATCATTCCTGTAGGGATGCTTTGGCATGGAGGGCTAAGGCCAGGATTGACGGGCACCAAACGGTTACATGTATTTTATATACATTATGGATTATGCATTGTGGTTGCATAGATATTGGAGTGATTATTTTAATGCTTTGCCACTAAATGTTGAAGCGAGGGTTTTGCCGAATGTCACATTGAAGCGAGGTGCATTAAAATACTCTCATTTTGGTTGCATATATATTGGAGTGATGATTTTAATGCTTTGCCGCTAAATGTTGAAGCGAGGGTATTGCAGCATGTCACATTTGAAGCGAGGTGCATTGAGATACACTCATAGTGATGTATATTGGGATATGGATTATGCATCGTGTTGCAGGTATAGATCGGATACTTGGTGAACATCCCATGAGTCGTTGTTATGGACGAGTGATGATTTTAAATGCTTTGCCGCTGTCACTTGATGCGATGATAGAATACTTGCCGCTGTCATATCGTAGCAAGGAAAGAATATTTGCCGCCAAATGTTGAAGCGAGGGTATTGCCGCATGTCGCATTTGAGCGAGGTTATTCAATGCCGCTGATATGTCGAAGTGAGGGGTATTAGTACAAAGGTCATGACAAGCGAGGTGCATTAAAATATTATGTTGTAACGAGACTAGGGATCGACTTTTCTATTGGCGATGGTTTATGCCGCCAGGTATTCATAGCGATGGGTCATTCTGCTATTCTATTAGCAATGGTTTATGCCGCCAGGTATTATATAACGATGGGTCATTCCGCTACATCTATTGACGATGGTTCATGCCGTCAGGTATCATATTGCGATGGGTCATTCCGCTACACCTATGGCGATGGTTCATACCGCCGGATATCTATAGCGATGTTTTATGCCACTGATCTATGGCGAGGGATCATGCCGCTGATTCTATAGCGATGGTTTATACCGCTATGTACGTAGCACAGGATTACGCCGCCTTCAAGCGATGGGTGGCTGCTTGCGTACCATCGTTGGGCGATGGATACAGGTATACCGCTATCTTGTTAGCAATAAGGTATGGTATATTACTATTTTATTAGCATTATTGTGGATGTCATGCGTTGATATACATATACCGTCACGTGTCTGACGATGAGATTATGGATGTCGTGTATCGACATGTACCGTCACGAGTTGACGATGTTATTTTGGACGTCATATGTTGACATGTACCGTCACGGGATGACGATGACATAGTGGATGTTCTATGTAGACGTGTAGCATCATTTCGATGAATACATTTATGTATATGTATTTAGTCGTATGGTTTGAGTGCCAATGGTGAGCACAGGGCAGTGTCTGGGTCACTAGTTGACGAGATCATTGCGCCGAGCAGGTTGCTCAATGAATTATTGGGTGCCCCTTACAGGAAGTATACTGCAGCACATATTTGAGGTAAATATTTTACGAGTAGTGGTACCTTTGGGTATACTCGTTGGAATGGCTATGGCCAAGTGACTGCTAATAGGAGTAGTTATTGAGGAAACTATTTGCTTATACCGAGGTGACATGTAGTGGACATGATCAAACCCACCCCTGAGGGTGTGGAATAAATCCTAAGGAATTAGGATTGCTTTGTGGTTGAGTAAGGACACCGGGATGTCCGTGGTACTTGGTGTTAGAGAAATATTGGGTGATGACCCACTACTCTAAATGGATGTTACGGTATGGTATACAGAGTGGAACATATCATATGTTGGTAGGCTTGGTATAAGCCAATTGGAGGCAGCGATTTGCTAGCCAGGTATTGTGGCGGTAATATAGTGAGCTTGTTGTGGCCATTATACCGCACGTTGGGACCGAGTTTGGTGAATCATATGATGATACGATGAGGACTTATGGTAGACTTGGTAGTCGCCTTGTGGCACAAGGGTCGAGGCAGGAAATACCTCACGGAGACGTTTTTACGTCGAATGTTTTGAGGGACTTGTACCGGGACAACTCAATTTTGTTGGGAGTACCGACACGAGTGTCAACAAATCGTTGTTAGCTCTGGTGAGCATTCTTGCATATGGCATGCAATGGGGGTCACAATTGGATTGTGAGATATAGTTCGTGGAGTGACACTACTATATTGATTTTATCTCTTGGACAAATTTGGATTGTACTGTCATGGAGGCAGCTAATTTTGGTTGAGGGTTGATTGTGAATCAACCAGGGTAAGCACTACTAGTGTTGGACTAGGTGATGGCTTTATATTACCGGCGAGACGTTCGAGGAGGCGTCTCTGGGAGAGATGCTCAAGGTTTGTGGAGTACTATGGCATTAGTACAATGCATCGTTAGATGTGTATACGTCGTGTATACGGATTTCGACTTGGTAATAGTGGCATTGCGGCACTATTCGGAAACAGTTATGTATTTGTTGGTTCCGGGATATATTTTGGTAAAAATATATCCAGTTTCCGAACGGTGGTTCGAGGTTGGAGGGTCCTGGATTCATGGCACTTTCCTTATGAGGAAAGCGGTACTGATATACCTACCGGTTGAATCTTTTGGGAGATTCGTTGAATTTGTTTGTGTGGTGTTAATGTTGAAATCACACCCTTTGGTTTTGGTTTGTCAACCATCATTCTCCATGGAGTGAGAATAATTGAGGATTGACAGTTGATATTGGGACTTTTGGGTATGATTGATAATACCCGAGTCGATTGCAATATGCAGGTGGTATTGGTGCTTAGGCATGTATGCTGGTGTGAGTATACGAATGCCAGCATTTTCTTGGTACTCGTTGAGCATCGGATTTATATGCTTTGATGAATGAATCTCCGGTGAGATATTGTGGCACCTTGAGATTGGTAATCTCAATGACACGGTGTATTCTGAAGAATGATCGTGAGGTCTGATTAACTCCCTTGAGGAGGGATTGTCGTTTGTTGAGGCCATGGTAAGTTATTTTTGACTAAGTTGTTAACGTCCCCGTGTTAGGATTGTTGAACATAGGGTAAACGAGGGATGGCCAGTGTGTCGGATTTGTTAGGTGTCGTGGTTGACACGTGTGGCGGGAATGCAATTGATTTTCTTGCATGTCCTTTTGGGAACTCGAGACCTTGTGGAGTCTCGGTGATGTGTTTGGACCAAGATGTGATTTCTTTGAACATACGGATGTAGACATCTTTGGAGATGTGTTTTGTGTTGATCGGTAGCGGTGAGTTGCCGATCCGTTTTTCACAGTGGTGCAACTACTCCTTTGATGGAGGTGGAATTGGAGAACGGAACCGGGTTTAGTTTAAGTACACTGTAGTGTACTGATGGTTTCCTTGGTAACGATGTATGATTAACATCGTAGGCTAAATCGTAGAGATATCATCAAGGCGATATCTATTTTGGAATCACGGATGATTCATTTGATCTATAGTTAGGGTTGGCTGACTGCTTTTGAGATGATTAGCATCGAGGAATGCTGACGTCTGTCTTTGAGTTGTGATGGTTTGGGAGGTTTACTCCACTCCAGAGTTAGATACGAGGTCGGTGTCCTCTTGGTTGGAATGTCGTTCACGATATGTTCATGATTCGGCGATGTAGATCTGTTTGGATTGTGTGGTCTCGGCGATACATGGAGTACGCAGTGCAAATTTCGAGGACGAATTTTTTTTAGTGGGGGGTAATTGTGATGCCCGGGAATCATTAATGTTAATCCCGGAGTGATAATGATCATTTATGGTTTTTAATGGTAGCAGTTATGAGTTAATTGCGGTATTGGGACTCCCGAGGATTTTAAATCCTGTATTTGGAGACGTTGGATCCAAGGGTTGAAATTGTATTCTCATCGTGGTGATAACCTTGGAATTTGGTCTTTGGTGGGATCTGGGTCCGGAGTACTTTGTACTGGGGCTGGTGATGGGAATTGAGGTTGAAGAGATAATTATTAAAAACAGATGATTTTTAATGAGTCATGATGTATTTGTGGATGACTCGGGATTTTGGAGTTTTGGTGGATATCATTTCTCTCACCCTCACCAACTGTAAGGCCCCAACACCTTAACTCGTCATTAGTGCATTTATAACGTCGTATGAGTATAAAAAATTTCCATTCTTTAAAAGAATCATTACATGCTTCTTATATTCTCCATGACATAAATAATAACAGCATGGAATGATCACTTCTACCAGCAATAAAACTCAAGGTTCACCCATTATCATCACCATTGCACCACTTTTACATTATGGGTTTTATAAAAATTTGGGCAGAGTCTCCCCATAAATTGAGCTATCCGAAAATGAAACAATCACAAAATAATTCCTAGCCAGGGAAAAACACAATACTTAAAAGAAATCAAAACCCTAAGTAAGTTCCCAGCCAGGAAAAACACAATACTAAGAAAACTTCAAAAGTGGGCTTCAACACCCTTATAAAGTCCATATACATGCTTCCAGTTGCTCAGTTGTACCTGTTTCAACAGAAACAGCCCTCACATGGGTGATCATACCCCATCACAATACTCATACTCATAACAATGCTTAATGGTATAATGAGATCATAATATCACAATTAAGATTATTGAAAATCTATATGAAGATGTACTCCCTGTAAAATTTTGAATCCATAGCTTTCCACGAACTGTCCCTGTTTCAATCTCACACACTTTCATAACAACAAGTTCAGTATCGTTATTCACATTATGATACTCATCAACACGATAAATTCAATACAACTAGAATCTAGTATATATGCTTAATCATGAATAATTCCATGATTCAGGTAATCCTTCCTATCAGTCTATCTCATTGTCAATATTCACATTGATCATGCCCAAGGCATCGTTAACCAACTTCGTATACTCGGATCACGTACAACTACGTATCCCCCTCAGATCACGTACAACTATGTATCCCCCATACCACATCTATGTGCATATTCATTTATTTACTCATATATTCGGATTACACACAATTACGTAACCACCATACTGCATATGTCAAACTCAACACACAATCATTATATTCAATGATACATGATATACGAATATGTCATTATTCCATAGTATATATATATATACCTGCTCGTACGTCACTACGTACCTTAAGGCTGAAGACGTGAATAAGCCACCCTGGATGTCCGGATGCTCATGGAGTAACTATAAATCAAATGTCCATTCCAAATTAGCTCATTCATTCAACATTCTCAACATCTAGTAACATATTACACTTGTTACTTGGAATTATTATCTCTTTTTAAGAAGTGATAAATTCAATAACACTTCTCGTACTATCCAAATTTCCAGTTATAATTTCATACTCGAATTATCTTCACATGCTCACTTTAATCAACTATACTAATCGAGTTAGCCTCCACACTTAGTAATAACTTAATAAAATGACATGAATCACCAATTCATGCTATTGCACACATTGAAGTATAATCATTATTATATACTTTAATATATGTTTATAACACACATTAACATCTATCTAACTCACCTATTCGCACAATCACATATGCTCCAAGTTATTAGCATCTCAAACCTTAGCCCAACACTCACCAAGACACTTCCATGATAAAAGCCACAAAGGTAGACTTTCTTACTTCACCTTTAGTAGAGCTTTTGGCCAACATTTGAACACCACTTAAGTATATTATCAAACACCTTATAAGAATATTTTAAGCCCCAATAAAGTCCTAATTTTTGGTCAAGAACCGAAGCCCAAAAACCAATTCATTTCAGCAGCTAAACCAATTCAGTTCAGCATTAAAATTGGTCAATTTCAGCAGCCATATTTTGAACCAAAAGCAGTAGAATTCGAAACTTAGAACAACATATTTTTGAACACTAAAACATCAAGATTTTTGTACCAAAAGATACCAGTTCGACCAACAATTAAATCCCCCAAACATGGTAGCAGATTTTCGAAATATGAGCATCAGATTTTTCGAACCATAGCATGAAATTTTTGACTAGAAACATTTGTCTAATTTTGAACCAAGTACAACATAATTCGAACCCAAGTAGCAGCTGATTTTTGAGTTAAATAGCAGAAATTTCCGAGTTCAAAACATCAACAAATCAAGCCAAAAAATCAAACTAAAAGACACTGAATTTCAGACCATAATCAGCAATGAATCAAGCCATATACAGCAGGGAAATTGAACAAAAGGTAGCGTATTTCAAACCATAAACAGCAACAAAATCGATTAAACAAACTGAATGTTCGACCAAGAACACAGCCCCCTTTCGAACCCAACACAGCAGAAAAAATCGAGCACAAAGAGGGATATGACCAAGGTATGATGTAGTATCTTACCCACACGATATACACAAGAAACTGTTGGGATATGCCCTAAGACAAATCATTAGATGATTGTTTTGACATACAATATTTATGATTTTATGAATAGCAATTCATTATTATATATTATTCTTTTAACTGTGCAATGTGAATTAATATATATGTTAATGTCCTTAGAATAATATTGTATTATTCTTAAAGATGTCCCTAGTCAAGTATTATCATGAATAGGGATAATGATAATACGTAGAGACTAGTATGTGTTGATCGATGAATTGTTCATTGATATGAGATATCAAATCAACATATGGGTACATGTTAGAGAACGATGTACTGGACAGACCCACCATGAGAATGCAACATGGATAGTTATATGATCGTCATATGCAATTCTCATAGTGATAATAATGTATGTAATCCTTACGACTTGTGATCATCAGAGATCCCAACATAAGGAGTTATGTATCTTGATATCGTCAAACGTTACCCGTAACAGGGAATCTATAAAGGCGACTATTGGATACACTACGAATTATGTAGAGGGATGTTGACTGATCGAGATAGGATTTGTCCCTCCTATATAACAGGAGATGTGTTTGGCCCTTGATCAAGTGAGAACTAAAATGCATGGCCATGCTCGAATGAGTCGATATGAGATATCGAGCTTATTCGTTTATTCTAGTTCTACTTGGGGATCAAGAAATAAAGATTGAATATACGAGTATGACTATTCCATGACTCGTGTTCAATCTAAACACAAAGGACAAAGGGATTAAGTTACATGGTTAATATTATCACAAGTTCTAAAGGTTATGTCGAGTCATTGACATTCTTGTAATTTGGGTAGCCTCGATGTGTTGCTGGACACCGCTCTTAGCTTGTAACGTAAAATGAGATTTTATGTCACTACCAACATTACAAGATCATATCGGGTCGCACAAAAGATTAAATCGATAAGGGAAATTAAATTCATTGGATGAATTAATCTATTAAGAAGAGTCTTAATTAAGTGATTAAAAGGTTTTAATTAAATCATGGGTTTGGGCCCATAAGACTTTAAGAAAGTCTTGAACCTTAATTAAAAGCCTTATAATATAAATACAAGGTTTTGATTAATTGTTAATCATACTTTCATATCATACTTTGATATCAAAACCCAAACCTAGACAAAGCAAGCTCTCGGCCGCCTCCTCCAAGCCGTGATCATCACCTCCACCGCCGTGTGGTTTCTTGGAGATTTAAAGGCGGTGGTCGATTGGTTTTGAGCCGAGCTTTTGGTTTTGATTCAAGAATAAGTCTAGCAACTTATTCTTGAATATCCCTTTTCGATTCGATCGTGTGGATACCGTAGAGGCAAGACCTTGGAGGTGTTGCTTGTGACTCGGAGTTCGTTGGACGTGCTGCTCCGTGGAATCTGCTCAAACACGCTACAAGGGTGAGAATTTTGTAAACCTTTATCCGATATGATATCCTATGTATAGATCCATTGTTCTAGTAATCCAAATTTTATTCCGCTGCGTTGTATGCTCTAAGGATTACTTACAGTGGTATCAGAGCCGTGTACAAGGCTCATATCGGATTTATGTGGTTAAATAGTTTAATCATATTAGAATTAATATTGCATGCTATTTAAAACTGTATGAACATATATGATATGTTAATATTTAGTTTGTGAAAATCATCGTAAAATTGTATTTGATATAATTGGCGAATAATCAAATTTATTGGGCAATATTTTCGGCCATCACCATCACAAATGACACCACGGCTAGCCACATGAGGGCTAGGGTTTTCAAACCCTTGGCTCGAGATGGCTTAGTCGTTGTGGCTAATAATTGTGCATGGAAGTGTCGAAAATTGATTAGGGTTTAGAACCCATTGGCTAGTGGCGGCTAGCTCATGATGGCTAGGGTTTCGAACCCTAGTAGCCGTGCATGGGCTCGGCCATCGTCGCCTCTTATGCTAAGGTTTTGAGACGTGGATGAGTTTTGAACTTTTTGGCTCGATAATGGTTCACGCATGCATGGGTTAGTAGCTTTACCACATGAGAGCAAGGTTTTTCGAACCCTTAGCTCGAGATGGTTGAGCCAACCCCGTGCATGGCCTGACCGTGACTCGTGGCTAACAAATTCCGGCGTTTCGAACAAGATGGCTCAATAA
Organism: Haberlea rhodopensis; assembly: GCA_907163345.1. Classification (NCBI taxonomy): domain Eukaryota; kingdom Viridiplantae; phylum Streptophyta; class Magnoliopsida; order Lamiales; family Gesneriaceae; genus Haberlea; species Haberlea rhodopensis. The sequence goes on along the minus strand of CAJQUN010000034.1, from coordinate 3,251,868 downwards.
AAACCCAAGGTGGTGCGTGGCGGCTAGGGTTTGGAACCCTAGCGCCGCCGCCGCTCGAGCTTGGCTCGGCCATGGGCTAGGGTTTCGAACCCTAGGCCCATTATTGGTCCAGCCGTGTGCTTTTGTGGTTCGAACCATGGTGGTTCGTGTCTTAGTCGCTTAAGTTCGTGGCATGTGATGTCCCGAGCGTACGATAATTTTTCAAAAATTATTTTACAGTTTTAATTAGAATTAAATTTAAAATGTTTAGAATTTAATTAATTAAATGTTAATGCATGCTTTATGTGTTGTTTGAGCATGGTGCGTGGTTATAGCCCTTTGACCTATTAGATAGGATTTGTGGATGTTTGTAATATATAATACGACCTGCGTGTCGTGCCTTCTCTATTTCATTCTAAATGTAATCCATCCCCTATGTTCTCCTCGAATGTGAATCGAGGAATTCTATATCTTGTAAATAGTGTAGTTTATTTTATTGATGGTGATGAATGAAGAAGGAGCATCGTGCCGGGATGAGAAGGCCATTCACAAATTGGAGCCAAAGGAAGGTGCTTGTGAAGTTACCTTAGGTTGACTCTTAGGATTTTCTCATTGGCTTGAGAAAATCATTAGTAGGGACTATAACCATGTCACGTATAATTATGTATGTTGATGCATGATTTATCTTATGTTTTAGATTGATAATTGTATTACACATATATGTAGATATGTATACAACTATATGTAGTGGACATATTTTAAATTATCAAACTAATCATGAGATCAATAAATCCCTCTAAAATATTAAGTTTTAGATGCCTTCCAAAATTAAAAGTACTCGTCAATAACTTCGATTGTACATGTGTGGGTTTGCCAAAGCAAAGCACCGTGGCAATTTTAGTAAGGCGCGAAAGGATAAAAGTGATATCCTGCTATACTTTAAATTGGGTACGACTTAACTAGGTTATCTCAATAGGATTGGGAACCTAGAGGCATGGGTTGGATAATAATTCATTTGATGAATTGAACAAAGCGTTGTTCGTCCAACTATCCAAGAGTTATATGTGATGTAATTGACAAAGTGTTGTCTACCTAAATAACCGAGTCTTGGGCGATTAGGCCAAAGCTAACTCAAGATTAGGCGAAATATGGATCTTGGCCCACTAAAAGTTTTGAGGGTTGATATTTTTTTAAACAAAATAGTGGGAGCATCATTTAATGTAAGACCATGTTAAATGATTAAATCATAAACTTATTTTGCATATTTATATTGTAGATATCCATGGCAACTAACAACGTTACTAGCACATTATCACTGCGATCGGTCCTTGAGAAGGACAAATTAAATGGGACAAATTTCCTAGACTGGCATAGGAACTTGAGGATAGTCCTCAAACAAGAAAAGAAACAATATGTCCTAGAGGAACCCTTGCCCGCTGAGGAACCTCCCCTAACGGCTACAAGAGCCGAAAAAGATGCTTACAAGAAGCATCAAAGTGACGCACTTGATGTTGGGTGCCTGATGCTTGCCACCATGAACTCTGAGATTCAGAAGCAACATGAGGAAATGGAGGCGTTCGATATGATCGAACACTTAAAGCAATTGTACCAACAGCAAGCAAGACAAAGAGGTATGACGTCTCTAAGGCGTTGTTCCAGTGCAGGATGGTAGAGGGAAGCCTAGTTGGAACTCATGTGCTCAAGATGATTGGGTACATTGAGAATCTGGACAAGCTGGGTTTTCCATTGGACCAAGAGTTGGCCACCGATGTGATCTTGCAATCGTTGCCGGAGAGCTTCAGTCAATTCGTAGTAAATTACAATATGACTGACATGGAAAAGACTCTACCACAATTGCTTGGTATGTTGAGAACATATGAAGCAAATACAAAGAAGACTAAGGCCACAAATGTTCTTATTGTGAATAAGGGCAAAGGAAAGGCCAAAGCTAAAGGCAATAAGAAAGCAAAGAAGGTCTTTGTTAAATCTAAGCCAAAGTCTTATGCACTGAAACCAAAAGGAGGGATAGCGAAGGAAGGGAACTGTTTCCATTGCGGTGAGACCGGCCATTGGAAAAGAAACTGCAAAGTATATGTGGAGGATCTAAAGAAAGGAAGTGTGACTTCCACTTCAGGTATTTTTGTTATAGAAGTCAATTTATCTACTTCTTCATCATGGGTATTAGATACTGGATGTGGATCTCACATTTGTGTAAATGTGCAGGATCTAAAAGGGAGTAGGACGTTGGCGAAAGGTGAAGTTGATCTCCGAGTTGGAAATGGAGCAAGAGTTGCTGCATTAGCTATAGGAGATTATTGTTTAGCTTTACCTTCTGGTTTATCGTTGATTTTAAAAGACTGTTATTTTGTGCCATCTATTACTAAAAACATAATTTCTATTTCTTGTTTAGACAAGTATGGTTTTTCATTTATAATAAAGGACAACTGTTGTTCTATTTATTTAAATGATATGTTTTATGCTAGTGCACAAATGGTGAATGGTCTTTATTTATTAAATCTTGATATGCCTATCTATAATATAAATACTAAAAGGATTAAAAATAATGATTGTAATCCGACTTATCTCTGGCATTGTCGCTTGGGCTACATAAACGAGAACCGCATATCTAAACTTCATAAGGATGGAGTATTAGATTCATTTGATTTTGAATCATATGAAACATGCGAATCTTGTTTAATGGGTAAGATGACTAAAACCCCTTTCAAGGGACACGTTGAAAGGGCAAATGTTTTATTGGGACTAATACATAGTGATGTATGTGGACCAATAAGTACACAAGCTAGAGGTGGTTTTCAATACTTCGTTACATTTACTGATGACCTCAGTAATATGGGTATGTGTACCTAATGAAGCATAAGCATGAAACCTTTGAAAAGTTCAAAGATTTCAAGAATGAAGTACAAAACCAACTTGGCAAAAGTATCTAAATCCTTCGATCAGATCGAGGAGGTGAATACTTAAGCCAAGAGTTTCATGACTATCTAAAGGAATGTGGGATAGTCCCACAACTCACTCCTTCGTATACTCCACAATGGAATGGTGTATCCGAGAGGAGAAATCGAACCTTGTTAGACATGGTTAGATCGATATCATTTTGGGGACACGCTCTAGAAACATCGATTTTCTTACTGAACCGTGTTCCATCTAAATCAGTGGAAAAGACACCATATGAGATATGGACTGGGAAGCATCCTAGTATGTCTTTTATGAAGATTTGGGGTTGTGAGGCTTTCGTTAGACGTCACGCCACTAACAAACTTGGACCCAAATCTGATAAGTGTTTATTTGTGGGGTATCCTAAGGAAACGAAAGGATACTATTTCTATTATCCCACCGAGAACAAAGTAGTTGTTGCTCGGACTGGTGTATTTCTTGAAAGAGAATTTATTTCTAGAAAAACCAGTGGGAGAAAAATAGAACTTAGTGAAGTTCAACCACAAGAAAACACTGAACCTGAGATTGAGATGGAAACAGAGCAGGCACCGCAAGCTGTTGTGGAAGAAGCACCTGCTCAAGAGACACAAGCCCATCGTAGGTCTGTAAGAGAACACCGGGAGCCACAGAGATATGGATTTCTTGTGACTCAACAAGGTGACTTACTACTTATTGATGAGGATGAGCCGTCATCTTATCAACAAGCTATAATGGGCAATGATTCTGAGAAATGGCAAGAGGCCATGAAATCTGAGATGGAATCCATGTATGCAAACCAAGTATGGACTTTGGTTGATCCACCTGAAGGGGTACGACCCATAGGGTGCAAATGGATTTTCAAGAAAAAGACCGATATGGATGGTAATGTACAAACCTATAAAGGTCGTCTGGTTGCAAAAGGATTCAAACAAATTCATGGTATTGACTATGATGAAACATTTTCACCAGTGGCCATGGTTAAATCCATAAGGATCTTGCTTGCAATAGCTGCATTTCATGATTATGAAATCTGGCAGATGGATGTCAAAACAGCTTTCCTTAATGGAAATCTGCTCGAGGATGTGTACATGACACAACCTGAGGGTTTTGTCGATCCAAAGGATGCTGGAAAGATATGCAAGCTACAACGATCCATTTATGGATTGAAGCAAGCTTCTCGGAGTTGGAATCTTTGATTTGATGATGCAATCAAAGAGTTTGGTTTTATCAAAAACAATGAACCTTGTGTCTACAAGAAGGTCAGAGGGAGCGTAATCATTTTCTTAGTGTTGTCTGTAGATGACATACTTCTCATTGGAAATGATATCCCTGCCTTACAATCTGTAAAGATTTGGCTAGGGAACTGCTTTTCGATGAAAGACTTGGGAGAAGCCACCTATGTATTAGGAATCAAGATCTATAGAGATAGATCGAGATGGCTTCTTGGCCTAAGTCAAAGTACATACATAGACAAAGTGCTTAAAAGGTTTAGCATGCAAGAATCAAAGAAAGGATTCGTGCCTATGACACATGGTATTTATCTCTCGAAGGAACAGTGTCCTTCAACACCAGATGAGAGACAACGCATGAGTAAGATTCCATATGCGTCAGCTATTGGATCTATCATGTATGTCATGATATGTACTCGTCCCGATGTATCGTATGCTTTGAGCATGACGAGCAGATATCAAGTTGATCCAGGTGAAGGTCACTGGATTGCTATCAAGAACATCCTGAAGTACTTGAGAATGACTAAGGATACATTCTTGATTTATGGAGGTGAGGAAGAGCTCAATGTAATGGGTTACACTGATGCAAGCTTCCAAACTGACAAAGATGATTTTCGATCGCAATCTGGATATATGTATTGCCTAAATGGAGGTGCTGTGAGCTGGAAGAGTTCAAAGCAAGAAACATTAGCCGATTCTACAACGGAAGCTGAGTATATTGCTGCCTCGGATGCAGCAAAGGAAGCTGTTTGGATGAGGAAGTTCATTTCTGAACTTGGAGTGGTGCCTAGCAATAAAGATCCGATAGAACTCTATTGTGACAACAATGGAGCGATCGCATTGGCTAAGGAACCAAGATCTCACCAAAGATCCAAGCACATACTTAGGCGTTTCCATTTCATTCGAGAAATCGTTGAAAGGGGAGATGTTAAAATATGCAACGTACCAACAGATGTATCTGACCCATTGACGAAGCCACTGTCACAGCAGAAGCATGATCGTCATACTAGATCTCTAGGCATTAGGTATATGTCTGAGTGGTCTTAGTGCAAGTGGGAGATTTGTTGGGATATGCCCTAAGACAAATCATTAGATGATTGTTTTGACATACAATATTTATGATTTTATGAATGGCAATTCATTATTATATATTACTCTTTTAACTGTGCAATGTGAATTAATATATATGTTAATGTCCTTAGAATAATATTGTATTATTCTTAAAGATGTCCCTAGTCAAGTATTATCATGAATAGGGATAATGATAATACGTAGAGACTAGTATGTGTTGATCGATGAATTGTTCATTGATATGAGATATCAAATCAACATATGGGTACATGTTAGAAAACGATGTACTGGACAGACCCACCATGAGAATGCAACATGGATAGTTATATGATCGTCATATGCAATTCTCATAGTGATAATAATGTATGTAATCCTTACGACTTGTGATCATCAGAGATCCCAACATAAGGAGTTATGTATCTTGATATCGTCAAACGTTACCCGTAACAGGGTAATCTATAAAGGCGACTATTGGATACACTACGAATTATGTAGAGGGATGTTGACTGATCGAGATAGGATTTGTCCCTCCTATATAACAGGAGATGTGTTTGGCCCTTGATCAAGTGAGAACTAAAATGCATGGCCATGCTCGAATGAGTCGATATGAGATATCGAGCTTATTCGTTTATTCTAGTTCTACTTGGGGATCAAGAAATAAAGATTGAATATACGAGTATGACTATTCCATGACTCGTGTTCAATCTAAACACAAAGGACAAAGGGATTAAGTTACATGGTTAATATTATCACAAGTTCTAAAGGTTATGTCGAGTCATTGACATTCTTGTAATTTGGGTAGCCTCGATGTGTTGCTGGACACCGCTCTTAGCTTGTAACGTAAAATGAGATTTTATGTCACTGCCAACATTACAAGATCATATCGGGTCGCACAAAAGATTAAATCGATAAGGGAAATTAAATTCATTGGATGAATTAATCTATTAAGAAGAGTCTTAATTAAGTGATTAAAAGGTTTTAATTAAATCATGGGTTTGGGCCCATAAGACTTTAAGAAAGTCTTGAACCTTAATTAAAAGCCTTATAATATAAATACAAGGTTTTGATTAATTGTTAATCATACTTTCATATCATACTTTGATATCAAAACCTAAACCTAGACAAAGCAAGCTCTCGGCCGCCTCCTCCAAGCCGTGATCATCACCTCCACCGCCGTGTGGTTTCTTGGTGATTTAAAGGCGGTGGTCGATTGGTTTTGAGCCGAGCTTTTGGTTTTGATTCAAGAATAAGTCTAGCAACTTATTCTTGAATATCCCTTTTCGATTCGATCGTGTGGATACCGTAGAGGCAAGACCTTGGAGGTGTTGCTTGTGACTCGGAGTTCGTTGGACGTGCTGCTCCGTGGAATCTGCTCAAACACGCTACAAGGGTGAGAATTTTGTAAACCTTTATCCGATATGGTATCCTATGTATAGATCCATTGTTCTAGTAATCCAAATTTTATTCCGCTGCGTTGTATGCTCTAAGGATTACTTACAGAAACCCGAGCAAAAAAACCAAGTGAGAGCCCTCCTAAGCGTGAGGATGAAGACGGCGTGAGAGTGGGAGGGGAAAATAGAGGTAGGCGGCTCCATTGTGGAAATATTATATGTTTTATGTACAACCCTAGGTTAAATCTCCACCCTACAATTATATCATCTCAACCCTTGATTAATATTTCAATTTAAATTTCAACTCAAATAATATATAAGGAATTCCCACGAATTTAATTTACACCACAAGTTCAACCCGGAATTATTTATTCCAACCCGGACCAAAATCCAATACCAAAGAATTAATTCCCAACACATCATATAAATATCATAATTAAATCCATTTGATAATTAATAATTATTCCGGACATCACACCAACGCTTCCCCCATTTCCCCAACCCTTCCTTCTTTTCTCCCTTGATGAAAAGTCGATGGAGGCTCGACTTGGGAGCCGAATTTCTTGAAGATAATAAGGTATTATCCATCCCCTCGCCTTTATCTTTGATTTGATAGTTTTATTGTGGTGTGTGGGAAGGATTTGAGTTGAGTTTAAGAAATTGGTTTTTAATGATTTTTGGGTTGTTGTGTTTTGGGGTTGATTTATAACCCCTTGTTAAGGATTTATGTTGTATAGGGTGTGAGGATTGTTGTTGGGGAAATATGCAAGAAAAACGCCATTTTTGGCTGATACAGGTCGAGGTGATCGATCCCTAGGGCGGGGCCATCGATCGCCGCGACATTGGTGAAATTTTAAGGAAGATGAACAGTGAGGCGATCGACCGCCTCAAAGGAAGCGATCGATCGCCATGAGGCAGTAGCCAAATATGCTAAGAGGCGACCGATCGCCTGGAATGGAGCGATCGATCGCCCGTGCCTATTTTTGATAGGCAATCGATCTCCGAGGATGAAGCAATCGATCGCCAGTGCCGTTTTTTGGGAATTATTTTCCTGTTGAGTTTTCTATGCATGCTTCGCCCGGGGTCTTTTAAAATGGTTAATCGTCATGAATGATGATATAATTGGGGTTTGTGAACGTGCTTGGGCGCGTGGTTGCATGCTTGAATTTAATTGTGGATTATTAATCGTGTTTAGCACATAATTCATCGGTCACAGGACCAAGGGAAGATTGAATTCGAACTACGGAATTATAAGGTACGTATAACATACGAGCATAGCCCTTTTATATAAATGCAACTGTGAACTGCATGGTTAGTTGTATTTGCAATAAATGAATATATATATTGAGAATTATATGGTGCCACTTTTGAGCGAGCAATGATTGGATGTTGTCGTCTTTGAGCGAACATCGGTTATGACGCCACTGCTGTTGAGCATGCGTGATGATAAAATGTCGCTATTGTAGAGCAAGCGATGAAATAGAACTATGGAACCATAAGTGAGATATATGGAATATCTATAATCATTGTTTAATGATTTGATATTATTGATTATGATATCGGTACGTGGCAAACGGAATTGTTAATCAATGTAACGATTAACTGGCATTAGGGAATTTGATGGTTTTAGTTATTTTGAGAACAGAACATCACAGGGGATCCTGGATGAGGATGATGTCATCCAGGGAGTGTCTTTTAATATTCATAGCATTTACTTGTGTAAATTATGAATTGTAATATTGTGCTTATTGGATTTGGGGTATTGGTATGCTCACTCTGTGTGCGGGCTGTCTCTGTTGGGGCAGGTGATTAGGTACATCGATGGCTTTGGAGTTGAGCTCGAGCTATGGATTGGAGGTGCTTCCAGGATCGAAGTACCAGTGACGGTATTGAGCACCGTGTTTTATACATTGGATACACACATATTTATTTGATGCTCGCATGTGAGCACTATTATGTGTGTATGGTATGTATAAAAAGGCAAGGGTCTATCTCTCTTCATTTATGAGTTGCATGCAATTATTTATTGAATTGCTAAATGAATTGAGTGTATTATAATGGTGCATGATATGTATGTGGACTTAGTTGGGGGAAATTAGACATTATATGGAATAATGTAAAGAATTTTATTATTGGCATGATTTGCAATGATGACAAGTGGTTTTTCCCCTACATGTATGATTACATGCACTAAATGTATAAGGCATCTCTACCTTAACAGTGTAAAAAAAATTAAATAGGGCTAACATGAACTAAAGGCAGTTTATGGTTCCGGTTGTAGCCTTGAGCTAACAGGATTACAGGCCAAAAATAAGATTCTAAAAGCTAATTAATTACATTCCCAATAATGAATGTTGATACTATAGATTTACACTACTCCAAGAGTAGAGACTATCCAAAAATCTTGTATCCTAATTCCTTAATGCTCCTCGAAGCTCACTGCCTCAACCTGGCCCATATCCCTCCAAGTCCAAAAGGTGTACCTACAGGAACAACTCACCATGAGCATATACATCACTATTTAACAAAATTAAAGCACAATAAGATAAATAATTGCATGAGATATATATGTATATATGCTCCCTGATTTACCACATTAGCACATTTTCATTGTTGTTCCTGTTTCATAAACTCATGCACAAAATCATTAGTTCGTAATATAATGATCGATCGATACCACGTTCCCGTTATAACCACAATATTCCACATTAATCACTAGAAATGTGACTGTTCCGGTCCTGTTACAACAGCGGAATTTTAGGACCCCTCGCTTCGACATATAGCAGCATCATATGATATCCCTCGATTCGACAATGACAGCGGCATGTACATCGCTTCGACATGACAGCGGCAAATATCATATTACCATCGCTTCATATGACAGCGGCAAGTACCTCCCTCGCTCGTATATAACAACTACCGGAACAATCAAGCATTTCCAGCCACATATATATAAACATAATACTTGAGTCCACAATCATAATGCATCACCATTATCTCAATATATATCAACACATTTCATAATCCACACTTGTCCACGATATATATATAGCCAAAAGCGTAAGAACACATTTTACCATCCGATGCCCGTACGTCTCACTACGTACATTTCCAAAAGTGGGATTTGGTATGACTTTACTTCCTTGGTTGCGTCGCCACCTGGGATGGTTCTACACAATCACACAACCCAATATTAGAAGCCAATTTATGAACAATACCAAAAATCCCATTAAATAGCCAAAAATAGAAAACACCACATTTTTAAGACTCGCGATCGATCGGCCCTTACGCTCGATCGATCGCGAGCTGACCATCCATCGTCCAATTCCTCGCTGCCCGCCTCGATCGATCGAGATGCCCTCACCGATCGATCGAGAAGTCGCCTCGATCGATCGGGAGTTCATCTCGATCGATCGGTAAGACTTCAAAATTTCTGCCCGAAGCAGTGCTCGATCGATCGAAGGAGGGTACTCGATCGATCGAGGAGCTCTGTAAATGCGAGAAATCGCCATTAATGTGCACATAACCTTACCAAACCACATTAAATCCATAACACCTCAATTCAATACATCAAAAACACTAATATAACTTCAAAACAACCCTCAACAACAACATACTCCAAAACCCAACCAAAAATCATACCAACCCTGTGATGTCCCCGAAATAATTAATCGTGTTTAAGGCATTAATTGTGTTCATATGTTTAAATATGATTTATTTATGGTGGTAATTGCCTTATGTGTTAGAATTAATTGCCATGTGGAAATGCTTGGTCATGTGGGCTGGTAGAGCATTTCAGGGTGCATGTTGTGCGTGTTGGGGAAAATTGCTATTAGCATGATTTAATTGCCATGGTTAGCAATTATTTGGAAATCATGAGTTTAATTGATATTTTGGTGCATTTTGGATTAATGCTTTTAAAAATATCATGTTGGGGTGTTTTATACACCATGGGATTGTGGAATGCATTTAATTAATTAACCCAACCCCTTTATACCCCAACCCCACCCTACCTTTACCTCACTTTCCCCAAATCACTTCCCACAAACCCTTTTCCCCCTTATTTTCGAGTTGGAGCAAAAAGGTGGAGAGAAACCCTTGCAAAAAGTTGATTTGTGAAGTCTATTGGGAGATTTGAGGTCCCCAAGAGGTATGGATACCTCATTGTTGATTATGTAGTGTTTTATTTGATTTTGGATTGGTTTTGAATGGTTTTTGAAATGGGTTTGTTGGGATTGGTATTATGTTGGTTGAATGTGGGTTTTATGTGGTTTTTGTGATGATATGTTGTTGGGATGTCTTTGGTTTAAGATGTTTTGTGTTATTTGGGAGTTTTGTGCCAAAAAAAATGGAGTTTGCTCAAAAATGTCGCGGCGACCGATCGATCGGTAGCAGGGCTGCGATCGATCGGTGCAAGTGCGAAGCGAGGGGTAAAAATTCTATGCTTACCGATCGATCGGTAAAAGCGACCGATCGATCGGTGGATGGCTAGCGATCGATCTGTATCTTGGACCGATCGATCGGTAAAAGCCGTAGCTTAAAATGAAAATTATGAACAGTTACCGATCGATCGGTAAGGATGACCGATCGATCGGTAGAGCATTTTGCTGAAAATTATTTCCTTGGTATGATTGTAGATTTGGCTTCTAATATTGATTTGTATGGTTGTGTAGAACCATCCCAGGTGCCAACAACATCGAGGAGATAAAGTTATACAACTTCTCCACTTTTGAAACTAAGGTACATAGTGAGACGTACGAGCATCGGACGGTAAATCGTATTACAACTTTAATGATGCATATTGTGAATAGTGTGTCCATATATGTGATGGAATATGTGAAATGATAGTGTTATATCATGATATTGGAATCAATTGTGTTTGATTATTGTGGTAGAATTGATGAATGTTCCGGTAGCCTTTATCTCCGAGCGAGGGAGGTACTTGCCGCTGTCATATGAAGCGATGGTAGTATGATATTTGCCGCTGTCATGTCTAAGCGAAGTAACATGCCGCTGTCATTGTCGAAGCGAGGGATATCATATGATGCCGCTATATGTCGAAGCGAGGGGTCCTAAAATTCCGCTGTTGTATTGGGACCGGAACAGTCACAATTCTAGTGATTAATGTGGAATATTGTGATTAATATGGAATATAGTTAATAATGTGGAACATTGTGATTAATGTGGAATATTGTGATTAACGTGGAATCTTGTGATTAATGTGGAATATTGGAATATTGTGATTATAACTGGGACGTGATATCGATCATTACCTTGTGAGCTAATGATTTTGTGCATGAGTTTATGAAACAGGAACAACAAAGGAAGTGTGCTAATGTGGTGAATCAGGGAGCATATATACAAATATATCTCATGCGTTTAATTACGTTATTATGATTGATTGTGTTGAATAGTGATGTGTATGCTCATGGTGAGTTGTTCCTGTAGGTACACCTTGGGATTTGGAGGGCTATGGGCCGGGTTGAGGCAGTGAGCTTCGAGGAGCCTTGTGAATTAGGATACGGGATTTGGTATAGTCTCTACTCTAGGAGTAGTGTAATCTATAGTGTTAACATTCATTTGGGAATGTAATTATTAGCTTCGAAGTTTTATTTTGGCCTGTAATCCTATTAGCTCACGTAATAACCGTAACCATAGGGTCCTTACAAACCCAAAAACAAACCCATTTTCAAAACTCAAATATCAACTCAAATCACAACCAATCTTTACAAAAACAACAAGGAATGATCTATACCCTTCCTAGACCTCAAATCTTACCAAGAATCACACAAATGAAACTTTCACAAAGATTCCTCCTTCCTTGCCTTGCCAAACTCGAAAATGGGGATAAGGGTTAGGGTTGGGAGAGTAATTGGGGATTTGTAAAGTGATGGGTAAAGTGGGGGGTAGTGGGTTAAATGGGTTTAATTAAAATTGTACCCCAACAATTACCATGATGTATAAAATACCCCAACATGGTATTTTAAAAGCATTTTACGAAAATGCACCAAACTCCCAAAAATTCATGCTTTCCAAAATAATTGTCAACCATCACAATTTAAACCATGATGATTAATTCCATCACATAATTTAATTATCACCATAATTAATCACATAAACATAATTAATGCCCAAATGCATATAATTATTTCGGGGGTATCACAATACTCCCCTACTTACAAGATTTCGACCTCGAAATCGCATACACTTACCCAAAACGAAACTAAACATAAATCACATACCAGAAAATAGTTCCGGGTAATGCTGCACCATATGCTGCTCCGTCTCCCATGTGGCCTCCTCGACACCCCTACGATCCCACTGAACCTTTAACATCGGTATAACCTTGCTCCGAAGTTTGCGATCCTCTCGACCCAGAATTCTAACCGGTCGTTCCACGTACGACGCATCTGAACCCAACTAAACCTCTGAGGGCTGTAAAACATGAGACGGATCTGGCTCATACTTGCGCAACATAGAGACATGGAAGGCGTCATGTATACCAGACAATGACGACGGTACCGATGCGCTGCAATATCTCATATGGCCCAACATACCTCGGAGACAACTTCCCGCGCATACCAAAACGAACCACACCTCTGAAAGGTGAGATCTTCAAAAAGACCTTATCTCCCACTTGGAATTCCAACGATCACCGCCGTTTATTAGTGTAGACTGCTTGCCTATCCTGAGCCGCTTTCATTTTTTTACGGATCACTTTGATTTTCTCTTCCATTTCTCGAATCAAATCCGGTCCCCCGACCGTCTTACTAGTCAAGTCCTCCAAGTACAACGGTGACCTACAACGTCGACCGTAAAGAGCTTCGAATGGAGCCATCTGAATGCTCGCCTGATAGCTGCTATTATAAGAGAACTCTACTAGTGGCACTGAATCTTGCCACGGAGTATCAAACTCCAATACACATGCCCTCAACATATCTTCGAGCGTCTGTATGGCACGCTCTGTCTGACCATCTGTCTGATGGTGATAAGCTGTACCCAGTCTCACCTCCGTACCCAAAGCTGACTGGAGACCTTCCCAAAAATGTGATGTGAACCGTGGGTCTCTGTCAGACACAATTGAGACTGGAATCACATGCAACCTTACTACGTCCCGTACATACAATCGGGCCATCTTTAAGTATGTGTACGACATACAATAAGGGATGAAGTGAGCCACCTTCGTCAATCTATCCACGATCACCCAGATCGCATCATATCCTGAGGCAGTCCTTGGCAAGTGGGTCACGAAGTCCATAGATATGTGTTCCCACTTCCACTCCGGTATCTCTAAACTCTTCAACTCGCCACCAGGCCTTTGCCTCTCCGTTTTTACCTGCTGACAAATCAAGCACTTCTTGACAAAGGTGATGACGTCTCTTTTCATCCGCCTCCACCAAAACTGGTCGCATAAGTCCTTGTACATCTTTCTCCCACCTGGATGTATGCTAAACCAGCTGCTATGAGCTCGCTCCAAGATCCCTCTACGCAACTCCGGCGTACACGGGACTACCCATCGGTTACCGAGTCTCAAAGAACCATCCTCAGCCACTCTAAACTTTGATAGCTGACCCAGACGTAAATATGATAACCATCTCTGCACCTCAACGTCTGACATCTGAGCTTTCCTGATAGATTCAATGATGTCCGGCTCTACCAACAAGGTCGATACATGTACCGGTGATGTATCTACATCAAAGTCATATCCCAGATGACAACAGGAAGTCATCATGGCTGATAGCTGAATAACATCCTCCGCGGTATACTTCACCTTCCTACTCAAGGCGTCAGCTGTCAAGTTCGCCTTCCCCGGATGGTACTCTATCTCACAGTCATAGTCCTTGAGCAAGTCCATCCATCTCCTCTGCCTCATATTCAGCTCCGCTTGGGTGAATAAGAACTTCAAGCTCTTATGATTCGTATAAATGGTAAATGAAGTACCATATAGGTAATGCCGCCAAATTTTCAAGGCGAAAATGATAGCCGCCAGTTCCAAATCATGAACTGGGTATCTGGTCTCATGAGGCTTCAACTGCCTCAAAGCATAAGCCACCACGTGCTTATCCTGCATCAGTACACAGCCCAAACCGTGCAGTGATGCATCCGTGTACAAAGCAAACCTCTCGTTCTCCGAAGGAATCACCAGTACAGGTGTTGTAGTCAATCGGTGCTTCAAATCTTGGAAGCTCTGCTCACATTCCTCAGACCACAAGAACGGAACTCTTTTCTGAGTCAACTACGTCAACGACTTAGCGATATTAGAGAATCCCTTGACGAAACGTCGGTAATAACCCGCTAAACCAAGGAAGCTCCGGATCTCGGGCACAGATGTAGGCGCAGACCAATCCATCACTGCCTCAACCTTCCTGGAATCCACAGATATCCCATTACTAGAGATCACATGCCCCAAAAACACCACGCTGCTCAACCAAAATTCATACTTGCTGAGCTTGGCGTACAACTGATTGTCCCTAAGAATCTAAAGCACTGCTCTCAAATGATTCTTGTGCTCTTCCTCACTCCGAGAGTAGATGAGTATGTCGTCAATAAAAACTATGACGAACTGATCAAGGTATGGTTGGAACACTCTGTTCATCAAGCTCATAAAGACACCCGGGGCGTTTGTCACTCCAAACGGCATGACCAAAAACTCATAATGACCATAACGGGTCCGGAATGCTGTCTTCTGCACATCTTCCTCTCTAACTCGAATCTGATGGTACCCCGACCTCAAATCAATTTTACTCTACAACCTCGTGCCCTGCAACTGATCAAACAAGTCATCGATCCGCGGAAGAGGGTATTTATTCTTCACTGTGGCCTTGTTCAATTGTCTGTAATCGATGCACAAACACATCGATCCATCTTTCTATTTCACAAATAATACAGGCGCACCCCAAGGCGATACGCTGGGGCGTATGCAACCCTTGTCAAGGAGTTCCTGTAGTTGCTCTTTCAACTCCCGTAACTCTGCCGCTGCCATCCTGTAAGGGGCACGAGAAATAGCGGGTGTTCCCGGTAGTAATTCAATCCCAAACTCGACTTCCCTAGCCGGTGGAAATCCGGAAATCTCCTCCGGGAACACATCGGCAAACTCCACGACTACTGGTATATCCTCGACCCTTAACTCTTACTTCATTTCAGCAACATCAATGACATAAATAAGATAACCCATATGCCCACGTTCCAATTGTTAGTAATCCAACAAGCATAGCAACGCAGCGGAATTTAAAATTTTGGATTACAAGACACCGGATCTATACAAAGGTGTTCATATCGGATAAAGGAACAAAAGTCTCACCCTTGTAGCGTGTTTGAGACGATTCCACGAAGCAGCACCACGTCCAACGCCTTCTTCGAGTCACAAGCAAAACTTATCAAGTTTTGCCTCAACGGTATCCACACGATCAAATCGGGAGAAGGGATAGTCTAAGAACAAGTTGCTAGACTCGTTCTTAGACCGGAACAAGAAGCACACTCGATTCACAATCGAAAGATGGCACGAAATTTCCTTGGTCTCTCTTCGGCTATGATAAACCGAGAGCAAGCAAGGTGGTGCGGCCATGTGCTATTAGTTTTTTAGGTTGGAATGAATGAAATCAATTGTCTAACAATTAATTATACCAAGTTATTAAAAGGGCTTAATTAAGTTCAAGACTTTCTTAAAGTCTTATGGGCCCAAACCCATGATTTAATTAAGTTCTTTTAATCATTCAATTAAGACTCCTCTTAATTAATTAATTCATCCAATGAATTTAATTTCCCTTCTTGATTTAATATTTTGTGCGACACGATAGGATCTTGTAATGTTGGCAGTGACATAAAATCTCATTTTATGTCGCAAGCAATGAGCGGTATCTAGCAACACATCAATGCTACCCAAATTACAAGAATTTCAATGACTCGACATAACCTAGGAACCGTGATAATATTAACAATGTAACTTAATCCCTTTGTCCTTTGTGTTTAGATTGAACACGAGTCATGGAATAGTCATACTCGTATATTCAATCTTTATTTCTTGATCCTCAAGTAGAACTAGAATAAACGAATAATCTCGATATCACATATCGACTCATTCGAGCATGGCCATGCATTTTAGTTCTCACTTGATCAAGGGCCAAACACATCTCCTGTTATATAGGAGGGACAAATCCTATCTCGATCAGTCAACATCCCTCTACATAATTCGTAGTGTATCCAATAGTCGCCTTTATAGTTTACCCTGTTACGGGTAACGTTTGACAATATCAAGATACTTAACACCTTATGTTGGGATCTCTGATGATCACAAGTCGTAAGGATTACATACATTATTATCACTATGAGAATTGCATATGACAATCATATAACTATCCATGTTGCATTCTCATGGTGGGTCTGTCCAGTACATCGTTCTCTAACATGTACCCATGTGTTGATTTGATATCTCATATCAATGAACAATTCATCAATCAACACATACTAGTCTCTATGTATTATAATTATCCCAATTCATGATAATACTTGACTAGGGACATCTGTAAGAATAATACAATATTATTCTAAGGACATTAACATATATATTAATTCACATTGCACAGTTAATCGAATAATATATAATAATGAATTTTCCATTTCATAAAATCATAAACATTGTATGTCCAAACAATCATTCAATGATTTGTCTTAGGGCATATCCCAACACCAATAACTGAGCCATCTTGATAGCCGATATCAATGGGATTTTTGAGCGGGAACCATCCCCATAAAAAGTCCACTGAACCCCCAAATTAGATCTGAATCGAACTGTTCTCTGTCTGCAGTCCACCACTGCCTGATACCTGTTCAGTACATCAATGCCCACAATGCAGTCCAAGTTTGACATTACCAGAACAATCAAATCTGACTTCAACTCGTTGCCCTCAAAATAAATGAGGCCGTCAACAACAAACCGATTAGCAATCATACTCTTTCCAGCGGGTGTCGAGACCAGAAGAAGCGTGGGCGACGGAGACGTGCATATACGGTGCCTCTCCACAAAACTCGTCGACACAAAGGAGTGTGACGCACCTGTGTCTATCAAAATAAGGGCAGGGGCGTAAATAAATGACACGTACCCGCTATCATTTCCTCTGGAGCCGATGTAGCCTGCTCCCTGGTCAAAGCGTACACTTGCCCTTGAGGTGGCCCCAACGGCTGACCTCCCAATGGTCTCGGTGAAAACGGTGGTCTTTGTTTCATTGCCCTATCTAAAGGTCTCCCCATAGTGTTCTGTTGTCCTCCCCGATTAGGACTTTCTCTAGCAAAGTGGCCATGCTTACCACATTCAAAACAAGCAAAACACTCTTTCACCAAGTGGGGTCCCCCGCAAAGGAAACATCTAACTCTCCCATAATTACTTGCTTGTGACTGACCCCTATTTGACGGGCCATTATTCCCATGATTTCCCCTTCCACTCACATCAGGCCGTCTACCACTGAATCGGGAAGCTGATGAGTTCCCCCTTGGCTTAAAATGGTCGCCCTCTCTGTGGTGGTGCTGGAGGTGGCGCTACAGTCGGATATGCACCCACTCCCAATTCTGCCAGTTCGGCCCGTGCAAGGGCGTCATCAAAACAAGTAGGGCCATAAGTGATCACCCTATCATACAATTCAGGCCTCAAGCCTTTCATGAAGTGCCTCATCTTTGCTTGAGTATTTGTGGCGACATGAGGTACATATCTGAGCAAAGAACAGTAGTGAAGAGCATAGTCTGACACCGGCATAGTACCTTGCTTTAGGTTAGTAAATTCATCCTCCTTAGCTTCCCGTGCAGCAGCCGAAAAGTACCGGGTCAGAAATCGAGTTCTGAACAGCTTCCAGTTTATTTCATGACCTTGAGCCTCCTGTTCTATCACCGTGGTCTTCCACCACATTAGTGCCTTCTTGGCCACTTGGAATTCGGCTAACCTTATCCAGGCCGACTTCGCACAAGGAGCCGCCACGAAGATTTGCTCCATCCTTTCTAACCACTCTTCGGCCTGTTCCCCTGTCTCAGTTCCTTCAAACATCGGGGGTCGGTATGCAAGGAATTGAGTCAAGCTCAGTTCCCCGGGCAACAACTGTTGTTCAGACGGTTCTTCGCCCAAAGCTGGCGGTGGTAGAGGATTTGTACGCCCAGCACTTGCATTAACACTCACTGTGTCTCCTATGTCGATATTTGCTGACATGTTGTAACACAAAGGTTAACAATAACACCAAAAACAGTTCATATAATACGCCGTTAGATAACATGAGTAACAATAACCAAAACATGTTAGTATAACATTTATATACTCTATATGCACTAAACATGTTTAAAAAGAGCACCTAGCCAACCTATTGCTAAGGCTACCCTTCACTCATTCTTGGGTTCTCTAACCACTGCTCTGATACCACTAATGTAAGGCCTCTCTACCTTAACAGTGTAAAAAATATATAAATAGGGCTAACATGAATTAAATGCAGTTTATGTGTGATACCCCCGAAGTAATTATATGCATTTGAGCATTAATTATGTTTATGTGATTAATTATGGTGATAATTAAATTATGTATTGGAATTAATTATCTTGTTGAAATGCTTAGTCACATGGTAGGCGTGACCCGTGGGTGCATTTCAGGGTGCATGTTGTGTATGTTGGGAAATTGGGTGTTAGCATGAATTAATTGTATTGGTTGGCAATTATTTTGGAAAGCATGAATTTATTGGGAGTTTGGTGCATTTTTGTAAAAATGCTTTTAAAAATACCATGTTGGGGTATTTTATACATCATGTTAATTAATGGGGTACAATTTAATTATAACCCTTTACCCCACCTTTTACCCATCACTTTACTTTCACTTTACCCACCACTCTTAAATCCCCAAATTTCATTCCCAACCCTAACCCACTTTCCATTTTCGATTTTTGGCTTCAAGGAGAGGTGAAATCCTTGCAAAAACTTGATTTGTGGGATTATTTGTGAGATTTGGAGTCCCCAAGAGGTATGGATACCTCATTGGTACTTTAATGGTGTTTAGTTTGGATTTTTGTTTTGGTATGTTGAGTTTCAAAATGGGTTTGTGTTGGGTTGTTATTGGTATTGGCTGGGAGTTGGATTTTTGGTTGTTAATGGTGTATATTGAAGGTTTAAGGTTTTTTTATGTGTTTGGTTTGTTGGTATAAGTATTGGTGAGGTTGGTGAAGAATTTATGGTGCAAAAATGCTGATTCTCGCAACACAGGCAGCGGCGATCGATCGCCCGTTTTTGGCGATCGATCGCGCGCAACCAGTAGGCTCCAAAAGTATTCGGCGATTGATCGCCACATTTGGGCGATCGATCGGTGAGGCTGGCAATCGATCGCGCCAAATGCGGCGATCGATCGTGTGATGTCCGGAAATTACTAGTGTTAATCCCGGTGTAGTAATAATCCTTAATGGATTTTATTTGTGGCAATTGTGTATTAATTGCAGTTTTGGGTCTCCCGAGGTTGTTAAATCGGGCATTTAGGATCGTTGGATCCAAATGTTGAGATTGTATTCTCATTTTGGTGGAAAACCTATGAGTTGGGTTTTCGGTGGGACTTGGAGTCCGGGGTGCTTTATATTGGGGCTGGTATGGGGATTTGTTGTTGGAGAGAGAGTTTTTGTAAACAGATGATTTTTAATGAATCATGATGTATTTGTGGGGGTATTGGTATTTTGGGGCATTTTTGCTATATATACCAAGTGGACTCGGAATTCCGTCATTTGGCATGGAATCTTTCCCTCTCTTCTCTTTCTCATCGCCCAAACCCTTCTCCCCCATTTCCCTCTTCTCCCTTGATGGGAAAATTGATGGTAGCTTGGCTCGGGAGCCGGTTTTCTCGAAGATAATCAGGTATTAATATTCCCCTCGTCATTGGCTTCGATTTGGTAGTAGTATGATAGCTTTTGGTTGAGATTTTGGTTGGTAATGGGTTTTGGGAATTTTTGGCTAAAATCCTATGTTGAGTTTCTAAAGTTTTATTAGCTTTAAATGTTGTATTTGAGGTGTTGGTGGTGTATGGGGTGTTGGTTTTGAGTTTGGGTGTGAAAAACACCATGGAAGCTCAATTTTTTCGGAAGATCGCAGGTGGCGATCCATCGCCGAGGTGGGGCGATCGATCGCGACGAGCAGTCCAACTTTTGAAGGTGGCGATCGATCGCGAGGTCTCGACGATCGATCGCGACGAAGGTGGCGATCGATCGCCACCTGAAGGAAATTGTTTTTTTGGAATTTTTTTGGAAAATGTCAGGATTTTGGAATCGAGGTTTAAAGGGGCCGTTTCCGGGGCAATGTCTACATTCCAATGGGAATGCTATACTTTTAAAATAGATAGGTTGAGGCCAAGTTTGATAAAATGGAATTCCCGGTTGAATTCTTGGCTATCTTTTTAACTTGTTAAATGGTATATTTTGGGTATTATGCATGCTTAGCCGGGGGGCTTTTATTTTGGGTAATCGTCATGGATTGACGATATGTTTGGGAGTTTGAACGTGCTTGGGCACGTGGTTGCATGCTTATGTTTAATTGTGAACTATTTATGTGTTAGCACATAATTCATCGGGTCGTGGGACTCAGGCAAGGTTGGACTCGAACTGCGGAATGATAAGGTACGTATGACGTACGACCTATTATAATGTTGCAACTGTAAAATGCATGGTATGTGATAATTGCATTAAATGGGCATTGGAGCACATGGTGTGTGATGATTGCATTATATGGATATTGAAATACATGGCATGTGGTAATTGCACAAAATGGGTATTGAAATGCATACTACATGATACTGGCTATAAATGGATAACGATATGCATGGTGAATGGTATTTGCGTCAAATTGTTATACATTAGGAACTATACGGTGCCGCTATTGAGCGAGCAATGATTTGGGATGCTGTCGCCGTTGAGCGACCATCGGTTATGACGCCGCTATTGTTGAGCGTGCGCGGGGTTTAGTATGCCGCTATTGTGGAGCGAGCAATGAAATAGGAACATGGAATCATTGGTTAGATATATGAGATCTACGGTCTTTTATATAATGATTTTACCGTATTGATTATGGAACTGGCATAATAGAACTGTATTAGTTAATCTATGTGACGATTAACTGGCTTTGGGAATTTGATGAGTTTGGTTATTTTGAGAACAGGGATAATACAGGGGATCCCGGATGAGGGTGTTACCATCCAGGGAGTATCATTTAAATTATGGCATTTACATTCTGTATTTGAATTGCAATGTTATGATTATTGGATTGGTGGTATTGGTATGCTCACCCCGTGTGGGGGCTGTCTCTGTTGAGGCAGGTGTTACAGGTGTAGCAGCAGCTTTGGAGTTGAGTTCAGGCTGTTGATCTGAGGTACTTCCAGGATCGAGGTACCACAGCTGGTTGAATAAGTGCATGGGTCCAGAGTTGAGATCGAGCTGCGCTTGGGAGGTGCTTCCAGGATTGAAGTGCCAGTAACGGTATCCGGTAGAGTCTTTTATACATTAGATACATGCGTGTTCATTGGGTGCTCTTATGCGAGTACATTTTACGTGTATACGGAATGTATAAATGGGCTACGGCTCTTCTCTATTCATTTATGGTTTGCATGCAATTAAATATGGAATTACCAAATGAACTGAGAGCATGTTAGTGTATTATAAGGGTGCATGTTATATAAATAATTTGGTTGGGGAATTTGAATATTATGCGGATAGAAGGCGGGAAATTTTCTGGATAGCATATGGTGTTGCACTTGCACATGGCTTTTCCCCATGATAGTATGATTACATGCACTAATGGTATGTATTAATACACTAATAACGGGTTAAGGGCACGGGGGTCCTTACAGATCGCCAAGAGTAGAAAATTTGAGAAGCGGGCAGAGAGGTCTCGTGATCGATCGGCCCCTCGCGGCGATCGATCGCGAGATACAAAATTTTGTGTTTTTGGATATTTTTATTGGATTGTTGATATTGGACTATAATTGGCTTCTAATATTGATTTGTATGGTTGTGTAGAACCATCCCAGGTACCAACAACTTCAAGGAGATAAAG
The DNA here is from genome assembly GCA_907163345.1 of Haberlea rhodopensis. Lineage (NCBI taxonomy): Eukaryota > Viridiplantae > Streptophyta > Magnoliopsida > Lamiales > Gesneriaceae > Haberlea > Haberlea rhodopensis. The sequence goes on along the minus strand of CAJQUN010000034.1, from coordinate 3,229,217 downwards.
TTCTTCAATTTCTCCACTTTTGAGACTAAGGTACGTAGTGAGACGTACGGGCATCGGACGGTAAAATGTGTTCTTACGCTTTCGGTTATATATATATGGTGGACAAGTGTGGATTACAAAATGTGTTGATATATATTGAGATAATGGTGATGCATTATTATTGTGGACTCAAGTGTTGTGGTTATATATATGTGGTTGGAAATGCTTGATTGTTCCGGTAGTTGTTATATACGAGCGAGGGAGGTACTTGCCGCTGTCATATGAAGCGATGGTAATATGATATTTGCCGCTGTCATGTCGAAGCGATGTACATGCCGCTGTCATTGTCGAAGCGAGGGATATCATATGATGCCGCTATATGTCGAAGCGAGGGGTCCTAAAATTCCGATGTTGTAACAGGACCGGAACAGTCACATTTCTAGTGATTAATGTGGAATATTGTGGTTATAACTGAAACGTGGTATCGATCATTATATTATGAACTAATGATTTTGTGCATGAGTTTATGAAACAGGAACAACAATGAAAATGTGCTAATGTGGTAAATCAGGGAGCATACATACATACATATCTCATGCAATTATTTATGTTATTGTGCTTGGATTTGTTGAATAGTGATGTATATGCTCATGGTGAGTTGTTCCTGTAGGTACACCTTCTGGACTTGGAGGGCTATGGGCCGGGTTGAGGCAATGAGCTACGAGGAGCATTAAGGAATTAGGATACAGGATTTTGGATAGTCTCTACTCTAGAAGTAGTGTAAATCTATAGTATCAACATTCATTATTGGGAATGTAACTAATTAGCTTTTGGAATTTTATTTTTGGCCTGTAATCCTAATAGCTCAAGGCTGCAACCGGAACCATAAACTGTCTTTAATGCATGTTAGCCCTATTTATATTTTTATTACACTGTTAAGGTGGAGAGGCCTTACATTATGGTTCCAGTTGTAGCCTTGAGCTAACAGGATTACAGGCCAAAAATAAGATTCCAAAAGCTAATTAATTACATTCTCAATAATGAATGTTGATACTATAGATTTACACTACTCCTAGAGTAGAGACTATCCAAAAATCCTTTATCCTAATTCCTTGATGCTCCTCGAAGCTCACTGCCTCAACCTGGCCCATAGCCCTCCAAGTCCAAAAGGTGTACCTACAGGAACAACTCACCATGAGCATATACATCACTATTCAACAAAATCCAAGCACAATAACATAAATAATTGCATGAGATATATATGTATGTATGCTCCCTGATTTACCACATTAGCACATTTTCATTGTTGTTCCTGTTTCATAAACTCATGCACAAAATCATTAGTTCGTAATATAATGATCGATACCACGTTCCCGTTATAACCACAATATTCCACATTAATCACTAGAAATGTGACTGTTCCGGTCATGTTACAACAGCGGAATTTTAGGAACCCTCGCTTCGACATATAGTGGCATCATATGATATCCCTCGCTTCGACAATGACAGCGGCATGTACATCGCTTCGACATGACAGCGGCAAATATCATATTACCATCGCTTCATATGACAGCGGCAAGTACCTCCCTCGCTCGTATATAACAACTACCGGAACAATCAAGCATTTCCAACCACATATATATAAACACAATACTTGAGTCCACAAACATAATGCATCACCATTATCTCAATATATATCAACACATTTCGTAATCCACACTTGTCCACGATATATATATAGCCAAAAGCGTAAGAACACATTTTACCGTCCGATGCCCGTACGTCTCACTACGTACCTTTCCAAAAGTGGGATTTGGTATGACTTTACTTCCTTGGTTGCGTCGCCACCTGGGATGGTTCTACACAATCACACAACCCAATATTAGAAGCCTATTTGTGAACCAATACCAAAAATCTCATTAAATAGCCAAAAATCGAAAACACCACATTTTTAAGACTCGCGATCGATCGGCCCTTACGCTCGATCGATAGCGAGCTGACCATCCAGCGTCCAATTCCTCGCTGCCTGCCTCGATCGATCGAGATGCCCTCACCGATCGATCGAGAAGTCGCCTCGATCGATCGGGAGTTCATCTCGATCGATCGGTAAGACTTCAAAATTTCTGCCCGAAGCTCTGCCGTGCTCGATCGATCGAAGGAGGGTACTCGATCGATCGAGGAGCTCTGTAAATGCGAGAAATCGCCATTAATGTGCACAGAACCTTACCAAACCACATTAAATCCATAACACCTCAATTCAACACATCAAAAACACTAATATAACTTCAAAACAACCCTCAACAACAACATACTCCAAAACCCAACCAAAAATCATACCAACCCAAAACAAACCCATTTTCAAAACTCAAATATCAACTCAAATCACAACCAATCTTTACAAAAACAACAAGGAATGATCTATACCCTTCCTAGACCTCAAATCTTACCAAGAATCACACAAATGGAACTTTTACAAAGATTCCTCCTTCCTTGCCTTGCCAAACTCGAAAATGGGGATAAGGGTTAGGGTTGGGAGAGTAATTGGGGATTTGTAAAGTGATGGGTAAAGTGGGGGGTAGTGGGTTAAATGGGTTTAATTAAAATTGTACCCCAACAATTACCATGATGTATAAAATACCCCAACATGGTATTTTAAAAGCATTTTACAAAAATGCACCAAACTCCCAAAAATTCATGCTTTCCAAAATAATTGTCAACCATCACAATTTTAACCATGATGATTAATTCCATCACATAATTTAATTATAACCATAATTAATCACATAAAGATAATTAATGCCCAAATGCATATAATTATTTTGGGGGTATCACAAAATGCTTGGATTAATACACTAATAACGGGTTAAGGGCACGGGTGTCCTTACAGGTTTAGAAACCAAGCTTATGAGAATGCCATGATCTGTAAAGACAAAACAAAAAAGTGGCATGATGCTAAGCTCAGCCAGCGTGATTTCAAAGAAGAAGATTTGGTCTTACTTTTTAACTCCATATCAAGACTCTTTCCAGGTAAGTTGAAGTCTCGATGGCAAGGACCATTCACTATCACAATAGTATTTCCATCCGGAACGATCGAGATCAATGATCCAACAAAAGGCACCTTCACAGGCAATGGACAGCGGCTGAAGCACTATCATGGACATGATTTCAGTCCACCTACTATTGTCCATTTTGACTCTTAAAGCGATTTGGTAATAAGTCCTGCTTGGGACTATAAATTAAGATCACCATTTTTTCTCCCTTTTTCTTCGTTTTAAATTTTTAGTTAGTGTTTGTTTTAATTGTAATTTTGTTCCAAGGATTGACTCCGTGTGTCAATTTTACAGAGTGGGTGGACAAGAATGAATCCCGAGAGAAAAAGTGTTGATCTTAAAAAAAAAAATTCGGGCAGTGTGTTTTGGCGATCGATCGTCATACCATCGCGATCGATCGCCAAGTCCCGAGAAGAAAAAAAAAATTAAATTGCGCGATCGATCGGCAAGAACTCGCAATCGATCGTGCCATTCCAGAAAACTCTCGCAATCGATCAGCAAACATCTGCAATCGATCGCGAGGTCAAAAATTTTGTTTTTTTAATATCATATTCAACATTTTACACACATTACACACACTAAAAATCGAAACCTCCCCCAAATTCCCCAATTTTCCTCAACTCTTTCCCAATCCATCAAAAATCCTTCAGTTTTTCTTCAAATTTTCGAAAGTTATCCTCAATTCTAACATCAAGCTTCAATCTTTCACAGGAATTAGCAAGGGAAAAGGAGTTTTGAGCACCCTACACTCCAAGTTGAAGCTATGGAAAGCTAAGGACTATCAAGTAACAAAGTTTTGAAATTTGTTGAGGTATTTTAGCTTTGTTATACATGGGCCATTAATTGATTGTCAATTAAGTGTTGGGGTGTGAAAAAAATAAGATTTTGAATTATGAATTGGTGAAGTTGGAATTGTTTGGTCTTGATAAGTTTGGGGGAGAATTGAAGAGCTCCTTAGTGATTATTATGTGGTTTGGTTAAGTAACCTAACTTGGATTGTTGGTTGAAGGATTTGTGCTTGCTTTATATATTGTGTTGGTTGGTAGTGGTGTTGGTGATTTTGATTCTAGGGATGGCACCGAAGCGAAAGAAAAAGCAGGTAGTTTCCGCTCCTGAGGAGTTTGACTCCTACAAGTTCATAAATAAGGAAGCTGCAAAGTTTTATGAGGTGTACCGGAAGAAAAATCTGATATGGGAACGGGGAATGGACACAAACAAGCTCGGCTGTGCAGTGATCCAAGAGGCACTCCGGCGAGAGTGGTATACTTTTGTTCGCCAACCACGAGATGTGGTGGTTTCTTTAGTCAGGGAGTTCTACTCCAAAATCCGGGCACAGAACCACATTGAAGTCAACGTTGTCTTTGTACGGCAACAACCAGTTCTTTTTGATTCACAGGCTATCAATGCACTATACAACATGCCAAACATTCCAGAGGATGACTATTCAACATATTGCCGGAATCACATTGACTTGGATGCTATTTTGTCCACCATTTGTGTAGAGGGAACTCAATGCCGGCTGAACGCCGAGGGAAAACCACAGCTGGTATTGATATCAGATCAGAAGGAATAGGCCAAGGTTTGGTTTTCATTTATTGTAACTCGAGTCATGCCATCGACTCACACATCAAAAGTCACAAAGGACAGAGCTATACTTGTTTATGCCATAGTTACCGGACTCACGATAGATCTCGGACGTCTTGTCGAGGCAGCCATCCGGAACTACATTCGTGGACCTCCCACTTCTGGCATGCCATGCCCCTCCACTATCACATCTTTGTGCAAGTATGCGGAAGTTGTCTGGGACTCCGCAGAAGAGGCAATTCCACCGAGGGCATTACTCATGGTCGATCATCCTGCACCAGCCACAGTCAGATGGATGGCACAACCACGACCTAGCAGCAACCATCTTCCTGAACCATCATCATCTGCTGCTACAGTGCCTACTTCGATCACTATGGAATCCCTCCACCAGTGAACTACAGGAGATCCGGCATGAACAAAGGGAAATACGATGGGGCCACCAGCAAATGTATCAGCAAAACATGGAGTTCATGCACTATCAAGCTGCATGGAACTCAGCTTTGGCACATGGTTTCCCTAAAATCCCATTCCCGCCACAGCCTACATTTCTGCCTCTCCAACCATACCAGCCATACCAGCCCGAGGCACCATACTACCCAGACCCACCACCAGAGTGGGACGATGAGGACGACGATCACTGACGATCGTCGTCGAGGTATGTGTTTTGCTACTGCGCTTATTATTTTCTGTACATTGAGGGCAATGCACATACTCAGTTTGGGGGGGTCTTTACTGAGTACTGTTGTTCTCTTGCTACTACTTTTCTTGCATGATATTTTATCGAGTGGTATGAAATCGTTCTTGAGCATTTTAAATTTAATTGTTTGTGAAAAATGAGTTCTTCATTAAGAAATACATGAATGAAACTTGCAATTGTAATACATGATGAAAATAATCTCCATCTCAATTAGAGTTTTGAAAAGTTTGACTTGTTGGTGAATATCGTGGGTTGAGTTAATATATCAAAAATTGAGGAACATTTTGATGCACGTTTGAGTGGAATATATATAGGAAAGTGAAAAATTCCGTTAACTATGATTTGTCTTGAGCATCTTAGAGCACTATAGAATCTATTTGAGGGCACTTTGAGGCAAAATTTTATAATTATGAACTTGACTTGGATATGATTTAGGTGATCCTTGGAACGTTTGAGCCTTTCGAGCATACCTTGTCTATATATACCACTAGTGTCCCCCTTTGAGCTTAAATAAATAAGAATGGAAATTAGCTCACATTCAACATTTTTTTGCAAACTCATTATATCCACCTATTTGAGCCTAAATTGAAAAATTATCCTCACCCTAAGGGAGTATAATGATTCTCATTAGAGGCTATATTCTGATGAGCTTATTGAAAAAAATTGATGAATGAGAAAAGAAAAGAATAGAAAAAGTCTTGAAAAAAAAAAGACTAAATAAGACCCAAAGTGGCCAAGGCTAAAAGAAAAAAGAAGAGAAGCTCATTTTTGTGCTAAAAATATGAACGTTGCATGCTTATACTCTCTTCTCTGTGCTATCCTATCTTTTCTTTGAAGCCAAACACCAAAGGCCTAACATTATAAGCTTAAAAAGACCTTCTGATCCAAGTCTAGGGAATAATTACATTAATGGAGAAATGTTTGAAAAGTAGGCTTATGGAGTGCTTGATAGTAATCTTGACTTTGAGTTTACTAGCAGAATTTGATCTTAAAAATATATATGAAACTTAGGATTCACAATAGCACACACGCACGTTCCAATTTTGCGATGTATTGCTTGGCATAGGAGAAAACACTACTTGTCGATTTTTGGATTGACTCTTGTTGAAGTGTTGGTGAGATTTTTGAGCTGTTACATTTGAGTTGTTAAGTTAATTCTGTTAAAGTATTGAAGATAAACTCTACATTTTGATCTCATTGCTTGCTCGAGGACTATCAAGTCTAAGTTTGGGGGAGTTGATAAGTGTGAATTTTACACTTATTTTGCTGTGTTTTTGTATTGATTTTCGTATTGATTCCTGGATGATTTTACGCTTTTTGGTATATATTTGTGTATTTCAGGAATCTAAGTCCAAGGGGATAAAAGTGGAGGAAATAAGCGAAAAATGTTGAAAAAGGACCAAACCGAGCGAAGATGTTAAAATGTGGACTGAATTCTCGAAGATTTAAATTTATACAGCTTGGCGATCGATCGGCATCAACATCGCGATCGATCGCGGTGCTATATAATGAGATGCTGAACAGATTACATTGACGATCGATCAGTAAGAATTCGCGATCGATCGCCAATATGCAGTGAAGTTTCGCGATCGATCGGCAGGGAATGAAGATCGATCGCGGATATGTTAATTTTGGCTATCAAGTCTAGTAGAGAGTCGCGATCGATCGGCATGGAGTGAAGATCGATCCGCAAAGAATTTTAAGGAAAAAAAGACTTTCCATGTTTGGTTCAAGGTGGACTCCTTCATACTTGTTTTTACCCTATTTATCAGACCTAGGGACGAAAATACAAGGACTTTTGCACACTTTTCTAAACCTCAAGAGCAGCCACACCTTCATCCCAAAGAGAAGAATCATACCACAAACCATTGAAGAGCGAAAGCAACGCAAGGAACGAAAGAAAGGAGCGACGCACGGAGCGACATCCTCGTTATCTTAGTATTCTTGAACTTAATCAATTTTATTTTAGATTGTGATGTTAAATTTGTTTAAAGACATGTTTTTGCATTATAATTTGATTATGTTGTTGGCTAAATTATTTGTCAAGACATAGGGGATCCCACGTTTGAACCCTTGAGTTAACTAATGGTTTTGATTTGATTTCTATGATCTTTGGGCATAATTTATGTTTTTAATGCTTGTAAAAGATTAGCTACCTTTTGCATGATTTTGGTAATCGTAATTGAATTGACCATAGGAGGTTATGGTACGACGTAGTAAATTAGGCCGTGGGTTTTAGGTTGAGACAGACCAAGTAAAATCTAGCACACGTGTGATAGCAATAGATTTACAAAAATCGAAGGCTAGTAGTTTTCACAAAGCGTTTTTCGGTATTAATTATTCAATAAAGACACGGGAGTGATTTATTGTAGATTAATGCTAGACTTGTTATAACCGGACCAAGGTATAACGAATGAAATAGGAAAACTCGTCACCCTAGAACATAGAATTTTGAATATTAATTAATAGACAACTTTTGGGGGATTACATGGGTGAACCAACGTCTTGATAATTCGTTTACAATTTCTCGTCAATTATCCATCACTGCTGTTTAGGTTAATTTTTGTGCTTAAGTCAGTTTAGTTTGATAATCATTCCATAATCGTAGGTTCAATATAGTAATTCTAATCGAACGTGGTAATTACTACTTGTCCATGTGGGTACGATAATCCTTACTTTTAAATCATTATACTAAAACTTGACACCGTGCATTTGCGGTATAGAATCGCTACACTGAGAATAACTATTTAAAATAAAAACGATCAAATGGCGGGTCAAAGAGGAATGGATTAGCAAGTGGGTTGCTCGCACCCAAAGGGGGGGTATTCGCAAGTGGAACCGATGAGTAGGAAGGAAGTAACAGTGATACTTTTCCAAGCGCTCAAAATTGTGGATGAGTAAGCAGGAAGGTCGCATATGGATGGCCAAATTAAAGAGGGAAGAGTTCTCCCCCATGAACGAGGGCGTGCATGGATTGAGTGGGGGAGAATGTCATGCACCAAATATCATGACACATAGACATGCGCGAGATACTTGCTGGTTAGTTATAATGTGAGATTGCGGGACGGCTCATAGAGTCGGGTAGGTGTCTTCGATGTTCTTCTGCCTTGCATGCCGACTGATAAGTGTGGTTTTTACACTTAATTTGATATATGATTAGGGGTGTTTTTGTAGTGATTCCTGGAAAATATTACGCGTTTTGGTATATATTTGTATATTTTAGGAAGATAGGTCCAAATGCATAAAAATGGAGAAAATAAGCTATAATTGATGAAAAAGGACCAACTCGAGCTAACACGTGGAAGATATGACCAAAATCTCGAGTTTGAATAAAATTCAGCATTGGCGATCGATCTTGGAGTTCACGCCGATCGATCGCGGATGAGAAAAAATAAGCAACAAAATTTCAGTATTGCCGATCGATCGCCATACCCTGCCGATCGATCGTGGCCAGTCCAAAAACTTATGGCGATCGATCGCAATACCTTGCCGATCGATCACGGATGTTCATATTTTGAAAACTAATAGGCAGAATGTTATGGTGATCGATCGCCACTTATTGCAGATCGAATGCCGAACCCGAAAATTTTGAGATTTTGTTTCCTTCTTGGTTATTTTGTGTCCAAACTTTACCAAACTCCTCCACTACTATACCAGGCATGTCTTGGACAAAAATAGGGACTCTTGGCTCATAATTAAACCCTACACAAGCAGCCTCCATCACCTTCATCCTCTACCATCATCCATACACCACAAATCCATTTAAGAGGAGGCGCATCGGAAGAGACGGGACGACGAAGCAACGCAAGGAGTCAACTTCTCTCGTTATTTCTGTATTTCTAACTCTAGTTCTATATTTTCATTAGATTTTGATGTTTAGAATGTTTCAATACAATTTTATGCATTATTATTTGATGGAGATTGTTGGCTAAGTTTGTTGTCAAAACTTAGGGGATCTCATGTTTTGAACCTATAATTTTAATTAAGTTTTGATTGATTCTTACAATTCTTTGAGTTTAATTTATTGTTATTCATGCTTTCAATGGATAATATCCTTGATTGATTATTTATTGCGATTGAATTGACCATAGGAGATTGCGATACGTTATAATAAATTAAACCGTGGATTTCAGACTAAGATCGAAAAGTCAAATACATGTGTGATAGCAATAGATTTACCAAAATCGAAGGCTAGAAGTTTTCAGAAATCAACATACAATATTGAGTGTTAAATAAGTGCATGATCATTGCCTTGTTGCATCTTAGTATTAGATTTGTTGTAAACGGACCAAGGAATAACAAGTGCATTAGGAAAACTCGTCACTTTAGAACATCTGAATTTAATTCTTAACTATAGGCGAATTGTGGGGGAATGCATGGGTGAACCGAAAGTCTTGATAGTTGTTTCTATTGATTCTATTCTTATCCATTCTCTACTGTTTGTTTGGGTTAATTATTGAGTTAATTTGTCACGTTAGTTTAATAATCACAACCAGTTATCGTAGACTAAATATAGTTAAATTAATTGAGTTTGATGATTATTTCCTAGTCCTCGTGGGTTCGACACTCATACTTATAATACCATTATATTGAAACTTGATGTAAGGACCCCCGTGCCCTTAATCCGTTATTAGTGTATTAATCCAAGCATTTAGTGCATGTAATCATATACGTAGGGGAAAACACACTTGTCACCATAGCAAATCATGCCAATAATAAAATTCTTTACATTATTCCATATAATGTTGAGTTCCCCCAACCAAGTCCACATATATATCATGCACCATTATAATACACTAACATGTTCTCAATTCATTTAGCAATTCAATAAATAATTGCATGCAACTCATAAATGAAGAGAGAAAGGCCCTTGCCTTTTTATACATACTATATACACATAAGAGTGCTCACATGCGAGCATCAAATAGGTATGTGTGTATCAAATGTATAAAACACGGTGCTCAATACCGTCACTGGTACTTCGATCCCTGGAAGCACCTCCATCCCATAGCTCAAGCTCAACTCCAAAGCCATCGATGTACCTAATCACCTGCCCCAACAGAGACAGCTCGCACACGGGGTGAGCATACCAATACCACCAAACCGATAATCACAATAATACAATTCATAATTTACAAAAATGTAAATGCTATGGAATATAAAAAATGCTCCCTGGATGGTATCATCCTCATCCGGGATTCCCTGTAGTGTCCCTGTTCTCAAAACAACAAAAACCATACAATGCCCAATAGTCAGTTAATCGTTACGTTGATTAACAAATCCGTATGCCACGTACCGATATCAAAAATCAATAATATCAAATAATTAACAATGATTACAGATATTCCGTATATCTCACTTATGGTTCCGTAGTTCAATTTCATTGCTCACTCTACAATAGCGGCAATTCATTCTCACGCATGCTCAACAGCAGTGGCGTCATAACCGATGTTCGCTCAAAGGCGACAACATTCAATCATTGCTCGCTCAAAAGCGGCACCATATAATTCCCAATGCATATATATCCAATTGTTACAATTACCATAAACCATGTATTTCAATATCCGTTTATTGCTAATACCATATACCATGCATTTCCATATACATTTATTGCAATACAGCGTATCATGCACTCAACAATTGCAATTATAATAAAGGGCTATGCTCGTACGTCATACGTATCTTATAATTCCGTAGTTCTAGTCAAACTTGCCTTGGTCCCATGACCCGTGAATTTCGTGCTAAACACAATAGTAATTCGCAATTAATTTCAAACATGTAATCCACGTGCCCAAGCACGTTCACAATCCCCAAATATATCGTCGATCTATGAAGATTAACCATTTTTGAAAGACCCCGGGCGAAGCATGCATCGAAAACTCAACACGTAATATTCCCCAAAAACAGGCATCGACGATCGATCGCTTCATTTCCAAGCGATCGGTCACCTCCCAGTGTTTTTGACTACTGCCTCATGGCGATCGATCGCTTCCTTTGAGGCGGTCGATCGCCTCACTGTTCATCTTCCTTAAAATTTCATCAACGTCGCGGCGATCGATCGCCCTGCCCTAGGGATCGATGGCCTCGACCTGTAACAGTCAAAAATGGCGTTTTTCTTGCAAAATCATCCCCAACAACAAAACTCACACCCCATACAACATAAATTCTTAACAAGGGGCTATAAATCAACCCAAAAACACAACAAACCAAAATCTTTAAAAAACCAATTTCTTAACCCCAACTCAAATCTCAACCATAATCTACAATGCTACTATCAAATCGAAGATAAATGCGAGGGGAAGGACAATACCTTATTATCTTTGAGAAATTCGGCTCCCTAGTCGAGCCTCCAACCATTTTTGCTCAAGGGAGAAAGGACAGAAGGGTTGGGGAAATGTGGGGGGGGGGGGGGGGGGAGCGCTGGTGAGAGTGAGAGAAAAGAGATCCAAATCATCGGGCACCGAGTCCACTTGGTATATATAGTACCAAAACTCCAAAATACCAATACCTCCACAAATACATCATGATTCATTAAAAAACATCTGTTTTCCATAATTATCTCTCCAACTCAAATTCCATTACCAGCCCCAGTACAAAGTACTCCGGACCCCAGATCCCACCAAAAACCAAATTCCAAGATTATCACCACAATGAGAATACAATCTCATGTCTTGGATCCAACGACTCCAAATATCGAATTTAAAATCTCCGGGAGTCCCAATACCACAATTAATTCATAACTGCTACAATTAAAATCCATAAAGATCATTATCACTCCGGGATTAACATCAATAATTCCCGGGCATCACAATTATCCCCCACTAATAAAATTTCGTCCTCGAAATTTCCACGGCGTACTCCATGTAACCCCGAGACCACACAATCCCAACGGATCTACATCGTCGAATCATGAACATGTCATGAACGACATATCAACCGCGAGGACACCAACCTCGTACCAAAACCTGGAATGGGGTAAACCTCCCAAACCATCACAACCGCAACAGAACGGCAGTATACACCAATGCTAACCATCTCAAAAGCAGTCAGCCAACCCTAACTGCAAATCGAACGAATCATTCGTGATTCCAAAATAGATATCGCCTCGATGATATCTTTACGATTTAGCCTACGATGTTAAACTTACATCGTTACTAAGGAAACCACCAGTACACAATAGTGTACCTAAACTACATCCGGCTTCCACTTTCCAAGTCCATCTCCATCAAAGGAGTAGTTGCACCACATTGCAAAATGGATTGGGCAACAACACGGCCACCGATCAACACAAAACACATCTCCAAATATGTCTACATCCGGGTGTTCCAAGAATCATATCTTGGTCCAATTACACCATCGAGACTCTACAAGGTCTCAAGCTCTTTTACCCTAGGATTCAACAATCCTAACACAGGGACGTTAACAAATTAGTCAGAAATGACTTATCATGGCCTCAACACACGACAATCCCTCCTCAATGGAGTCAATCAGACCTCATGATCATTCTTCAGAATACATCGTGTCATTGAGATTACCAATCTCAAGGTGCCACAATCTCTCATCGGAGATTCATTCATCAAAGCATATAAATCCGATGCTCGACGAGAATGGCATTCGTATACCCACATCGGCATACATGCCTAAGAACCAATACCACCTGCATATTCAATGCAATCGATTCGAGTATTACCAATCATACCCAAAAGTCCCAATCTCAACTGTCAATTCAATTATTCTCACTCCACGGAGAATGATGGTTGAAAAACTGATGTGACTAGAAATAGACACATCTATTGCGTTTAATTGTTTACGATTTGGTATGTTTTGATGGTTAATTTGATACATATGCTACCTAATCGTATATTTGTGTAATTGTAGGTGGAATCGAAGAAATCGAGCTAACTAAGGCGAATAAAGGTCAAGAAAAGCTTTGGAGCTAATAAGGACTCAATGTGGATCAAGAAAAAGGTTAAAAATGTAATTTTGAAAGAGGCGATCGACCGCATGGAGGAGGCAATCGATCGCCTATGGACAGAAAGTTGAGCAACAAAATTCACGAAGCAGCGATCGATCGCGAGGTTTAGGCGATCGATCGCGAGAGTCTACTGGAGCCAAGCGATCGATCACGAGAAAAGTGGCGATCGATCGCCTAAGTAATTTCGCCGAAAAAAAAAAGAGCTAGCGATCGATCGCCAGCGATATTTTGGAAATATTGGGAACTTGATTTCTTTCCTTCCTACATAAGCTCTAACCTAACCCATCAGCCTCCATACCTCTTGATACTCGAAAATTATCAACTTTAGGAGATTTTTGAGAGCTTAGAACAGATTTTTCAATTTTTAGAATAATATTTGCTCCGATTTTTGTAAAGACGCTCGAAGAACGAAGACGGAATCAACAAGCCGGAATCGTGCTTAGCTTTAGTAACTTTCTTATCTATTGATTGTTTGATGTTTTTAATACGATTTTTGTTAGTTTTAGATTTAATTATGCTAGGCTAAACACCTTGATTCTTGGTTGAGGGATACTTGCCTTTGGAATAGAAAAACTTGTGAAAATTTTGATTTGAATGTGGAATTTTTAATTCAATTTCAATTTGTTTTTCAGATTATGATTCTTATGATTGTTGTGTTTGATTGATAGATTGATCACCTAGTAATCACATGCAATATCTAATGCTAACTGAGAAACAACTAGATTGATAATTACCTGCTGTTGGTGTTATTAAATTCTTAGGAAAAACGATTAGATGATTAATTCTAACGGCTGTAGTTCTTATTAATTAGATTCATCAAGCTTACTAGTTTTGAAACTACCATTGATTTAACATTAACGGCTGTAGTTTTGGTTAAAGAATTGATAAGAGTCGAATTGAATGTTGTTTTATTTTTTACCACGATTTAGGTAAGTAAGGAATTAAATTTTCAATTGATGAATAATTGAATGAATTCTTATGTTTAGTAATTTGATGATCAAGTGAATGATTTCCAAGGGTAAAGTTGACCGAAAACCAAGAATCGCTTTTTAATCTTGATAAACTAGAATTTTTATTTGCATTCGTTTGATTTAGTTATAGTTGAACAAATTCGAAAACCCCCTATTTTGACACTTGTTAGCATAAAAGTATTCACTTCCCTGTGGGATCGATCCCTACTCACGCTACTACATATTTACTGCTATTAACTTGAGAGGGTTAATTTGGGCGTACACGATAAACGCTACCACAAACCAAAACCAAAGGGTGTGATTTCAACATCAACACCACACAACCAAATCAACGAATCTCCCAAAATATTCAACTGGTAGGAATATCAATACCGCCTTCCTCACAAGAGAAGTGTCATGAATCCATGACCCTCCAACCTCGAACCACCGTTCGGAAAACCTGGATATATTTATACCAAAATATATCCCGGAACCCAGAAATACAGAACTGGTTAGAATAGTGCATCAATGCCACTATTACCAAATCAAAACCCGTATACACCACGTATACTCATTCTAATGATGCACTGTACTAATGCCATAGTACTCCATAAACCTCGAGCATCTCCCAGAGACGCCTCCTCGTACGTCTTACCGGAAATATAAAGCCATTACCCAGTCCATCATCAGTAATGCCTACCATGGCTGATTCACAATCAACCCTTTACCAAAACCAGCTTCGTCCATCACAGTACGATCTAAATCTCTCCAAGAGATACAATCAATATAGTAGTGTCACCCCACTAACTATATCTCACAATTCCAATTGTGTTTCCCCATTGCATTCCATATGCAATGATACGCAATCAGAGCTAACAACGACTTGTTGACACTCGTGTTGGTGCTCCCAACAAAATTGAGTTGTCCCGGTACAAGTCCCTCAAAACATTAGACGTAAAAATGTCTACGTGAGGTATTTCCGGGCTCGAACCTTATGCCACAAGGAGGCTACCAAGTCTACCATAAGTCCTCATCGTATCATCATACGATTCACCAAACTCGAATCCAACGAGCAGTATAATGGATATCACAAGCACACTATAGCACTGCAATGATACCTGGCTAGCAAGTCGCTGCCTCTCAAGTTTATACCAAGCCTACCAACGTATCATACGTTCCACTCGGTATACTAAATTGTAACATCCATTTAGAGTAGTGGTTCATCACCAATATTTTGTCTAAAACACCAAGCACCACAGACATCCCGGTGTCCTTACTCAACCACAAAGCAATCCTAATTCACACCCTCAGGGGTGGGTGTGACCATGTCCACCACATGTGTGATGCCCCGAAATTAATTAATTGCAATTAAGGCATTAATTATGTTTATATGATGAATCATGTGATAATTGATTTATGTGTTGGGTATTAAGATGTTAACATGATTTAATGGTGTTGATTATTAAATATGAGGAAGATGTGATTTTAGATGAAGTTTAGAGCATTTTTGTAAAATGCTTTCAAAATACCATGTTGTAGTATTTTATGAATCATGTTAAGTTTGGGGTGTGATTTTAAATTAATCCCCAACCCCCTTTTTAACCCTTCACCCATCATTTTAACCCCATTTTCACCTTTACTCTTTTAAAACCCCTCAACTCATCCTCAACCCTAAACCACTCCACATTTTCGAAATTGTTCAAGGGAGGAAGGAGGAAACTCCACAAAACTTGAGTTTGTGTGATTTTTATCAAGATTTGGAGTCTTCAAGAGGTATGGGACTCTCCCTAAAGTTTTGATGATGTTTGGATTTGAAATGTTGTGATTTTTGAAGTGGTTATGTGGGTTGTTTTGGGGTATGTGTTATATATGTTTGGGGTATGATTTTTGAAGTGTTTTATGTGGGTTTTAGTGGGTTATGATGTTATTGTTATTGTTGGGAAGTTTGGTTTTGAAAGGTATGAAGATAAGCTTGGAAAATGCACATAAAAATGGTGAAATCGCGACCACTGGTTGTGGCGATCGATCGCTACAAATGCAGCGATCGATCGCCGAGAGGCAGTACGCGAAAATAAGGATAGGCGATCGATCGCCTCAAATGGCGCGATCGATCGCCAACGTCCAGTAGCGAAATGAGCATCAAGGCGATCGATCGCCTCATTTTAAGCGATCGATCGCCGCTATGTGAAAAATCTGGCGATCGATCGCCATGTTTTGAGCGATCGATCGCCACTGTTCAAAAGTAGGAAAATGATGATTTTTGTTAAAATTTTGGTATTGGGCTATTGTTTAGCTTCTAATATCAATTTGTATGGTTATGTAGAACCGTCCCAGGTACCCACGACCTCAAGGAGATAAAGTTCTGCAATTTCTCCTTCTTTTGGAATTAAGGTACGTAAGAAACGTACGAGCATCGGACGGTAAACCATACTCCTACATTTGACGATGATGCTTATAATGATGATGTTTATGATGATGGTTACGATGATGATGTTTATGATGATGTTTATGATGACGATGTTTATGATGATGATGTTTATGATGACGTTTACGATGATGATGTTTACAATGACGTTTACGATGATGATGTTTATGATGATGATGTTTATGATGATGATTATGATGATGGTTACGATGATGATGTTTATGATGACGTTTATGATGATGATGTTATGATAAGTAAGCCTATGATAAGGTCATACGATGTATATGATTGGGTAAGACGCCCATGTGGTAAGATGCCACCCAATGTATGTGAGTGGGTAAGATGCCCACGTGGTAAGATGCCACACAATGTTATGATACGGCAAGACGCCATATGATGGGGTAAGATGCCCCTGTGGTAAGATGTCACACGACGGTTATGTTATGGTAAGATGCCATACAATGGGGTAAGATGCCCTCATACATGAATAAGAATCAGGGATAACAAAAGAAGTCGAAGAATGACCAATAACTTTTACTTAACTAAGATGTTATGCATACTGTATGTCTTCTATATCTTGTTAAGTAAATATGTATATGCTCACGATGTGTTGTCCCTGTAGGTACACTTTTGGACCGAGGGCCTAGGGTCGGGTTGAGGAGGTGAGCTAAAAGGAGCAAGATGAATATAGGATGCAGGATTTTGATAGTCTCTACTCTAGGAGTAGTGTAAATCTATAGCTTTAACATTCATTATTGAGAATGTAATTAAATAGCTTTTGGAAATTTTATTTTGGCCTGTAATCTTCCTAGCTTGTGTACTAATTGATGTTAAGGTAGGAAGACACTACATTAGTGGTATCAGAGCAGTGGTTAGATAACCCTGGAATGAGTGAAGGGTAGCCTTAGCAATAAGCTAGCTAGGTGCTTACTTTTAAACATGTTTTGCGCATAAGCTACATATGAAGTATATGACTGTGATGCTAACATGTTATGCCTTTCTAACGACGTGTATATGAACTGCTTTTGGATCTTGTTGTTAACCCTTGTGTTGCAGTATGGCAGCAAACGCGGAGGTAGGTGACGCAGTGAGCGTCAATGCAAGTGCGGGGCGTACGAATCCCCTACCCCCGCCAGCTTTTGATGATGAACCGTCCGAACAACAGTTGTTGCCAGGGGAGCTAAGCTTAACTCAATTTCTTGCATACCGACCCCCAACCTTTGAAGGAACTGAAACAGGGGAACGAGCTGAGGAATGGTTAGAAAGAATAGAGCAGATCTTTGTGGCAGCCCCATGTGCGAAGACAGCATGGATACGGTTAGCAGAGTTCGAATTGGCCAAGAAGGCGCTAATGTGGTGGAAGACCACCGTGGTAGAGCAAGAGGCTCAAGGTCATGAAGTTACTTGGAAAATGTTTCGAACTCGCTTTCTGAATCGTTATTTCTCCGCTGCTGCACGACAAGCTAAGGAAGATGAATTTACTCACCTCAAGCAGGGTAATATGTCAGTGTCAGATTATGCTCTTCAGTATTGCTCCTTACTCAGATATGTACCTCACATCGCCACGAGCACTCAAGCAAAGATGAGGAACTTCATGAAGGGCTTGAGGCCGGAGCTGTACGATAGGGTAATTACTTATGGCCCTACTTGCTTTGACGATGCACTCTCACGGGCTGAGCTAGCCGAACTGGGAGTGGGTGCATACCCTGATGTTGTACCACCGCCAGCACCCCCTCAGAAATCCACTCCTGATAATTTGAAGCCAAGGGGTGAGCAGTTCAAATCAAGAGGAAACACATCGGCGTCAAGGTTCAGTGGTAAGAGGCCTGACAATAGATGGAAAGGGAACCGAAGGAGTGATGCCCCATCTGGAAGGGGGCAGTCTCAGGGAGACAGATCCGGGAAGGTCCAATGCACTATTTGTGGGCAACCACATCTGACGAAAGATTGTGTAGGATGCTATGTTTGTGGCGACAAATGCCACTTTGCTAGACAGTGTCCCAACAGGGGAAGTCAACAGGGTCCTGCGGGGAGGCCTGCGGATAGGACAGCACAGCACAGACCACCATTTGTGCCGCGACAGTATGGAGGTCAGCCAATGGGCCACCTCAAGGACAAGTCTATGCATTGACGAGGGAGCAGGCTTCAGCGGCTCCGGAGGAGGTTATAGCGGGTACGTGTCTTTTATTTACGCACCCTGCTTTTATATTGATCGACACAGGTGCGTCACACTCTTTTGTGTCGACAAGTTTTGTGGAAAGGCACCACATATGCACTTCTCCGTCGCCCACGCCTCTTATAGTCTCGACCCCCGCTGGAAGAAGTATGATTACTGATCGGATCGTCTACGATGGCCTCATTTATTTTGAGGATAAAGAACTAAGGTCAGATTTGATTGTTCTGGGAATGTCAGGTTTTGACTGCATTCTGGGCATTGATGTTCTGAACAGGTATCAGGCAGTTGTGAACTGCAGGCAGAGGACTGTACGGTTCAAATCTGATATGGGAGTTCCATGGACGTTCTATGGGGATGGTTCTCGCTCTAAGATACCGTTGATATCTGCTGTCAAGATGGCGCAGTTGTTGGAATGCGGCCATTCGGGATATCTCATATATGCCATTGATGTTACGGAAAAGAAAGAAGAAGTAAAAGTTGAGGATGTGCCCGTAGTGGCGGAGTTCCCTGATGTCTTTCCGGAGGAGATTCCCGGATTCCCACCGACAAGAGAGGTCGAGTCTGGGATTGAATTATTATCGGGGACGTCTGCCATTTCTCGTGCCCCTTATAGGATGGCACCAGCAGAGCTAAGAGAATTAAAGATTCAGTTGCAAGAGCTCCTGTAAAGGCTATATACGCCCTAGCGTATCGCCCTGGGGAGCACCAGTTTTATTTGTGAAGAAGAAAGATGGTTCGATGAGTTTGTGCATCGATTACAGACAACTGAACAAAGCTACAGTGAAGATAAGTACCCACTTCCGAGGATCGATGACTTGTTTGATCAGTTGCAGGGTACGAGACTCTACAGTAAGATCGATCTGAGGTCAGGGTACCATCAGATTCAAGTAAAGGAAGATGATGTCCAGAAGACAGCCTTCAGGACTAGGTATGGGCACTATGAATTCCTAGTCATGCCTTTTGGGTGACAAATGCCCCGGCTGTTTTCATGAGTTTGATGTACAGGGTGTTCTAGCCATATTTGGATCAATTCGTCATAGTTTTCATTGACGATATACTCATCTACTCCCGGACCGAAGAAGATCATGTACGGCACTTGAGGACAGTACTTCAGATCCTTAGGGATCATCAGTTGTATGCAAAGCTCAGCAAGTGCGAGTTCTGGCTGAAGCAGTGTAGTATTCTTGGGTCATGTTATATCTAGCAGCGGGATATCTGTGGATCCCAGGAAGATTGAAGCTGTAATGGAGTGGGCAGCACCCACTTCTGTACCCGAGATACGGAGTTTCCTTGGCTTAGCAGGTTATTACCGACGTTTTGTCGAGGGATTTTCTAAGATCGCTAAGCCGTTGACACAGCTGACTCAGAAAGGAGTCCCATTCTTTTGGTCCGAAGCTTGTGAGGAAAGTTTTCAAGAAATGAAGCGTCGTTTGACTACAAGCGCCTGTATTGGTGATCCCTTCTGAGAATAAGAGGTTTGCCTTGTACACGGATGCATCATTGCAAGGTTTGGGCTACGTGTTGACGCAAGAAAAGCACGTGGTGGCTTATGCTT
This sequence comes from Haberlea rhodopensis, assembly GCA_907163345.1. Taxonomy (NCBI): domain Eukaryota; kingdom Viridiplantae; phylum Streptophyta; class Magnoliopsida; order Lamiales; family Gesneriaceae; genus Haberlea; species Haberlea rhodopensis. Next base: position 3,208,826 of record CAJQUN010000034.1, on the reverse strand, counting down.
CGAGGCAGTTGAAGCCTCATGAGACCAGATACCCAGTCCATGATCTGGAACTAGCGGCCATCATTTTCGCCTTGAAGATTTGGCGTCATTATCTTTATGGTACGACGTTTACCATCTGTACGGACCATAAGAGCCTGAAATTCCTATTCACTCAGGCTGAACTGAATATGCGTCAAAGAAGATGGATGGATTTGCTCAAGGATTATGACTGTGAGATTGAGTACCATCCGGGTAAAGCAAATTTGATAGCAGACACCTTAAGTAGGAAGGTGAAGAGTACTGCTGAAGACGCTATGTGTTTATCAGCGATGATGACCTCTTACTGCCATCTGGGCTATGACTTTGATGTGGACACGTCGCCGGTGCGAGTGTCGACCTTATTGGCCGAGCCAGACGTATTTGAGGCTATCAGGAAAGCCCAGAGGTTAGATGATGAAGTTCAGAGATGGTCATCGATAGTACTTCGAGGTCAGCCAACAAAGTTTAGAGTGGCTGAAGATGATTCTTTAAGACTGGACAACCGATGGGTAGTCCCAAATGCCCCGGGATTGCGTAAAGGAATCTTAGAACGAGCTCATAGTAGCCGGTTTAGTATCCACCCCGGAGGAAGAAAGATGTATAAGGACCTGAGTGGTCAATTCTGGTGGAGACGCATGAAGCGTGATGTGATCACTTTTGTCAAGAGATGTTTGATCTGCCAGCAAGTAAAGGCAGAAAGGCAGAGGCCTGGTGGCGAGCTGAAGAGCTTGGAGGTACCTAAGTGGAAGTGGGAGCAGATATCTATGGACTTCGTGACCCACTTGCCAAGGTCGGCCTCTGGATTTGATGCTATCTGGGTGATCGTGGATAGGCTGACGAAGGTAGCTCATTTCATCCCTTACAACATGACTTTCACGTATCTAAAGATGGCCCAATTATATGTACGGGATGTAGTGAGGTTGCATGGGGTTCCAATCTCGATCGTGTCTGACAGAGACCCAAGGTTTACTTCTCATTTCTGGGAAGGTCTCCAGACAGCTTTGGGCACCGAGGTGAGATTGAGTACAGCTTATCACCCTCAGACAGACGGCCAACGGAGCGTACTATTCAGACGCTCGAAGATATGCTGAGGGCATGTGTTTTGGAGTTTGATACTCCATGGCAAGAGTCTATACCACTGGTAGAGTTCTCCTATAATAACAGCTATCAGGTGAGCATTCAAATGGCCCCTTTTGAAGCTCTTTACGGACGACGATGTAGGTCACCGCTGTATTGGGGGGACTTGACGAGTAAAGCGGTCGGAGGACCGGATATGATTAAGGACATGGAGGAAAAGATTAAGATGATACGCTTAAAGATGAAAGCGGCCCAAGATAGGCAAGCAGCCTACGCCAATAAGCGGCGACGGCCGCTAGAATTCCAAGTAGGTGACAAGGTTTTCTTGAAAATCTCACCCTTCAGGGGTGTGGTCCGTTTTGGTATGCGGGGAAAGTTATCTCCGAGATATGTCGGACCGTATGAGGTATTGCAGCGTATTGGTACATTGGCGTACCGTTTGGCTCTACCGTCGTCTTTATCTGGAATTCATGATGTCTTCCATGTTTCTATGTTGAGAAAGTATGAGCCAGACCCTTCTCATGTTTTACAGCCTACTGAAGTGCAGTTGGATTCAGATGTATCCTACGTTGAACGACCGGTCAGAATTCTGGATCGTGAGGATCGCAGACTACGAAGTAAAGTTATACCGATGGTCAAAGTTCAGTGGGATCGTCGGGGTGTCGAGGAGGCTACGTGGGAGACGGAACGGCATATGATGCAGCATTACCCGGAACTATTTCTGGTATGATTTATGTTTAGTTTCTTTTGGGTAAGTGCATGCGATTTCGAGGACGAAATCTTGTAAGTAGGGGAGTAATGTGATGCCGCGAAATTAATTAATTGCAATTAAGGCATTAATTATGTTTATATGATGAATCATGTGATAATTGATTTATGTGTTGGGTATTAAGATGTTAACATGATTTAATGGTGTTGATTATTAAATATGAGGAAGATGTGATTTTAGATGAAGTTTAGAGCATTTTTGTAAAATGCTTTCAAAATACCATGTTGGAGTATTTTATGAATCATGTTAAGTTTGGGGTGTGATTTTAAATTAATCCCCAACCCCCTTTTTAACCCTTCACCCATCATTTTAACCCCATTTTCACCTTTACTCTTTTAAAACCTCTCAACTCATCCTCAACCCTAAACCACTCCACATTTTCGAAATTGTTCAAGGGAGGAAGGAGGAAACTCCACAAAACTTGAGTTTGTGTGATGTTTATCAAGATTTGGAGTCTTCAAGAGGTATGGGACTCTCCCTAAAGTTTTGATGATGTTTGGATTTGAAATGTGGTGATTTTTGAAGTGGTTATGTGGGTTGTTTTGGGGTATGTGTTATATGTTTGGGGTATGATTTTGAAGTGTTTTATGTGGGTTTTAGTGGGTTATGATGTTATTGTTATTGTTGGGAAGTTTGGTTTTGAAAGGTATGAAGATAAGCTTGGAAAATGCACATAAAAATGGTGAAATCGCGACCACTGGTTGTGGCGATCGATCGCTACAAATGCAGCGATCGATCGCCGAGAGGCAGTACGCGAAAATAAGGATAGGCGATCGATCGCCTCAAATGGCGCGATCGATCGCCAACGTCCAGTAGCGAAATGAGCATCAAGGCGATCGATCGCCTCATTTTAAGCGATCGATCGCCGCTATGTGAAAAATCTGGCGATCGATCGCCATGTTTTGAGCGATCGATCGCCACTGTTCAAAAGTAGGAAAATGATGATTTTTGTTAAAATTTTGGTATTGGGCTATTGTTTAGCTTCTAATATCAATTTGTATGGTTATGTAGAACCGTCCCAGGTACCCACGACCTCAAGGAGATAAAGTTCTGCAATTTCTCCTTCTTTTGGAATTAAGGTACGTAAGAAACGTACGAGCATCGGACGGTAAACCATACTCCTACATTTGACGATGATGCTTATAATGATGATGTTTATGATGATGGTTACGATGATGATGTTTATGATGATGTTTATGATGACGATGTTTATGATGATGATGTTTATGATGACGTTTACGATGATGATGTTTACAATGACGTTTACGATGATGATGTTTATGATGATGATGTTTATGATGATGATTATGATGATGGTTACGATGATGATGTTTATGATGACGTTTATGATGATGATGTTATGATAAGTAAGCCTATGATAAGGTCATACGATGTATATGATTGGGTAAGACGCCCATGTGGTAAGATGCCACCCAATGTATGTGAGTGGGTAAGATGCCCACGTGGTAAGATGCCACACAATGTTATGATACGGCAAGACGCCATATGATGGGGTAAGATGCCCCTGTGGTAAGATGTCACACGACGGTTATGTTATGGTAAGATGCCATACAATGGGGTAAGATGCCCTCATACATGAATAAGAATCAGGGATAACAAAAGAAGTCGAAGAATGACCAATAACTTTTACTTAACTAAGATGTTATGCATACTGTATGTCTTCTATATCTTGTTAAGTAAATATGTATATGCTCACGATGTGTTGTCCCTGTAGGTACACTTTTGGACCGAGGGCCTAGGGTCGGGTTGAGGAGGTGAGCTAAAAGGAGCAAGATGAATATAGGATGCAGGATTTTGATAGTCTCTACTCTAGGAGTAGTGTAAATCTATAGCTTTAACATTCATTATTGAGAATGTAATTAAATAGCTTTTGGAAATTTTATTTTGGCCTGTAATCTTCCTAGCTTGTGTACTAATTGATGTTAAGGTAGGAAGACACTACATTAGTGGTATCAGAGCAGTGGTTAGATAACCCTGGAATGAGTGAAGGGTAGCCTTAGCAATAAGCTAGCTAGGTGCTTACTTTTAAACATGTTTTGCGCATAAGCTACATATGAAGTATATGACTGTGATGCTAACATGTTATGCCTTTCTAACGACGTGTATATGAACTGCTTTTGGATCTTGTTGTTAACCCTTGTGTTGCAGTATGGCAGCAAACGCGGAGGTAGGTGACGCAGTGAGCGTCAATGCAAGTGCGGGGCGTACGAATCCCCTACCCCCGCCAGCTTTTGATGATGAACCGTCCGAACAACAGTTGTTGCCAGGGGAGCTAAGCTTAACTCAATTTCTTGCATACCGACCCCCAACCTTTGAAGGAACTGAAACAGGGGAACGATCTCATCGTCAAACACGTGACGCTATATGTCATTGTCAAACACGTGACGATATATGTCATCCCGTGACGGTACCTGTCAAAATATTACATCCAAAATGACATCGTCAACTCGTGACGGTACATGTCAACACCTGACATTCTGTAATACCCCCGAAATGTAATATGATTATGTTCTACGATGATGATTTATGATGTGTTTAAGGATAGTGGTGTATTTAAAATTGGGGATTATGTTTATGATGTAATGATATGTTTAAGGGGGCATGTTGGGTGTTTTAAAAGATGTATTAATTAAACGAAGTTAGAGAAATATCGAGTGAGGATATTTGAATACATCTTACGATATACCGGGACACGATTAAACACCACATGACCACCCAACCCACACCACCCATCCCTATCACTCGGCCCCACCCCCACTTGGCAGCCCATGCCCCATCACTTCCTTGACCCATGCTTCACTCATTCTCTCCAAGCACTCCTTCCTCTTCCTTCTCCTTCCCAAAAAATCGCCCAGGAAGAGCTGCAGACAAGAGGAGATTTGGCTTGTTGATGTGTTGAGAAATCCTTGCCAAAAAGGGAGCAAAAAGGGTGAGGTAATCCATGACTTTGTTTTCTGGAAGCTTGGTTAAGCTAGGGTTTGGTTGAGTGATTTTCAGCATACTAGTGTAAGGGTTGGTCGAAACTTTGATATGGGTGCTCATATGTTAGTGTCATGTAACTAATAGCATGATAGATCGAACACCTTACACGTTTTATATGATAGAATGCTGGCCTTGAAACTAGGTGTTCGAAAATCTGGGTAATGCCATGATGCCCTGTTTTTTCTGTAAGTTGGTTGAACTCTAAGTTTATGATGATGTTATGATGCATGTTGGCTTAGGTTTTGTTAAACCTTTGATTTAAGTGCTTACATGGATTTTTTATGAAGTTCTTCACATGTTTGTTTCTGCAAGAAAGATGTGTTATGAAGTAGAATAGATGGTGTGAAAAGAGGTGCTCAAAAATCTGGGGAAATCCCGATTTTTTCAGAGCTCTCGATCGATCGAGATTTGGTCCCGATCGATCGAGCGAGACAGAAGGTCTAATGTATGTTTTAAAATTGTGATGTCGATCGATCGAAGGATTTCTCGATCGATCGGTGAAGCTTCTCGATCGATCGGTAAAATACTTCGATCGATCGAGCGAGGCAGGAAGCTAAGGCACTGTTAGTGCACAGTGTCTCGATCGATCGAGACTTTGGGCCGATCGATCGAGACAGGCAGAAAGTTGAAAAATATAATGATGTTTTATTTTGTTAAGTTTATGATGTAAGATGGTTTTGAGGCATCTAATATGGTATTATGTGGTCTTGTAGAACCATCCCAGGTACCGGCACCATCAAGGAGATAAATTATGTTGACTCCTCCTCCTTTTGAAAAGGTACGTAAGAGGCGTACGGGCATCGGACGGTAACACACATCTTTATACTACAACTATGCTTTTATTACATGAGTATTCATGATGAAATGATGATGTTTATACGATGAGGTTTATACGATGTTTATACGATGATGTTTATACGATGCTTATATGATAATGTTTACATGATGATATTGTGGTAAGGTGCCCCACATGGTAAATAGCCATGCGATGTTATTGTGGTAAGGTGCCACGGGGTAAGGCGCCCCACATGGTAAGTAGCCATGCGATGATATTGTGGTAAGGTGCCACGGGGTAAGGAGCCCCACATGGTAAGTAGCCATGCGATGATATTGTGGTAAGGTGCCACGGGGTAAGGAGCCCCACATGGTAAGTAGCCATGCGATGATATTGTGGTAAGGTGCCACGGGGTAAGGTGCCCCATATGCATGATTTTGAATCAGGGACAACGATAAGAAGTTAATGAATAACCAGCATATTTACTTAAACCATCGTGATCGCTTTTATTTTAAACAGTTATTTCTCAGTGTAGCGATTCTCTACCGTAAGTGCACGGTGTCAAGTTTTAGTATAATGGTTTAAAAGTAAGGAGTGCCGTACCCACAGGGACTAGTAGTAATTACCACGTTCGATTAGAATTACTATATTTAACCTACGATTCTGGAAAGATTATCAAACTAAATTGACTTAAGCACAAAAATTAACCTAAACAGCAGTGATGGATGATTGAAGAGAATTTATAAACGAATTATCAAGACGTCGGTTCACCCATGTAATCCCCCAAAAGTTGTCTATTAATTAAGATTCAATGTTCTATGTTCTAGGGTGACGAGTTTTCCTATTTCATTCGATATACCTTGGTCCTGTTATAACAAGTCTAACATTAATCTACAATAAACCACTCCCGTGTCTTTATTGAATGATTAATACCGAAAAATGCTTTGTGAAAACTACTAGACTTCGATTTTGGTAAATCTATTGCTATCACACGTGTGCTAGATTTTACTTGGTCCGTCTCAACCTAAAACCCACGGCCTAATTTACTACGTCGTATCGTAATCTCCTATGGTCGTCAATTCAATTACGATTACCAATATCATGCTCTTGCTCTTCAATGATTTGTGGTATTACTTTGGATGGAGGAGTGGCTGTTAGGTTTCAGAAAATGTGTGCCAAAGTCCCCAAAACGTCTGAAAATCTTCTATAAATAATGTGGAGGAGTTTTGCAAAGTTTGGACACAAAATCACCAAGTAGGAAACAAAATCTTGATTTTTCAGGGTTTGGCGATCGATCTTCGTCAGTTGCCGATCGATCGCGGAAACATTCTGGACAAAATAACCAAATTTTTCATATCCGCGATCGATCTTCCTCATCTGCCGATCGATCGAGAAGATCTGGCGATCGATCTTTGTAAGTTGCCGATCGATCGCGGAAATCTTCTGGATGGTGGCGATCGATCTTCGTAAGTTGCCGATCGATCCGGGTCAAAATCTCCAATCTTGCGATTTGGTCCCTCCTTTTCCATATTTAGCTCGGTTTGGTCCTTTTTCAGCAATTTAAGCCTATTTTACTCCACTCTTTTGCATTTGAACCTGGATTCCTGAAATATACAAATATATACCAAAACGTGTAATATTTTCTAGGAATCACTACAAAAACACCTCTAATCATATATCAAATTAAGTGTAAAAATCACACTTATCAACTCCCCCAAACTTAAACTTGATCGTCTCGAGCAAGAAATAAGATCAAAAAGTAGAGATCAATATTTGAAGATTCAAATAAACCAATTTGTAGTCAATCATGTAGCTCAGACATATCACTTACAGACGAACCAGAATAAATCAGAATGTTTAACAAGTTATGTTTTCTCCTAGATCAAGCAACATGTCGCCAAATCAGAACGTGCGTGTGTGCTGTTGTCACTTTCAAGTTTCATACAATTTTCATAGATCAAATCATGCTAGTCAATGAAAAGTAAGATTATCATTGAGCACCCCAAAATCCTATTTTCAAACACTTCTCCACTAATGTAGTCACTCCCTAGACTTGGATCACTAGGTCTTTTTAAGCTCGTAGCGTTAGGCCTAGGTGTTTGGCTTCAAAGAAAGGATAGGATAGCACAAAGAAGAGAGTATAATCATGTAAAATTCAATTTTTTAGCACAACTTGAGCTTCTCTTCTTTTTTCTTGTAGCCTTGGCCACTTTGGGTCTTAATTAGATATTTTTTTCAAGGCTTTATCTATCTTTTTCTTTTCTCATTCACCAATTTTTTTTTCAATAATAAGCTCATCCAAATGTAGCAACTCATGTGCTTATAATGAGAATCATTATACTCCCTTTAGGTAAGGATGAATTCTTTCAATTGAGGCTCAGAAAGGTGGGAATAATGAGTTTCCAAAAAAATGTTGAATGGGGGCTAATAGTATGTTAAACATACACCATTCTTTTTCAATTAGGCTCAAATTTGGATACTAGATACTGATATATACATGGTAAGCTTGAAAGGCTCAAACGGTCCAAAGATCGCCTAAATCATTTCCAAGTCGAGTTTATAACTATAAAATTTTGCCTCAAAGTGTCATCATCAAATAGTTTCTAAGGTACTCCAAGATGCTCAAAAACAATTCATTAATTTCGCAAAAAAATTCACTACTACAAGTGCAATTCACAAGATTATGACTCGAATGTGCTCAATGTATTCCTTATCTTTGACATGCTAACTCAAAACAAGATATTCACAATCAAGTTTAACAATCATCAAAACTAAAGTTGACATGCATAGTGAGATTAATATCATCATGGAATAGAGACCACTACTATGATTTATTCTTATCTTACTAATTGAACCCATTTTCAAGAAAAAAAATTCCGTTGGTGCTCAATAAATGATCAATTTCCAAATAAGAAGCATGGCACAGTAATGTACTCCCCGAAACTTAATTCATGCATTGTCCTCAATGTACTAGGCACGGAAAATAGGACAAAACATTTACCGTTGACAACGATCGTCAGTGATCGTTGTCCAATTCCTCATCAACTCATGGGGCATAGTGTTGGAACACGTCACAGCACGCATGGAGTCTCGTCAAAATAAAAAAACAAAAACAAAACAAACCAAAATAAACAAAAACAAAGCAAAGGGTTAAGAAAGAGTTCTTCATTTATAGTCCCAAGCTGGACTTATCACCACATTTTCTCGAAGGTTGGGATGGTGTGTAAAGCATGAATCTCTGTAATCAACTGGGTAATGCCTCAACCTCTCATCATTAACGACATAAGTGCCTAGAATAGGATAACTTACCTTAATGGCTCCATGCGGGTATATCTTGGTAACAGTGAATGGTCCAACCCATGAAGCCTTTCGCTTGCTTTGGAAAATGCGAGGTGGTGGCGCTTTATGCAATTGGACTGTTTCTCCCTTCAAAAACGTCCTTTTATCTTTTTGCTTCTTCGTCTTCCTTGGCTTCACCATGTCATGGATCTTGCCTTTTTCAGTCTCTAGTTCGATCTTCACTTTCACCTTATCAGTATCTTGCACCACATCATCAGGCAAAATATTAATTTCATCAATAATAAAACGTGTGTGTGTGTTTTGTGCACGTGGTGAGTTTGAAACATAGTAAAGGTAACATGATCCTCTCCTACACGGGGGATCAACTTCCCTTCTTCAACATCAATAATAGCTCTTCCAGTAGCTAGGAATGGGCCCCCCAGGATCAATGGCATACTCGCGTCCTCCTCAATATCCAACACTAGAAAATCCACTGGGAAAGTGAATTGATCTATCTTGACTGGCACATCCTCGACGATTCCTAGTGGTTAGGTGATAGACTTTTCCGCCATTTACAACACCACCCTTGTGGTCTTCGGCTCTCCCAGTCCAAGTCGCCTAAAAACAGACAAAGGCATTAAGTTCACACTAGCACCCAAATCACATAATGATTTAATGGAAGAAATAGGCCCAATAGTGCAAGGAATAGAGAAACTCCCTGGATCTTTTAACTTGGTAGCCGATTTCTTTTGCACCATAGCACTACATTCCTCAGTCAAAAAGACAGTCTTGTGCTCTCCCAATTTATGCTTCTTAGACAACATTTTCTTTAATAATTTGGCATAATTAGGCATTTCTCGTAAAGCATCAATAAAAGGTATATCGATATGCAAATTCTTAAGCATGTCTAAAAATTTGGCAAAGTTTGAATCAACCTTAGCCCTATTAATTGCTGCAGGGAATGGGAGAGGAATGTGTACATTTTCTTGTGGTGAGATCGGTATAGTGGCTCCAATGGACTTACCCTTGTTGCACGGTTGCTCCTTCTCCTCTTGCTTCATTGAAATCTTTTCCGTTTCCTTCTCGGCACCAAGTTCCTTTCCACTCCTCAAGGTCACGGCGTTGGCTTGCTCCCTTGGATTCTTCTCGGTGTCACTCGGCAGAGTTCCTTGTGCTCTTCCGGCCAAGATGGTTGCCAATTGTCCGACTTGAGTTTCCAAATTCTTGATAGATGCATCTTGGTTACTCATCCTTGTCTCAGTAGATGATATAAACTTGACAAGTAATTCCTCCATGCTCGGCTTTGGTTGGTAAACTGGTTGTGGTTGGGGGTTCAAAACATTCTTTTGGTCGGACCAAGAGAAGTTTGGATGATTCCTCCACGGTTGGTTATAGTTGTTGGAGTAAGAATTACCCTGTTGTGGCCTGTTTCCTACGAAGTTAGCATTTTCAGTAGATTGCACAAAAGGATTACCTGCCTCGCATTCTATGCTCTGATGGTTGCCTCCACACAAATCACATATGACCACTTGAGCTTGCATCACTGTCATGCTCAAGCCATCCATTTTCTTATTCAATGCCTCCAATTGAGCTTTTATTGTTGTTACCTCATCAACTTGGTGCACCCCAATCGGTCTTTTGGGTACGTTCCTTTCGGACTGTCACTGGTAACTGTTGGATGCCATCTCTTCCAAGAGTGTGAAAGCTTCCTCAGGTGACTTTCTCATAATGGTACCTCCTGCTGCTGCATCAATCATGGATCTATTAGCAAAATATAAACCATTGTAAAATGTTTGTACCTGAAGCCAAATCGGAAGGCCATGATGTGGACATCTTCGAAGTAGATCCTTGAAGCGCTCCCAAGCTTCATATAGAGTCTCAAGATCATGTTGCACGAATGTGGTGATATCATTGCGCCTCTTAGATGTCTTGGAAGGGGGAAAGTATTTTGATAGGAAAGCTTGAGCCATCCCTTCCCAAGTAGTGATCGACCCTGCAGACAATGAATTCAACCAGCTCTTAGCTTTATCGTTTAAAGAAAAGGGAAAAGTCGTAACCTGATGGCGTCATCAGTGACGCCATTGTGCTTGAATGTGTCACATATCTCCAAAAAGTTGGAGATATGAGCATTAGGATCATCAGTAGGCGATCCTCCGAATTGCACAGAATGTTGAATCATCTGAATTATGGCAGGCTTGATCTCGAAGTTATTATCCTGAATCCTTGGTCTAGTGATGCTAGACATGGTGCCTAGAAAAGATGGTTGTGCATAGTCCATCATGGATCTTGTAATTGGCACTTCATCGTTGTGTTGTTCACCATTCCCTCGATTATTCTCAGCCATCTCTCTAGTTTCTTTCCGAAGTCTTCTGCAAGTTTGTTCAATCTCTAAGTCAAGTGGCTCCAGTATAGGCCTGTCACTTCGTAGCATGCACTACAAAGACAACTCCCTGCAAAATTCAACGCAACGAAGGAACAACAGTAGTGAAATCGTCAAAACCGTAATAAAAGTAAATATAAGAAATTATGGCTAAATTATAGTCAGCTAATCTCCTATGATATTACTTAAACTAGTCCCCGGCAACGGCGCCAAAAACTTGATCGCTTTTATTTTAAACAGTTATTTCTCAGTGTAGCGATTCTCTACCGCAAGTGCACGATGTCAAGTTTTAGTATAATGGTTTAAAAGTAAGGAGTGTCGTACCCACAGGGACTAGAAGTAATTACCACGTTCGATTAGAATTACTATACTTAACCTACGATTCTGGAATGATTATCAAACTAAATTGACTTAAGCACAAAAAATAACCTAAACAGCAGTGATGGATGATTGAAGAGAATTTATAAACGAATTATCAAGACTTCGGTTCACCAATGTAATCCCCCAAAAGTTGTCTATTAATTAAGATTCAATGTTCTATGTTCTAGGGTGACGAGTTTTCCTATTTCATTAGTTATACCTTGGTCCGGTTATAACAAGTCTAGCATTAATCTACAATAAACCACTCTCGTGTCTTTATTGACTAATTAATACCGAAAAACGCTTTGTGAAAACTATTAGCCTTAGATTTTGGTAAATCTATTGCTACCACACGTGTGCTAGATTTTACTTGGTCCGTCTCAACCTAAAACCCACGGCCTAATTTACTACATCGTATCGTAATCTCCTATAAATAATGTGGAGGAGTTTTGCAAAGTTTGGACACAAAATCACCAAGTAGGAAACAAAATCTTGATTTTTCAGGGTTTGACGATGCCGATCGATCGTGGAAACATTCTGGACAAAATAACCAAAATTTTCATATCCGCGATCGATCTTCGTCATTTGCCGATCGATCGTGGAAATCTGGCGATCGATCTTTGTAAGTTGCCGATCGATCGCGGAAATCTTCTGGATGGTGGCGATCGATCTTCGTAAGTTGCCGATCGATCGCGGGTCAAAATCTCCAATCTTGCAATTTGGTCACTCCTTTTCAATATTTAGCTCGGTTTGGTCCTTTTTCAGCAATTTAAGCCTATTTTACTCCACTCTTTTGCATTTGAACATGGATTCCTGAAATATACAAATATATACCAAAGCGTGTAATATTTTCTAGGAATCACTACAAAAACATCTCTAATCATATATCAAATTAAGTGTAAAAATCACACTTATCACATCGTCAATAGAATAGCGGAATGAACCATCGCTATAAATACCCGGCGGCATAAACCATCGTCAATAGAATAGCGGAATGAACCATCGCTATAAATACCGGGTGGCATAAACCATCGCCAATAGAATAGCGGAATGAACCATCGCTATAAGTACCCGGCGGCATAAACCATCGCCAATAGAATAGCGGAATGAACCATCGCTATAAATATCCGGCGGCATAAACCATCGCCAATAGAATAGCTGAATGAACCATCGCTATAAATACCCGGTGGCATAAGCCATCGCCAATAGAATAACCGATCCTTAGTCTTGTTATAGTAGTGTATTTTAATGCACCTCGCTTGTCATGACCACGGCACTAATACCCCTCGCTTCGACATATCGGCGGCATTGAATAACCTCGCTCAAATGCAACATGCGGCAATACCCTCGCTTCAACATTTGGCGGCAAATATTATTTCCTTGCTACAATATGACAGCGGCAAGTATTCTATCATCGCGCCAAGTGACAGCGGCAAAGCATTTAAAATCATCACTCATCCATAACAACGACTCATGGGATATTCACCAAGCATTCCATCTATACCTGCAACACAATGCATATTCCATATCCCAATATACATCACCATGAGTGTATTTTAATGCACCTCGCTTAATGTGACATGCGGAATTTTACCATCGCTTCAACATTTAGCGGCAAAGCATTAAAATCATCACTCCAATATATACAACCACAATGAGTGTATTTTAATGTACTTCGCTCAAATGTGACATGCGGCAATACCCTCGCTTCAATATTTAGCGGCAAAGCATTAAAATCATCACTCCAATATATACATGCAACCACAATGCATAATCCATAATCCAATATACATCGCCATGAGTGTATTTTAATGCACCTCGCTCAACGTGACATGAGGAATTTTACCATCGCTTCAACATTTAGTGGCAAAGCATTAAAATCATCACTCCAATATATATATATGCAACCACAATGCATAATCCATGATGTATATAAAATGCAGGTTACCGTTTCCTGTCTTTCAACCCTGGCCTTAGCCCTTCGTGTCATAGCGTCCCTACAGGAACAATCCCAAACCATGAGCATATAATAATCCATATTCACCACAATATGATTATAATAAGTAAATGCATAAAACATGAGTACAAAGTACTTCCTGTATCCCAAAGCATTTCAAAATGCTCCCTTTGGTTGTTCCTGTGCCACAACTCACAATCATAATCAACAGATTATATTATGATTCCATAGATGTCATGACATATAATTGTTCCACTATGATCACTTATCATAAATGCACATAAGCAAAATAGCTGTGTCACACAACACTAACTACCATCATGCATAGGTATGTGCTTCTCATTCCCATTAACATGTTCCTAGGCCCTCAACAGCCCCAAAGAGCAAACCTGGCTCTGATACCACTAATGTAAGGACCCTCGTGCCCTTAACCCGTTATTGTTGTATTAATCCAAGCATTTAGTGCATGTAATCATATACGTAGGGGAAAACACACTTGTCACCATAGCAAATCATGCCAATAATAAAATTCTTTACAATATTCCATATAATGTCTAGTTTCCCCCAACCAAGTCCACATACATATCATGCACCATTATAATACACTAACATGTTCTCAATTCATTTAGCAATTCAATAAATAATTGCATGCAACTCATAAATGAAGAGAGAAAGGTCCTTGCCTTTTTATACATACTATATACACATAAGAGTGCTCACATGCGAGCATCAAATAGGTATGTGTGTATCAAATGTATAAAATATGGTGCTCAATACCGTCACTGGTACTTCGATCCGTGGAAGCACCTCCATCCCATAGCTCGAGCTCAACTCCAAACCCATCGTTGTACCTAATCACCTGCCCCAACAGAGACAGCCCCCACACGGGGTGAGCATACCAATACCACCAAACCGATAATCATAATAATACAATTCATAATTTACAAAAATGTAAATGCTATGAAATATAAAAGATGCTCCCTGAATGGTATCATCCTCATCCGGGATTTCATGTACTGTCCCTGTTCTCAAAACAACAAAAACCATCAAATTCCCAATAGTCAGTTAATCGTTACGTTGATTAACAAATCCATATGCCACGTACCGATATCAAAATCAATAATATCAAATCATTAACAATGATTACAGATATTCTGTATATCTCACTTATGTTACGTAGTTCCATTTCATTTCTCGCTCTACAATAGCCGCATTTCATTCTCACGCATGCTCAACAACAGTGGCGTCATAACCGATGTTCACTCAAATGCGACAACATCCCAATCATTGCTCGCTCAAAAGCGACACCATATAATTCCCAATGCATATATATCCATTTGTAGCAATTACCATAAACCATGTATTTCAATATCCGTTTACTGCTAATACCATATACCATGCGTTTCCATATACATTTATTGCAATACAGTGTATCACGCACTCAACAATTGCAATTGTAATAAAGGGCTATGCTCGTACGTCATACGTACCTTATAATTGTTGGGATATGCCCTAAGACAACTCATTATATGATTGTTTATGACATACAATGTATTATGGTTTTATTAATGGCAAATCATTATTATATATTATTCGAGTATCTGTGTAATATGAATTAATATATAAGTTAATGTCCTTAGAATAATATTGTATTGTTCTTAAAGATTGTCCAAGTATTATCATGAATCGGGATAATGATAATGCATTGAGACCTAGTATGTTTTGATTGATGAATTGTTCATAGATATGAGATCAAATCAACACATGGGTACATGTTAGAGAACACTGTACTGGACAGACCCACCGTGAGAATGCTACATGGATAGTTATATGAGTGTCATAAGCAATTCTAATAGTTATAATAGTGTATGTAATCCTTACGACTTGAGATCATCTGAGATCCCAACATAAGGAGTTATGTATCTTGATATTGTCAAACGTTACCTGTGACAGGGTAAACTATAAAGACAACTATTGGATACACTACGAATTATGTAGAGGGATGTTGATTGATCGAGATAGGGTTTGTCCCTCCTACATAACAGGAGAAGTGTTTGGGCCCTTGATCAAGTGAGACTAAAATGCATGGCCATGCTCGAATAAGTCGATATGTGATATCGAGCTTATTCGTTTATTCTAGTTCTACTTGGGGATCAAGAAATAAAAGATTGAATATACGAGTATGACTATTCCATGACTCGTGTTCAATCTAAACACATTGGACAAAGGGATTAAGTTACATGGTTAATATTATCACAGTCCATAGGTTATGTCGAGTAATGACATTCTTGTAATTTGGGTAGCCTTGATGTGTTGCTAGATACCGTTCATTGCTTGTGACTAAAATTAGATTTTATGTCACTGCCAACATTGCAAGATCCTATCGGGTCACACAAAAAAATTAAATCAATAAAGGGAGATAAAATTCATTGGATGAATTAATTAATTAAGAAGAGTCTTAATTACAAATATTAGATATATGGATTTAATTAAGATGTTGGGTTTGGGCCAATGAGGCTTTTTTGAAAGCCTTTAATTAAATCTAATATTAGATATAATAAGCTAACAATTGTTTGAGATGATTTAGTGTTAATTTTTCTAAAACCTAGTAGCCACCCAAAAAGGCATTCGGCCGCCCCTCTCATCCGAGAACCATCGGCCACCGCCGCCACCTTGGTTGATCATCCGACCGCCGTTTATCGGTTGTGAACCGTTTGTGTCTTTGTTTCGATTGAAGAACAAGTCTAGCAACTTGTTCTTTAACGTCCCTTTCGATTTGATCGTGTGGATACCGTAGAGACAAAGGTGCAAATCTTTGTTCGTGACTCGTGGTGTTGCAAAGAGGAATTTGCTTCAAACACGCTACAATATGATTCTATTCAATCTCGATATGATTACTTTGTATAGGTCCTTGGTAGGAATCCAGTTTTATTATCCGCTGCGTTTTGTTTGGTTGGAGATGAGCCGTCATCTTATCTGAGATGGAATCCATGTATGCAAACCAAGTATGGACTTTGGTTGACCCACCTGAAGGGGTAAGACCCATAGGGTGCAAATGGATTTTCAAGAAAAAGACCGACATGGATGGTAATGTACAAACCTTTAAAGGTCGGCTGGTTGCTAAAGGTTTCAAACAAATTCATGGTATTGACTATGATGAAACTTTTTCACCAGTTGCCATGGTTAAATCCATTAGGATCTTATTTGCAATAGCTGCATTTCATGATTATGAAATCTGGCAGATGGATGTCAAAACAGCTTTCCTTAATGGAAATTTACTTGAGGATGTGTACATGACACAACCCGAGGGTTTTGTCGATCCAAAGGATGCTGAAAAGATATGCAAGCTACAACGATCCATTTATGGATTGAAGCAAGCTTCTCGGAGTTGGAATCTTTGTTTTGATGATGCAGTCAAAGAGTTTGGTTTCATCAAAAACGTAGATGAACCTTGTGTCTACAAGAAGGTCAGTGGGAGCATAATTATCTTCCTAGTGTTGTATGTAGATGACATACTTCTCATTGGGAATGATATCACTGCCTTACAATCTGTAAATATTTGGCTAGGGAATTGTTTTTCTATGAAAGACGTGGGTGAAGCCACCTATGTATTAGGTATCAAGATCTATAGAGATAGATCAAGAAAATTACTTGGCCTAAGTCAAAGTACATACATAGACAAAGTGCTAAAATGGTTTAGCATGCAAGAATCAAAGAAAGGATTCGTGCCTATGACACATGGGATACATCTCTCGAAGGATCAGTGTCCTTCAACACCAGATGAGGGACAACGCATGAGTAAGATTCCATATGCGTCAGCTATTGGATCTATCATGTATTGCATGATATGTACTCGTCCCGATGTCTCGTATGCTCTGAGCATGACGAGCAGATATCAGATTGATCCAGGTGAATGTCACTGGATTGTTGTCAAGAATATCCTGAAGTACTTGAGAAGAACTAAGGATACATTCTTGATTTATGGAGGTGAGGAAGAGCTCGATGTAATGGGTTACACTGATGCAAGCTTCCAAACCGACAAAGATGATTTTCGATCACAATCAGGATATGTGTTTTGCCTAAATGGAGGTACTGTGAGCTGGAAGAGTTCAAAGCAAGAGACAGTAGCCGATTCTACAACTGAAGCTGAATACATTGTTGCCTCAGATGCAGCAAAGGAAGCTGTTTGGATCAAGAAGTTCATTTCTGAACTTGGGGTGATGCCTAGCATACTAAATCCGATTGAACTTTATTGTGACAACAATGGAGCCATCGCATTGGCTAAGGAACCTAGATCTCACCAAAGATCCAAGCACATACTTCGGCGCTTTCATTTCATTCGAGAAATCATTGAAAGAGGAGATGTAAAAACATGCAAAGTACCAACTGATAATGTATCTGACCCACTGAGGAAGCCACTATCACAGCAGAAGCATGATCGTCATACTAGATCTCTAGGCATTAAGTATATGTCTGATTGGTCTTAGTTAGGGGTGCTTACCGGGCCGGGTCAAACCGGACCCGGCCCGGATTCGGACCGTTAAGTCTGGTCCAAAACCGGAACCGGACTTAACGGTTCCGGTTCGCCCCGGAACCGGTTAGAAACCGGTCCGGGGCGATCCCGAAGAACCAAACCGGTAGCACCGCCGGTTCCGGTGCTACCGGTTTGTTTCCGATTCCGGAACCGGAACCGGTAGATTTAAAAAAAAAAAAAATAAAATAAAATTTTAAAAAAAAGAAGGCAACGTTAACAAATGTTAACGTTGCCTTCAACGTTAACAAAGGCTCTTAGCCGTTGCCAACGTTAACTTTTTATTTTATTATTTTATTTTTTTAATAAAAAAAAAACTATAAATAGGGGATGTTGTGTTGTGTATTGTTTCATAACAATTCTTGTAACGAAAATTACTTCACTCTCATATTTTTCTCTCAATTGTGCTATCTACAATTTACTTATAGTCTTATATCATAATGGCATCTTCATCTAGCAGTGGTGCTGGTCGTAGCCGGGGTCGTAGTCGGGGTCTCGTTCCGGGTCGTCTATCACTGAGTTCATCTTCTGCAATGAATTTACCTGTGCCAATTCCTGAGTTAAATGAAAGTTATGATTTTTTTGCTGACCTCAATGTTGGTGGTTCTTCTATGAATGTCGAACCACAACAATCCCAACAACCTGCCGAACCTGTTGCTGCCCAAGCCCAAGAAAGACAACATGTGGAGTCATCCGGAGCCACTACAGCAGCGAGTAGACAACCTACTCGTGCCAAAAGAAGTAAGATATGGGATCACTTTGAACTCGCTCAAAAAGAAGGTACGAATGAATCTGTTGCAATATGTACGGGTCCGGAACCGGCCGGTTCCGGTCCGGACCAGACCGGTTCCAACCGGTAAGCAGCCCTAGTCTTAGTGCAAGTGGGAGATTTGTTGGTATATGCTCTAAAACAACTCATTATATGATTGTTTATGACATACAATGTATTATGGTTTTATTAATGGCAATTCATTATTATATATTATTCGAGTATCTGTGTAATATGAATTTATATATAAGTTAATGTCCTTAGAATAATATTGTATTGTTCTTAAAGATTGTCCCTAGTCAAGTATTATCATGAATCGGGATAATGATAATACATTGAGACTAGTATGTTTTGATTGATGAATTGTTCATAGATATGAGATATCAAATCAACACATGGGTACATGTTAGAGAACACTGTACTGGACAGACCCACAATGAGAATGCTACATGGATAGTTATATGAGTGTCATAAGCAATTCTAATAGCGATAATAGTGTATGTAATCCTTACGACTTGAGATCATCTGAGATCCCAACATAAGGAGTTATGTATCTTGATATTATCAAACATTACATGTAACAGGGTAAACTATAAAGACAACTATTGGATACACTACGAATTATTTAGAGGGATGTTGATTGATCGAGATAGGATTTGCCCCTCCTATTTATCAGGAGAAGTGTTTGGGCCATTGATCAAGTGAGACTAAAATGCATGGCCATGCTCGAATAAGTCGATATGTGATATTGTGCTTATTCGTTTATTATAGTTCTACTTGGGGATCAAGAAATAAAAGATTGAATATACGAGTATGACTATTCCATGACTCGCGTTCAATATAAACACATTGGACAAAGGGATTAAGTTACATGGTTAATATTATCACAGTCCATAGGTTATGTTGAGTCAATGACATTCTTGTAATTTAGGTAGCCTTGATGTGTTGCTAGATACCGTTCATTGCTTGTGACATAAAATTAGATTTTATGTCACTGGCACATTGCAAGATCCTATCGGGTCACACAAAAGATTAAATCGATAAAGGAAGATAAAATTCATTGGATGAATTAATTAATTAAAAAGAGTCTTAATTACAAATATTAGATATATGGATTTAATTGAGATGTTGGGTTTGGGCCAATGAGGCTTTTTTGAAAGCCTTTAATTAAATCTAATATTATATATAATAAGCTAACAAGAGTTTGAGATGATTAAGTGTTATTTTTTCTAAAACTTAGTAGCTACCCAAAAAGGCATTCGGCCACCCCTCTCATCCGTGAACCATCGGCCACCACCGCCGCCTTGGTTGATCATCCGACCGCCATTTATCGGTTGTGGACCGTGTGTGTCTTTGTTTCAATTGAAGAACAAGTCTAGCAACTTGTTCTTTAACGCCCCTTTCGATTTTATCGTGTGGATACCGTAGAGACAAAGGTGCAAATCTTTGTTCGTGACTCGTGGTATTGCAAAGAGGAATCTACTTCAAACACGCTACAAGGGTATGATTCTATTCAATCTCGATATGATTACTTTGTATAGGTCCTTGGTAGGAATCCAGTTTTATTTTCCGCTGCGTTTTGTTGATCGGATTCCTAACAATAATTCCGTAGTTCGAGTCAAAATTGCCTTGGTCCCATGACCCGATGAATTTCGTGCTAAACACAATAGTAATTCGCAATTAATTTCAAGCATGCAATCCACGTGCCCAAGCACATTCACAATCCCCAAATATATCGTTGATCTATGACGATTAACCATTTTAAAAGACCTCGGGCGAAGCATGCATCGAAAACTCAATACGAAATAATTCACCAAAAACAGGCATTGGCGATCGATCGCTTCATCTCAGGCGATCGATCGCCTCGTAAAAATGGCATGGGCGATCGATCGCTCCATTTCCAGGCGATCGGTCGCCTCCCGGTGTTTTTGGCTACTGCCTCATGGCGATCGATCGCTTCCTTTGAGGCGGTCGATCGCCTCACTGTTCATCTTCCTTAAAATTTCATCAACGTCGCGGCGATCGATCGCCCTGCCCTAGCGATCGATCGCCTTGACTTGTAACAGCCAAAAATTGCGTTTTTCTTGCAAAATCTTCCCCAACAACAAAGCTCACACCCCATACAACATAAATTCTTAACAAGGGGCTATAAATCAACCCAAAAACACAACAACCCAAAATCTTTAAAAAACCAATTTCTTAACCCCAACTCAAATCTCAACCATAATCTACAATGCTACTATCAAATCGAAGATAAATGTGAAGGGAAGGACAATACCTTATTATCTTCGAGAAATCTGGCTCCCTAGTCGAGCCTCCAACGATTTTTGCTCAAGGGAGAAAGGAGAGAAGGGTTGGGGAAATGGGGGGGGGGGGGGGGGGGCGCTGGTGAGTGTGAGAGAAAAGAGATCCAAATCATCGAACACCGAGTCCACATGGTATATATAGTACCAAAACTCCAAAATACCAATACCTCCACAAATACATCATGATTCATTAAAAATCATCTGTTTTACATAATTATATCTCCAACTCAAATTCCATACCAGCCCCAGTACAAAGTACTCCGGACCCCAGATCCCACCAAAAACCAAATTCCAAGATTATCACCACAATGAGAATACAATCTCATCTCTTGGATCCAACGACTCCAAATTTCAGATTTAAAATCCTCGGGAGTCCCAATACCGTAATTAATTCATAACTGCTACAATTAAAATCCATAAAGGATCATTATCACTCCGGGATTAACATCAATAATCCCGGGCATCACACTTGACACCGTGCACTTGCGGTACGCAATCGCTACACTGAAAAATAATGTTTAAAATAATAGCTATCAAGTTTTTGGCGCCATTGCCGGGGACTAATTTTAATGATATCAAACGAGATTAATTCACTGTAGTTTAGTCATTCAATTTTTTTAATTATTTTTTGATTTTTCCCATTCTCTCTACACTTCTACTATTTGTTTATTGTGTGGATCTTTGCAGGTTGTTATCTTCTAGTGCATGCTAAGGAGTAGCAAACCTACACTTGAGCCTTTTGATCCCGAGATCGAGCGCACCTTTCAAAGGAGGCTAAGGCAAGCAGAGCACATGGCTATGGACTACGCCCATCCTTCATTCCATTGATCACTATCGAGTATCACGAGATCAACCATTCAGGCTAACAATTTCGAGATCAAGCCTGCTATCATACAGATGATCCAACATTCAGTCCAGTTTGGGGGAGCAGCTACTGATGATCCCAACGCCCACATCTCCAACTTCTTGAAGATTTATGATACATTTAAGCATAATGGCGTTATTGACGATGCCATCAGGTTACTTTTGTTTCCCTTCTCTTTACGTGATAAAGTTAAATCTTGGTTACAGTCGTTGTCTGCAGGTTCTATTACTACGTGGGATGGGATGGCACAATTGTTCTTTATCCAAATTCTTTCCACCATCCAAGACGCCAAGATGCACAATGACATCACTACTTTTGCCCAATACGATCCAGAGACACTGTATGAGGCTTGGGAACGCTTCAAAGATCTACTGCGGAGATGTCCACGTCATGGCCTCCCTATCTAGCTGCAGGTTGATGCAATATCAGGAGGAACTGTGATGAGGAAGACTCCCGAGGAGTCTTATACGCTGTTGGAGGAGATGGCTGCTAATAGCTGTCAATGGCAGTCAGAAATTAACGTGCCAAAGAAGCATGTCAGAGTGCATCAAGTTAGTGAAGTCACTGCCCTAGCTGCCCAGTTAGAAGCACTGAATAAGAAGATTGATAGTTTGAGCATGTATGCAATGCAAGTTCAAACTATTACATGCGAGCTTTGCCAAGGAGGACAACCGAGCACGGAATGCCAAGTAGGTAACCCTTTCGTTACAACTAATGAAGCTGTTAACTTTGTAGGGAACCGACCACCACCGACCTACCCTTACCAAAATACGTACAATACGGGGCCAAGGAACTATCCCCAACCACCACCGGGGCATGCAACAAAGCCAAGCATGGAGGAGATACTAACCAAGTTCATATCATCGGCTGAAACGAGGATGAACAATCATGAGGCGTCGATAAAGAACTTGGAAGTCCAAGTGGGACAGCTAGCAAAAATCATAGGCAGACGAGCACAAGGATCATTGCCTAGTGACACTGAGACAAATCCTAGGGAGCAAGTCCATGCTATCACATTGAGGAACGGAAAGGAGGTCGCTGAGAAGAAGGATGCACACATTGAGTTGAAAGGTGAGGCGGACATCAAGAAAGAAGATGATCAAACATGTGACAAAGGTAAGTCTACACCCCTACATCCATCACACCTGCTAAGGTAGCTATCCCACCCCCATCCCCGCTTCATATAAGAGAGCAAAGATAGATGCTAAAACCGATCAATGTGTCATTGCAGATGGCAGACAAGTCCATCAAGTACCCTCAAGGGATAGTTGAGGATGTACCACTAAAAGTCGACAAATTCACCCTTCCGGTGGATTTCATTATCATGGACATGAAGGAAGTTTCTGACATTCCCTTGATCCTAGGAAGACCATTCCTAGCTACTAGAAGGGCATTGATTGATGTCCAATAAGGGAAGTTGATCCTCAAAGTAGGGGGGATTCGTGGTCTTTGATATGTTCAAAACTTTGAACAATGAGCACCAATGTTTTAATATCAATATTATTGATACATTATCTGTTGATGCGACGCAGGATAAGAGCGAGAAGAAGGTGGAGCGAATGACCATAAAAAAGGAGGCAAATTCCGTGAGGGTAGTTTGATGTTAATGAATCGAGCTAAGATGCAACTATTCCCATGGAAGTCGGACTCACCATGGGCTGGCCCTTTCAAAGTTGTCGATGTTCTACCATGCGACACTATCAATTTGAGAGATGGCCAAGGGGCGATGTTCAAGGTGAAAGAGAAGTGGTTACGACATTGCCACAAGGATGACGGAAAATCATCCCCCATTGGCCCAGGCGGCACTTGAGCTTACATGGTAAAAAGTCCAGCTTGGGACTATAAATCAAGATTTTTTTCTTATCCTTACTTTGTTTTGGTTTGTTTTTTATTTGATTTTGATTGAGGTGAGAGACTCCAAGCGTTGTCATGTTTTCCAACAATATGCCACATGACCTGACTAGGAATTGGACGACGATCACTGACGGTCGTTGCCAAAGGTAAATGCTTTCTCATTTTCCATGCCTAGTACATTGAGGACAATGCATAAATTAAGTTTGTGGGAGTTCATTACTGTGTCATGCTTTTCTGTGGAATTGGATCGTTTCTTGAGCACCAACAAATTTTTTCTTGAAAACAAGTTAAATTAGTAAGATAAGAATGAATCATAGTAGTGATCTCTTTTCCATGATGATATTAATCTCACTATGCAAGTCAACTTGAGTTTTGATGATTGTAAGACTTGTTTGTGAATATCTTGTATTGAGTGGCATGTCAAAGATGAGGAATACTTTGAGCACATTTGAGTCATAATCTTGTGAATTGCATTTGTAGTAGTAAAAATATTTGTGAAATTGATGAATTGTGTTGAGCATCTTAGAGTACCTTAGACCTATTTAATAATGACACTTTGAGATGAAATTTTATAGTTATGGACTTGACTTGGAACTGATTTAGGCGATCTTTGGACTGTTTGAGCCTTTCAAGCTTACCATGATATATATCAATCTATAGTGTCCCATTTTGAGCCTAAATTGAAAAAAAAGTTTATCCTTACCTAAAGGGAGTATAATGAATCTCATTAGATGCACATGAATTGCTATATTTTGATGAGCTTATTGTTGAGAAATTTGATGAATGAGAAAAGAAAAGAATAGAAAAAGCCTTGAGAAAAAAAGTATCTAACTAAGATCCAAAGTGGCCAAGGTTAAAAGAAAATAAGAGAAGCTCAATTTTGTGCTAAAAGTATGAACCTTACATGCTTATACTCTCTTCTTTGTGATATCCTATATTTTCTTTGAAGCCAAACACCTAGGCCTCACGATACAAACTTTAAAAGACCTATTGATCCAAGTCAATGGGGTGACTACATTAGTGGAGAAATGTTTGAAAATAGGACTATGGAATGCACAATGATAATCTTACTTTTCATTGACTAGCATGATTTGATCTATGAAATTTGCATGGAACTTGAAAATGACAATAGCACACACGCACGTTCTGATTTGGAGACATGTTGCTCAATCTAGGAGAAAACACAACTTGTTGAACATTCTCAATTGACTCTTGTTGTCTGTAAGTGAGATGTCTGAGTTACTTGATTGACTGTGAATTGGTTTATTTGAATCTTCAATATGGAACTCTACTTTGTGATCTTATTTCTTACTTGAGACGATCAAGTTTAAGTTTGGGGGAGTTGGGTGTTTTTGTAGTGATCCTGGAAAATATTACGCGTTTTGGTATATATTTGTATATTTTAGGAAGATAGGTCCAAATGCATAAAAATGGAGAAAATAAGCTATAATTGATGAAAAAGGACCAACTCGAGCTAACACGTGGAAGATAGGACCAAAATCTTGAGTTTGAAGAAAATTCAGCATTGGCGATCGATCTTGGAGTTCACGCCGATCGATCGCGGATGAGAAAAATAAGCAACAAAATTTCAGTATTGCCGAGACATACAATATTGAGTGTTAAATAAGTGCATGAGCATTGCCTTGTTGCATCTTAGTATTAGATTTGTTGTAGCCGGACCAAGGTATAATAAGTGCATTAGGAAAACCACCTTAGAACGTTTGAATTTAATTCTTAACTATAGGCGAATTGTGGGGGATTGCATGGGTGAATCTAAAGTCTTGATAATTGTCTCTATTGATTCTATTCTTATTCATTTTCTACTGTTTGTTTGGGTTAATTATATAGTTAGTTTGTCACGTTAATTAATAATCACAACCAGATATAGTATACTTATTTCCTAGTTCTCGTGGGTTCAACACTCATAGTTATAATATCATTATACTAAAACTTGACACCGTGCAATTGAGTTTGGGGAGTATGTAGCTGGTCTTTGATCTGACTAGGATGGAAGAGCGAGCATTCTAGACACTAGACTAGTTGGGAGTTGTTCCCGCTTCCCTGATGAGCCTATTGGCGTCATTGGAGGGCCGCAACTCAATAAGGCTCTCAGCATATGCAATTGTCGTAGCGAAATCCTGCACCTGGCGACGATGGAGCTCTTGCCTTGCCCATGGCTTAAGACCATCAAGGAATGCGAAAAATGCTTCTCGGTCAGCCAGCTCCGGGATCTCCAAGACGATCTCTTTGAACTCCTTGATGTACTCCTTAATGGTTGTGTTGTGTGTGAGCCATCGTAGCCTACCACGAGCCTCATACTCCACAATCTCGGGGTAGAATTGACGTTTGAGCTCCGCCTTCAAATCTTCCCATGTCTCCATGCGGCATGTGCCTCGCTCAATATCAGCGTGACGCCTCCTCCACCATAATGTTGCCTTGTCGGCCAATAATAGAGGCATCGTGTGAACCTTAGCCTCGTTGTCCCGCACATTCAAGGCAGCAAATTATTGCTCCAAGTTTCACAAAAAATTATCGAGTTCCTTGGCATTTCAATCCCCAATGGTTTTGTCTTGGAACATCGATCGTGCGGTGCGGTGGCCACATGATCCCCTGCATTGGCAATTGCACTCTTACATAGCACCATGTTGGCCTTAAGAGTTTTGAACTCTTCTTGCAATGCCTCAATCATGCCCCTAAATTCATCAAATTGATTCTTCACATCAAAATTGAAAGAGTTAATTTGTTCGAGTACATGGCCTTGAAACTCCTCAGCTGAGGTGTTCTCTTCAAGTTACCAACCTCTCGGCCACATCCTCGAAGGTTTGGGAGTGATCCTCCATGTATTGCTCCAGTCTGATCATCCGATTCTCCATGCCACCACCCATAAAGTTGACTGATGGTTCCCTCGACTTGCATTTGCCCTTCCTCGGTGTGTGCTCATGCTTCTCGGGTTGTTGGACCACCCCTGTGTCCGGCATTCTTTCTTCTAGCTGCATCACCAATGAACAACCTTGAGTGCAAAAGCTTTAAGAGTCGACCTCGACTCTGATACCATTTGTCATGGGCTCAGAGTTTAGCGCAGACGACAACCCGTGCGGTGACCCCGGATCCCCATAGCATCCACATGCTTCTATAATGTTCTATATGTATCTCCACAAGGTTCTAGAATACAAAAGAATGTGCAAGTGAAGTCAAGAGTCTTCCGGGTTGCTCCAAAGTGTTCTTCAAGCTTCCGGGAGCTTTCGGAATGTCCCAAAGCCACAAAACTATGTAAAATTGCAATCTTGCCCCCAGTTTGAAAGAAATAGGTTTGAACCTCTGTAATGCTTGGCCGGCAAGATTTGGTGCAATACTACGGGTCGTGACACAAGGCACAAAAGAGAAAAATGATTGAAATAGACCTTGAAAAATATACAAGGTTTGGAAAAATCATGCAAGATAAAAGCTTCATTGTGCATATCATTATACTCTCTTGTTTGATATATCATATCCCTTCTTTCATAAGCCAACACCTAGGCCAAGCTACAAGCTAATAAAGACCCACTTGATTTGTGTTTAAAAGTGGCTAAGATAGTGAAGATCAGTGTGCAAGTGAGCTTATTGTCACGCACCAAATATCATGACACGCAAACATGCACGAGATGCTTGATGGTTAGTTATAATATGGATTACGGAAGGGCTCATAGAGTCGAGTACGTGTCTTAAATGTGTGACTGCCCTGAGTTAGGCATGCCGACCCAATTGAGTTTGGGGAGTATGTCGCTGGTCTTGGACCTGACTAGGACGGAAGGGAGAGCATTCTAGACACTAGACTGGTTGGAAGTTGTTCCTGCTTCCCTGATGAGCCTATGGGAGAATGAAGCTAGTATGCATCGGAGATGAAATATGGCTTAACCTCGGAGTTATGGGGATCCGGGTCGTCGCACGGGTTGTCGTCTGCGCTAAAACTCTGAGCCCGTGACATTATGCTAGTATTAACACTTGCTTATGACCAAACACACACGTTCACTGCTTTTTTGGCTATGAAATATTTAGGGATTGAACTTTTTTCATTGTTATCTTTTCAACGCCTTTCTTGACTGTGCATGTTTATAATTGTCTAGGCACCAAAGTGAGGATAAGTTTGTTCATTTTAAAGCTATGATCTGATGCCCGGGGATTAATGGTGTTAATCCCGGTGTGGTAATAATCCTTAATGGATTTTTAATTGTGGCAATTAGGAATTAATTGCGGTTTTGGGTCTCCCGAGGTTGTTAAATCGGGCATTTGGGATCGTTGGATCCAAAGGTTGAGATTGTATTCTCATTTTGGTGGAAAACCTATGAGTTGGGTTTTTGGTGGGACTTGGAGTCCGGGGTGCTTTATGTTGGGGCTGGTATGGGGATTTGATGTTGGAGAGAGAGTTTTTTAAAACAGATGATTTTTAATGAATCATGATGTATTTGTGAGGGTATTGTTATTTTGGAGCATTTTTGCTCTATATACCAGATGGACTCGGGATTCCGTCATTTTTCCCGAAATCATCTCTCTCATCGCTCTCTTCCCTTTCTCTCTCCCCGCTTTACCCCAAAACCCTTCCCCTCATTTCCCCTTCAACAAAATCGTTGGGAACACGATTTAGGGGCCGATTTTTTGAAGAAAAGCTGGTAATCTCATTCTCCTCTCTTTTAGCTTCGATTTGATTGTAATTTTGTTGGATTTGGTTGAGTTTTGAATTTGGGTTTGTTTTGGGAGATTTTACAAAATCTTGAAATCTTATGGTTTCGTTTTAAAATGGGTTTTTAACCCTTGTTGGAGGTTCTATGGTGTTATATTATTGTTGGTTTGGGTTGAAAGGAGTTGAGGTGTGATTTGTGGAGGTTTTAAGCTTTTGAAAATGGTGGATTTCGTGTTGCAGGACGTAGCGATCGATCGCCTGTGGCGAGCGATCGATCGCCTCGCGCCAGTAAGGTCTGGCGATCGATCTCTATATCGAGCGATCGATCGCCAAGGGGCTAGCGATCGATCGTTCGGTATAGCGATCGATCACCAGCAGATGAATTTTGGTTTCTTGGCTTTTTCGTGGGATTTTGGATTTGCGACTTAAATGGTCGACTCCCGGGGCAATGTTTACATTCCAATGGGAATGCTAGACTTTAAATGGAGTGGTTGGAGCCAAATTAAATAAAACGGAACTCTCGGTTGAGTTTTTGGCTATCTTTTAATCTTATAAAATGGAATATTTTTGGGTATTATGAATGCCTAGCCGGGGGCTTTTATTTTGTAATCGTCATGGATTGACGATGGGTTTTGAGGTTGCGAACGTGCATAGGCACGTGATTGCATGCTTATTTTGATTGTGAGTTATTTATGGGTTTTAGTACATATTTCTCGGGACATGGAACTCAAGCAAGGTTTGGCTTGGACTACGGAAACTGATGTGACTAGAAATAGACACATCTTTAGTGCTTAATTGTCTACGATTTGGTAGGTTTTGATAGATAATTTGATACGTATGCTACATAATCGTATATTTGTGTAATTGTAGGTACAATCGAAGAAAACGAGCTAAAAATGATGTGTAAAGACCAAGAAGAGACATGGACATGACAAGGACTAAAAGTTTATCAAGAAAAGGGCAAAAATGTAATTTTGAAGAAGGAGATCGATTGCCACGAAGAGGAGATCGATCGCCTATGGACAGAAACTTAATCAACAAAATTCACGAGCCAGCGATCGATCGCGAAGAAGTGGCAATCGATCGCCAAAGCCCACTGGAGCCACGCGATCGATCGCGAAGAAGTGGCGATCGATCGCCAATACATTCTGCCTGAAAAATAAAAGCCAGCGATCGATCGCCACATATCAGGCGATCGATCGCCGAAGAGTCCGAAAATTAGGAAATTGAGTCTTTTACCATGTTTTCTTACTTTTTAAATAATTGGAGATTTTAGATTAATTTTCTTTGAAGTTTTGTCAAGAACAACGAAGAACGGGACCGGAATCGACAAGCCGGAATTGTGACTATTATTAGTAATTTCTTCTCCTTCATTTATTTAATGTTTTCGAATGATATTTTGTTGATTTTAGATTCAATTATGCTAGGCTAAAACCCTTTGATACTTGGTTGAAGGGATACCTTCTTTTGGATTTGAATCTTTTATGAGAATTCGGTTTGATTGTTGAATTAGATTTCGATTTCAATTTGTTTCTCAAATTTCGAATTCCATGATTGTTGTGTTTGTGTATTAGACCGATCACCTAATATTCAAGTACATAATGATAGTTTGTTAAGAAACAACTAAGATCAATAATTAACCGGCTGTAGGTATTATTGAATTCTTAGGAGAAACGGTTGAGTAATCAATTTTAACGGCTGTAGTTTTCATTGATTAGATTTATCGAACTCATTAGTTTTGAAAACTATCATTGATTTAATCATTAACGGCTGTAGTGGTGATTAGAGATTTGGTAAGGGTTGAATTGAATGTTGTTTTCCCTTTGACTACGAATAAGATGAGTAGGAATTGAATTTCCAGTCGATAGATAATCGAAAGAATTCGAATGTTTTGATTTGATGACTAAAAGATAATTTTTCAAAAGTACGGTTACCTGAAAACCAAGAATCGCTTTAATCCCATAAGTTTTAATCGTTTTAGTTGAACTCAGTTTATTAGTTTGATATTCGCTAAGTAGTAGTAATCCAATCCAAACTCCCATTGTCACTATTTGTTTGATAATTGGCACGAAATAAATTCACCTTCCCTGTGGGATTGATCCCTACTTCCGATACTACATATTTTTGCTTTTAACTGAAGAAGGGTTAATTTGGGCGTACGCGATAAGCGCTACTAAATTTTGGCGCCGTTGCCGGGGAAGGCATTGGTATTATTTTGTGTCGATTTTTTTTTATTTTTATCCCGCATTACTACTTTGGTTTGTTAATGAGTACAGGTGGATCGTTCAATCACGAAGATAACTTTCACTACGATCCTGAGATTGAGAGGACGCTATATCAGGGGAAACGAGAAGCACGAAGGATTATAGAACAAGAAGAAGAAGAGAGGTCCATGATGGCTGCAAATCAAATCTTGAGGCAGCTGGCGAATCCTAACTTGGATCAACAACCGCTCTGCATCAGTTTCCCTGCTCTGGCCAATAACGTAAACTTCGAACTTAAGTCTGGTTTAATTCACTTATTGCCAGCTTTTCATGGTCTTGCAGGAGAAAACCCGCATAAGCATCTGATGGAGTTCCACGTGGTGTGCACTACCATGAAGCCAACCGGAATCACTGAGGATCAAATAAAGTTAAGAGCCTTCCCGTTTTCTCTAAAGGACGCTGCAAAAGACTGGCTCTTCTACTTACCATCCGGATCGATCACCACGTAGACTGACTTACAAAGAGTATTCCTAGAAAAGTACTTCCCAGCTTCAAGGGCAACGAACTTGAGGAAGGAGATATATGGTGTGAAGCAGCTCTACGAGGAATCACTACACGAGTACTGGGAGAGATTCAAGAAGTTGTGCGCAAGTTGTCCACAACACCAGATAAGTGAACACATTCTAATCCAATACTTCTATGAAGGTTTACTTTCTGGTGATAGGAACTTGGTGGATGCGGCAAGCGGAGGAGCATTTATAGATAAAACAGCGGAGGAAGCTAGACGCTTGATAGCTAACATGGCGGCCAACTCCCAACAATTCGGATCTGTGCGCCATGGACAACCGCAAAGAAAAGAGGTAAACGTATCAAACCTAGAACAACAACGGATAGACCTCACTTTTCTTGTGCGTGGTATGGCAGGTGGAAATGTAGGGAAGATAAAGCCGTGTGGAATCTATCTGGCTGCGAACCATCCCACGGACGCATGCCCCTCACTACAAGAGACAGCCGCTGAGAACGTGAATGCAGCGGGAGGATTCCCAGGGCCACCACAAAGGAATTATGACCATCCACCAAACAACTACAATCAAGGTTGGAGGGACCATTCGAACCAAGTTTATGGTAACCAACAGATGAACCAACCTCCACCCTATAGGCCGCCATATCAAAGACCTCCACCACATCCAGCGCACCCTCCTTCTGACAGGTTAGAACATAGTATTAAAGTTATTGCTGAAAATAGCTTACAATTTCAACAGGAGACGAGGGCGAGCATCCATAGCTTGACGACGTAGATGGGACAATTGGCGACTTCAATCAGCAAGATCGAAGCAAGGATTTCAAATGGACTGCCGTCACAACCAGAGATGAATCCCCGGGAAAATGTGAGTGCTATCACAGTGAATGTGAATGAAGATGCAGCTGAAGAGAAGGTGGTACTGAAGCCACCCCAGAAAGAAAAGATGACGGAGACAGAGAAAGATGTTGAAGAGCCAATGCAAGGGGAGGAACTACGAGGTGAGTTCCCTAAACTTTCTGAATATAAAATACCACCCCCTTTCCCCCAAGCATTGCAGGACAATAGGAAAGGTGCCGGACTCAAAGGGCTCTACGAGATGAGTCCACGCTGCAAAGAGCAAGCCCCATTGCATGAGATCATGAAGAAGAAACCACAACATGCTAACACCTTAAAGGAGACCGTGAAAGAGGATCAAAGCAAGGAACACAAAGGGCAGCCCAAGGTCGAGCTCAATGACAATGTTTCGGCGGACAACCAAAGAAGCATCCCCATTAAATGCAAGGACCCAGGTATGTTCTTTATCCCATGTGAGATTAGAGGTATTAGGATTGAGAAGGCTATGCTCGATTTAGGATCGTCCATAAATGTCATGCCTTACTCAATGTACTCTCAACTGAAAATGGGACCTTTAAAAAGAAATAGCGCAGTTATTCACTTAGCTGATAAATCCACGGTCAAACCCAAGGGGATAGTAGAGGACGTAGTTGTGCATGTAGAGAACTTGGTCTTCACAGCCGATTTCTATGTCTTAGACATGGGAATTGGTGATCCTTCTAATCTAATTATTTTAGGAAGACCATTCTTGAAAACATCAAAATCAGTAATCAATATAAATAGCAGTTTGATAACCATGGAGTCTAATGGTGAAATTGAAAAATTCAACATGTATGAACCCATTAAACTTCTTGAGCATTCTAGTTACGCTATTGATGTACATGATGACTATGACTCTGATTTTGATAATGATGAGTTGTGGGAGATGGGAAAGGCTACTGATGGCCTTAACGATAGGAGAGGTGTATATTCGAGCTCTTTTACTACTGTTCATATGATTGCTACTCTGTCTACTCACGATACTTCTGATCCTCTTATTTCTCACTTGCAGGATCGTACTGTTGAAAAGAAGCACCCTCCGGATCGACCATGTCAAATAAGTGACGAAGGAGCAAAGACTGGGGACGACCACTCAAAGAGCAACAAGCCGAGATACCGAGGAGTGAAGAAGATATTGAGGTGGTTAAGGAAAGATATAGCAACACTGCATCAACCACCTTGATAGAGGGATAGCGTCGGGCCACCGACGTTAAACAGAGGCGCTGCTTGGGAGGCAACCCAAGGGGAGTTAGTTTCCTTTCTCCCTTTTATTTTTATTGCTTTAGTAGTTAGACTTTTCTCTTTTCTTGTATTTTTGCCTTACATTGGGGACAATGTAAGATTTAAGTATGGGGGAGGGATTAATAGTGTGTTATTGTTTTTCTTATTTCAAAAATACAAAAAAAAATTGAAAAATTTGAAAATTTTGAGCTCATAGTTAGTAATGAACACATGCTTAGAATCACTAGCCCATGATGAAACCTAATTGATATCATGCATGCTTTTGAACATAGGTGAATTGTTAACCTTGGAACACTTTGAACTCTAATGCAAAGTTTACTTTAACTTAGTAGTTGAATATTTTGAGCACATTATTGTCATGGCTTGTGAAGTGTGCATAAATTAGTGAAGATTGTGTAAACTTTGTGTCTTAAGAAGTCTCTAATACATGCTAGAACTTAACTACATGCTCTTTGAGGCGTATGTCTAGACTACTTGCAAACATGAAAGTGATATAGGTGATCTTTGATGCGTTTGTGCCTTTCAAGCCTACCATGTAAACAAAATCATTCTCTAGTACCTATTTTGAGCCTTAAATGTACAAGAATGGTAGTATGCTAAGCATACTAAAGACCCCCATTCAACATTTCTTGACTAGCTTATCATCATACCCTTTAAGCCTAAATGTGATTTTAATCCATACCTTTTAAGGGAGTATGATGTATTTCATTCAAATGCACTTGGGAATCATTGAAGTATATTTGTGAGCTTAATTGTCAAAAGAATGGAATGCATGAAAGAAAAAAAGGATGCCTTGAAAAAATAGATAAAAATATGACTCCAAGGGGAGCCAAGGCACAAAAGAAGAAAAGTGTTGAAATAAACCTTGTGAAAAAGAACAAAGTTGAAAAATTCATACAAGAAGAGAAGCTTTTAGTGTGCATTTCATCATACTCTCTTGTTTGAATATCCTTACCCTTTCTTTCATAAGCCAATACCTAGGCCAAGATACAAGCTAATAAAGACCTACTTGATTTATGTTTGCAAAGTAGCTAAGATAGTGGAGAAGAGTGTGCAAGTGAGCTTATACTTGTGTTAGTGTATGACTTGAACTATTATGGCTTTGCATATTTAGGATCTATAATTTGTACACAACACTTGTTTATGACCACACACACACGTTCACTACTTCGTTGGGTACGAAATGTTTAGGGATTGAACTTGTTCCACTGTTAACTTTTCACCGCCGTTCATTATTATGCATGTTAAAATTGTTGAGGCATTAAAGTGAGGACAAGTTGCTTTGTTATGAACCTATGAGCCAACCAAAAATATTGTAGTTTTATTTGTTTACTCGAGGTCGAGTAAAGAGTAAGTATGGGGGAGTTTGATGTGACTAGAAATAGACACATCTTTAGTGCTTAATTGTCTACGATTTGGTAGGTTTTGATAGATAATTTGATACGTATGCTACCTAATCGTATATTTGTGTAATTGTAGGTACAATCGAAGAAAACGAGCTAAAAATGATGTGTAAAGACCAAGAAGAGACATGGACATGACAAGGACTAAAAGTTGATCAAGAAAATGGCAAAAATGTAATTTGAAGAAGGAGATCGATTGCCACGAAGAGGAGATCGATCGCCTATGGACAGAAACTTAATCAACAAAATTCACGAGCCAGCGATCGATCGCGGAGAAGTGGCGATCGATCGCCAAAGCCCACTGGAGCCACGCGATCGATCGCGAAGAAGTGGCGATCGATCGCCAATACATTCTACCTGAAAAATAAAAGCCAGCGATCGATCGCCACATATCAGGCGATCGATCGCCGAAGAGTCCGGAAATTAGGAAATTGAGTCTTTTACCATGTTTAAAAGATTGTATCCCATTTTTATCACTCCCATACCCTAAAACTCAAGACTAAGCCTCATTAGCAGCAGTTTTTGACAGTTTTTCTTACTTTTAAAATAATTGGAGATTTTAGATTAATTTTCTTTGAAGTTTTGTCAAGAACAACGAAGAACGGGACCGGAATCGACAAGCCGGAATTGTGACTATTATTAGTAATTTCTTCTCCTTTATTTATTTAATATTTTCGAATGATATTTTGTTGATTTTAGATTCAATTATGCTAGGCTAAAACCCTTTGATTCTTGGTTGAAGGGATACCTACTTTTGGATTTGAATCTTTTATGAGAATTCGGTTTGATTGTTGAATTAGATTTCTATTTCAATTTGTTTCTCAAATTTCGAATTCCATGATTGTTGTGTTTGTGTATTAGACCGATCACCTAATATTCAAGTACATAATCGATGGTTTGTTAAGAAACAACTAAGATCAATAATTAACCGGCTGTAGGTATTATTGAATTCTTAGGAGAAACGGTTGAGTAATCAATTTTAACGGCTGTAGTTTTCATTGATTAGATTTATCGAACTCATTAGTTTTGAAAACTATCATTGATTTAATCATTAACGGCTGTAGTGGTGATTAGAGATTTGGTAAGGGTTGAATTGAATGCTGTTTTCTCTTTGACTACGAATAAGATGAGTAGGAATTGAATTTCCAGTCGATAGATAATCGAAAGAATTCGAATGTTTTGATTTGTTGACTAAAAGATAATTTTCCAAAAGTACGGTTACCTGAAAACCAAGAATCGCTTTAATCCCATAAGTTTTAATCGTTTTAGTTGAACTCGTTTATTAGTTTGATATTCGCTAAGTAGTAGTAATACAATCCAAACTCCCATTGTCACTACTTGTTTGATAATTGGCACGAAATAAATTCACCTTCCCTGTGGGATCGATCCCTACTTCCGATACTACATATTTTTGCTATTAACTGAAGAAGGGTTAATTTGGGCGTACACGATAAGCGCTACCAGAAACTCAAGGTACGTGTAACGTACAAGCATGACCTTAATTATATTATTGCAATTATTGTGCATGAGATAGATGAATGGTAAGGGTTATTAGTCGATGCTTAGTATATTGTGTCTTGCATAAATTGGTTAATGGAAACGGGACTGGGTTGTGTTATGTTGATTGGTTTTATGTAATGTATGGTGCCGCTTTGGAGCGAGAAATTGTCGTGATGTGGTCGCTATGGAGCGAACATCGGTAAGTGATACCGCTACTTTTGAGTGAGCGAGGAAATGTGGCTTTTGAGTAGATATCTAGGATATCTGTATTTATTCCCCTATTGATATTGAATTGGATCAGGGACATAGTTAATCAGTATAATGATTAACTGGATATTTGGAATTTGATGATTTTGATTGTTTTCAGAACAGGGACAATACAGTGGGATCCCGGATGAGGATGATGCCATTCAGGGAGTAACATTTAAATTCATGGCATTTACATTGTAAATTATGAATTATATATAATTGTGATTATTGGTTTGGTGGTATTGGTATGCTCACCTCGTGTGGGGGCTGTCTCTGTTGGGGCAGGTGAATTAGGTACAATGGTAGCTCTGGAGCTGTGATCGAGCTATGGATTGGAGGTGATTCCAGGATCGAGGCACCGGAGCTCATGTGGAGCTGGATATTGTGTATGCCCTTTTTATACATTACATACACATAGGTTTATTCGATGCTCGTGTGTGAGCAATAATTATGTGTATATGGATTGTATAAAAAGGCATGGACCTTTCTCCTTTCATTCATATGTGTGAGCAATTAACTAGGGAATTGCTAGATGAATTGAGATTGTGATTAGTGTATTACATGGGTGCATGATGTATTAAATGGTTTTAATCTAGGAAATCGGATATTGCATGGAATGGAATAAATGAAGCAAGAAATTTTATAGGTGTACCACGTTTACATATAGTTTCCCTTTACACGTGATTGTATACACCAAATGCATGGCTTAATGCACTAATTGTGGGTTAAGGGCACGGAGGCCCTTACATTAGTGGTATCAGAGCAGTGGTTGCTCTTTGGGGCTGTTAAGGGCCTATGAACTTGTTGATAGGAATTGGTAGCACATACATGATGGTATTAGTGTTGTGTGACACAACTAATTGCTTATGTGCTTTTACTATATGGAAAGTGGTATTACTGATCATTGTGGTTGCAGGAATCGTGTAGAATACGATGGGATGGCATTAATGGTAATGTCTGGCACTCCATGTATTATGTGCTAAGGGATCTGATTTTGTAGGAAAATCAGGAAATGGGAAATGTGATATGTTGTCTAAGGACAGGGATGGTTGACAACAGACAGTGCGATATTGTGGTATGATTTCAATTGTTATTGAATATACAATATGTTACTTTTAGCGTCCTACTACGGGTATATCATCAGCGATGGATCATAATATTTGCCGATGTCATGTCGAAGCGATGTACATGCCGCTGTCATTGTCGAAGCGAGGGATATTATTGAGCCGCCGATATGACGTAGTAGGATTTGTGAACTGTTGTATTAACCTTGATGCAGGTATATTTAAGGACGCCGTATACTTAACCCTTGATTAGTGTATTAATCATTATGTGTGGCACATGCTTTCAATAAAATCATTCGGGAAACTCAGATGATACTTTACCATTGAATGGCAATTATAAAATTTTCTTTAACATACAATGTTATAAGTTCATCATCCTAACAACAATAGACTCATAGAGTTCGCCCATTACCATCCCCATTACACCACTTTTACATTGTGGACTTTTATAAAAATTTGGGCAGAGTCTCCCCATAAATAGGGCTATCCCGAAATAAAAGCACAACATAGAACATAATTCCCGGCCAGGGAAAACATAATACTCATCAGAATACAGCAATATCAAGTAAATTCCCAGCCAGGGAAGACACCACACATATGACAACAAAAGTGGGTTTCAACACCCACAATACACCAATGACTCTCTTATCATTTAGCAATTCTACCTCTAATTGCATGCAGCATAGAATGAAAGAGAGAAAGGCTCATGCCTTTATATACAACCCATATACAAGTATAATCTTGCTCACATGCGAGCATCATGAATATGTATATAACCCTCATGGGTATATAAGTACTCTATACGATACCGTGCTCCATCAAGCCCTGGTACCACAATCCTGGGAGTACATCCAATCAACAGCTCGAGCTCATCTCCAAAGCCATCGATGTACCTGTTCACCTGCCCCAACAGAGACAGCCCCCAACGGGGTGAGCATACCAATTCCACAATTTCATAATCATAATGACATAATACATAATTTACGAAAATGTAAATATTGTGGAACATATGTGACACTTCCTGGATGGTATCATCCTCATCCTAGCGTACCCCTGTAATAACCCTGTTCTCAAAACAGATAAATCATCAAATCCTGAATATGCAGTTAATCATCACATTGGTTAACCCTAGCCAGTTTCAAATTAGCAACATTTCATAACACCTTTCTTTATCTAGTAATTATCATAATTCTAGATATCATATTGAGATTTCCTTAACTTCCGATACTAGTTAATCACTTCTCTGATTAACTACGTCTCTGTTCCTATTCATTACCAATAGGGAATAAAGTACAGATATCCTAGATATCTAATCAAATACCACATTTTCATTTCTTACTTCAAAGTAGCGTCATACTATCGGTGTTCGCTCCGTAGCAACCACACCCCATCATTTGCTCGCTTCATAGCGGCACCAAGCATTTCACCATGTGAATCAAAATAACGTAACCAAGTCCCGGTACCATCATAGCAAAACATTTCATGTATTTAAATCATGCATCATACTTGTAAAACATCATTTAAACTATGCTCGTACGCTAAACGTACCTTAAATCCTTGAAGTCCGAGCCAAACCTTGCTCGAGTTCCGTGCCCCGAGGAACGATGTGCTAACACGATAAATAATTCACAATTATTTACGAAAAATTGCCCAAGAACACCTTCAATAATTCGAACCCTAGCATCACAATTCGAACCCAACCAAGCATCATAAATCATCTAAAACATGTAATAAACGATCCCTAACATGAATCATCAACCCATAGCCAAAACCCCCAAAATTCGAAATCAAACCCTCACCAAATTAGGGCAAAATTCGAACCATAACATCTCAATTCGATCCCAATTAAGCATCATAATACATCTAAAATGTGAATTAAACCATCAATAGCAAGAATCATCACCCTTGCCAAAAACCCCCAAATAATTCGAACATAAACCCTACGAATTTGGGGAAATTCGAAACAATAATTCACAATAGGCAGGGAAAATACATCACAAGCATGGAAAAGGGGTAAGGAGGGTTACCCATACGAAGATCGGAAGAAAATCGACCGAAATCGAAGAACCTAGAAATTTGGGGATCGACGCATTCCTGCAAAATCCGAACTCATAACACGACCAAACTTCGAATTGCCGGTGTAGAAAGGAGCGCCTGGACGAGACGAAGCCACCGGTAGGTCGGACGCGCCGAACGGTGGCCGGACGGCGGCGGGCGAAGCGTTTTTGTGCGCGGGGGGGGCTGGAGCAGACGGAATCGGCGGGGAGAGAGAGAGAGGCGGGTTGGGGGGCTGAAATGGAATTTTAATTAAAATCTCGGGTTCAACTGGTATTTATAGCAAAAATACCCCGAAATACTAATAGCCCCACAAATACATCGTGATTCATTAAAAATCATCTGTTTTCAAAAACTCTCTCTCTAACCCCAAAACCCCCTACCGGTGCTCACACAAGCACCCGAGATTCCGAGACACATCAAAAATCCAACTCTTAGGTTTTACACCGTAATGTGAATACAATCTCAACCTCGGGATCCAACGATCCCAACTACCCAAATAAACGAGCCCAGAAGGCCCAACATCGCGATTAAACTCCAAATCGCTACGTAAAACAACTTTATGGGTTATTAATACTCCGGGACTAACACCTATAATCCCTGGTCATCACAATATCCCCCACTAAAAGAATTTCGTCCTCGAAATTTGCACCGGTGTATCACGTAACACCCGGGCTACACAACAACATGGAGCCATAACCTCGATTCTTCACCATAACAGAATCGTATTAATAAACGCGAGGATACTTACCTCTCATCAAACTCTGAAACAGGGCGACTTACCAAAACCAATATATCACCCAAGAGGCAAAACGTACCTCGATGTGGGTCATCCCAAAAGTCAATCCCTCATGACTGTAAAACAACCGATACTTACGACTGTAGATCGGACAGTCATCCTTAGTTCTAATACAACTAGTAAGAACGCATCATAAATGACACTTCAACCGTGAGAACGTTGACCTCGTGTCAAACTCTAGAGTGGAATAGACTTCCAAATCATCACAACGTCAAAAACCGTCAGCGCAACTCAACGCTAACAATCCAAAAGCAGTTAGTCGACTGAAACTGCAAGGATTCGAATCGCTCCCGATTCCATCGTAGATATCATTCAATGACATCTCTATCATGACTCACGATGTCTAACATACATCGTTACGAGGGAAACACTAGTATTCCACGGTGTACACATACCAAACCTGGTTTCCACTTTCAAACCTCCTCTATCGAAGGAGCAGTCGCATCATTGCAACTCAAATTGGGCAACTCACGGCCACAGATTCACACAAAAGATATCTCATAAGATGTCCACCTCCGGATATCCCAAGAACCACATCCTGGTCATAAATAAACAATCGAGACTCCTCAGAGTTTCAAATTTGAAAGGACATGCAATAAACCCATTGCATCCCAAATACATGGATTCCCAGTTCGAATCAACGACTTGATGACTCTCTTGTTGGTACTTCAACATCATGAGCTGTCCCAGACAAGTCTCACCAAGATTTAAACATAAACATATATACGTTTCAGTGAGGCATACTCAACCTCAACTTCAAATGACGTGGTGACTACCAGAGTCCACCACAATCCACCTCGTATCACCTTACGATTTGCCAAACTTGGTTCCAACGAGCAGTATAACGGCTCTAGCAAGCCCATCATGGTGCTGCACACACGCGGCAGACAAACTAGTCGCTGCCTCACTAGGTTCGCCTCAAACCTACCAATCAGATGGACGTTTCCGCACGGCATACCATACCATGGGAAGAAAAATCAATAGAGTAGTGGGTCTTTACCCAACATTCCTCCAATGCTGATATACCCTGGACACTCCAATGTCCCCATGTACTTAACATAACCTGATCCTACTCCCTTAAGACCCATTCTACACCCTCATGGGTGGTGTGACCATGTCTACCACATGTCATATCAATAAAAAGCGAGTAATTCCTCCACGATTACTCCTGTTGTCAAAAACATGGCCAAAAAGCCATTCCAACGAGCATACCTCAAGGGTATCACCACTCGAAATATGATTACCTCAAACAATTTCTGCGGTACAATCACATGTACAGCGCGTCCATCCATTCCTCGAGCAACCCGCTCGGTATAAGGGTCACTTCAATCGGTGACGCACACACCACCTTGTGCCCGACACTGGCACCCAAGGCATACAACTGAAAACGTATACTCAACGCATTGTTCATCGTAACGATGATGCATGTCTAATAAG
This sequence comes from Haberlea rhodopensis, assembly GCA_907163345.1. Classification (NCBI taxonomy): domain Eukaryota; kingdom Viridiplantae; phylum Streptophyta; class Magnoliopsida; order Lamiales; family Gesneriaceae; genus Haberlea; species Haberlea rhodopensis. Next base: position 3,166,877 of record CAJQUN010000034.1, on the reverse strand, counting down.
ACATCTCCTACACCATCGTCATCGCCATCCCGTGACGATACATGCCCAATCATGGCATATAAGGCATCGTCAACTAGTGACGATACATATCAACATTGACATCTAAACAACCCAGTCAACTCGTGACGGTCCATGTACATCAACATATGTCATCCATCATCATGCTAGTAAAATAGTCATAATAAAACATGTATAACAACGCATGCCAGCTATAAAAATGCTAAATAGAATAGCAATATTTCATACCTCATCGCTAACAAGATAGCGGCATACCTATCTCCGTCGCTCAATAATAATACGTAATCAGCACCCATCGCTCGAAGGCGGCAAAATCTTGTGCTGAATATATGGCGGCACAGTCCATCGCTATAGAATCAACGGCATGATACCTCGTCATATAATAAGTGGCATGCAACCTCGCTATACACCTGAGCATGAATCATCGTCCACATAATAGCGGAAAGAGGCATCGCTATCAATACCCGGCGGTATAACCCATCGCCAATCAATATAGCGGAATGAACCATCGCTATCAATACATCTGGCGGAAAGAACCATCGCCAATCAATATAGCGGAATGAGCCATCGCTATCAATACATCTGGCGGAAAGAACCATCGCCAATCAATATAGCGGAATGAACCATCGCTATCAATACATCTGGCGGAAAGAACCATCGCCAATCAATATAGCGGAATGAACCATCGCTATTAATACATCTGGCGGAAAGAACCATCGCCAATCAATATAGCGGAATGAACCATCGCTATCAATACATCTGGCGGAAAGAACCATCGCCAATCAATATAGCGGAATGAGCCATTCATATCAATATATCTGGCGGAAAGAACCATCGCCAATCAATATAGCGGAATGAACCATCGCTATCAATACATCTGGTGGAAAGAACCATCGCCAATCAATATAGCGGAATGAACCATCGCTATCAATACATCTGGCGGCAGGAACCATCGCCAATCAATATAGCGGAATGAGCCATCGCTATCAATACATCTGGCGGAAAGAACCATCGCCAATCAATATAGCGGAATGAACCATCGCTATCAATATATCTGGCGGAAAGAACCATCGCCAATCAATATAGCGGAATGAACCATCGCTATCAATACATCTGGCGGAAAGAACCATCGCCAATCAATATAGCGGAATGAGCCATCGCTATCAATACATCTGGCGGAAAGAATCATCGCCAATCAATATAGCGGAATGAGCCATCGCTATCAATACATCTGGCGGAAAGAACCATCGCCAATCCTCATAAAAGAATGAGTCATCGTAAATCCACATAATAATATCGTTTGGCCTCTTACCATATGGGCATCTTACCCCGTGGAATCTTACCACAAATAACATCGCATGGCCTCTTACCATGTGGGGCATCTTACCCCGTGGCATCTTACCACAAATAACATCGCATGGCCTCTTACCATGTGGGGCATCTTACCCCGTGGCATCTTACCATAAATAACTTTATATCATTATATAAACATCATATAAACATCATCATTATAAACTTATTCCTCATAATCATCATCATAATCATCATCATAAACATCATATCGTCTTTACTCATCATAAACATCATCATAAACTTACTTATCATAATCATCATCATAAACACCATATCATATTTACTCATCGTAAACATCATCATAAACTTACTTATCATAATCATCATCATACGTATGAAATCATTGCATAATCATAGTATAGAAGTATGGTTTACCGTCCGATGCCCGTACGTTTCTTACGTACCTTCCTTGCTTGAACATTGCATGAACGAACGCATTAGTATATTCAATAATAATTGAGACCATACCGAAGTATTCCACTGTCGGTTGTCTACCCAGCCTGTCCTCAGACAATACGTCATATCTTTCTTTTCCCTGATTTTCTTCCAAAATCAGATTCCTTGGCACGTAGCATATAGAGTTTTAGACATCACTATTAATGTCATCATATCGTGTTCCACATGATTCCTGCAACCACCATGGTTAGCAATACCACTTTTCATATCATAAAAGCACATAAACAATTAGTCATGTCGTATAACATTAATGACATCATGCATAAATATGTGCTATCAATAACTTCCTAGGCCCTCAACAGCCCCAATGAGCAACCACTGCTCTGATACCACTAATGTAAGGACGCCGTATACTTAACCCTTGATTAGTGTATTAATCATTATGTGTGGCACATGATTTCAATAAAATCATTCGGGAAACTCAGATGATACTTTACCATTGAATGGCAATTATAAAATTTTCTTTAACATACAATGTTATAAGTTCATCATCCTAACAACAATAGACTCATAGAGTTCGCCCATTACCATCCCCATTACACCACTTTTTACATTGTGGACTTTTATAAAAATTTGGGCAGAGTCTCCCCATAAATAGGGCTATCCCGAAATAAAAGCACAACATAGAACATAATTCTCGGCCAGGGAAAACATAATACTCATCAGAATACAGCAATATCAAGTAAATTCCCAGCCAGGGAAGACACCACACATATGACAACAAAAGTGGGTTTCAACACCCACAATACACCAATGACTCTCTTATCATTTAGCAATTCTACCTCTAATTGCATGCAACATAGAATGAAAGAGAGAAAGGCTCATGCCTTTATATACAACCCATATACAAGTATAATCTTGCTCACATGCGAGCATCATGAATATGTATATAACCCTCATGGGTATATAAGTACTCTATACGATACCGTGCTCCATCAAGCCCTGGTACCACAATCCTGGGAGTACATCCAATCAACAGCTCGAGCTCATCTCCAAAGCCATCGATGTACCTGTTCACCTGCCCCAACAGAGACAGCCCCCAACGGGGTGAGCATACCAATTCCACAATTTCATAATCATAATGACATAATACATAATTTACGAAAATGTAAATATTGTGGAACATATGTGACACTTCCTGGATGGTATCATCATCATCCTAGCGTACCCCTGTAATAACCCTGTTCTCAAAACAGATAAATCATCAAATCCTGAATATGCAGTTAATCATCACATTGGTTAACCCTAGCCAGTTTCAAATTAGCAACATTTCATAACACCTTTCTTTATCTAGTAATTATCATAATTCTAGATATCATATTGAGATTTCCTTAACTTCCGATACTAGTTAATCACTTCTCTGATTAACTACGTCTCTGTTCCTATTCATTACCAATAGGGAATAAAGTACAGATATCCTAGATATCTAATCAAATACCACATTTTCATTTCTTACTTCAAAGTAGCGTCATACTATCGGTGTTCGCTCCGTAGCAACCACACCCCATCATTTGCTCGCTTCATAGCGGCACCAAGCATTTCACCATGTGAATCAAAATAACGTAACCAAGTCCCGGTACCATCATAGCAAAACATTTCATGTATTTAAATCATGCATCATACTTGTAAAACATCATTTAAACTATGCTAGTACGCTAAACGTACCTTAAATCCTTGAAGTCCGAGCCAAACCTTGCTCGAGTTCCGTGCCCCGAGGAACGATGTGCTAACACGATAAATAATTCACAATTATTTACGAACATGTAACCCATGCTCAACCACATCCATAACCCTCAAAATATTGTCAACACACGACAATTAAACATTTAAAAGACCCGGGGCAGGGTACATGCAGGGAGGGAAAACGAATGCGACATATCGAAAAATTGCCCAAGAACACCTTCAATAATTCGAACCCTAGTATCACAATTCGAACCCAACCAAGCATCATAAATCATCTAAAACATGTAATAAACGATCCCTAACATGAATCATCAACCCATAGCCAAAACCCCCAAAATTCGAAATCAAACCCTCACCAAATTAGGGCAAAATTCGAACCATAACATCTCAATTCGATCTCAATTAAGCATCATAATACATCTAAAATGTGAATTAAACCATCAATAGCAAGAATCATCACCCTTGCCAAAAACCCCCAAATAATTCGAACATAAACCCTACGAATTTGGGGAAATTCGAAACAATAATTCAATAGGCAGGGAAAATACATCACAAGCATGGAAAAGGGGTAAGGAGGGTTACCCATACGAAGATCGGAAGAAAATCGACCGAAATCGAAGAACCCTAGAAATTTGGGGATCGACGCATTCCTGCAAAATCCGAACTCATAACACGACCAAACTTCGAATTGCCGGTGTAGAAAGGAGCGCCTGGACGAGACGAAGCCACCGGTAGGTCGGACGCGCCGAACGGCGGCCGGACGGTGGCGGGCGAAGCGTTTTTGTGCGCGGGGGGGCTGGAGCAGACGGAATCGGCGGGGAGAGAGAGAGAGGCGGGTTGGAGGGCTGAAATGGAATTTTAATTAAAATCTCGGGTTCAACTGGTATTTATAGCAAAAATACCCCGAAATACTAATAGCCCCACAAATACATCGTGATTCATTAAAAATCATCTGTTTTCAAAACCTCTCTCTCTAACCCCAAAACCCCCTACCGGTGCTCACACAAGCACCCGAGATTCCAAGACACATCAAAAACCCAACTCTTAGGTTTTACACCGTAATGTGAATACAATCTCAACCTCGGGATCCAACGATCCCAACTACCCAAATAAACGAGCCCAGAAGGCCCAACATCGCGATTAAACTCCAAATCACTACGTAAAACAACTTTAGGGGTTATTAATACTCCGGGACTAACACCTATAATCCCTGGTCATCACATATATGGAACTAGTGGAAGATTTTGGTTGTTGTTATATTCGAGCGAGGGAGGTACTTGTAGTTGTCATATGAAGCGATGGTAATATGATATTTGTCGCTGTCATGTCGAAGTGATGTACATGCCGCTGTCATTGTCGAAGCGAGGGATATCATATGATGCCGCTATATATCGAAGCGAGGGGTCCTAAAATTCCGCTGTTATAACAAGACCGGAACAGCCACATTATCGATATCGAGCGATGGTTCATGCCGCTATATTATTGGCGATGATTATTTCACCAGGTGCGTGTATAGCGATGCCTCTTTCCGCTATGTCATTGGCGATGGTTCATGCCGCCAGGTATATCGAGCGATGGTTCATGCCGTTGTATTATTGGCGATGGTTCATGCCGCCAGGTATATCGAGCGATGGTTCATGCCGCTGTATTATTGGCGATGGTTCATGCCGCCAGGTATATCGAGTGATGGTTCATGCCGCTGTATTATTGGCAATGATTATTCCGCCAGATGCGTGTATAGCGATGTCTTTTCCGCTATGTTATTAGCGATGGTTCATGCCGCCGGACATGTGTTTAGCAATGGTACATTCCGCTGATTCCATGGCGATGGTTCTTGCCGCAGATTATATATATAGCGACATCTCATTCCTTTATTCTGTTGATGATGGTTCGTACCCGGATGTACATTGCCGTCACGGGTTGGCGTTGTTGTATTGAGTATTATGTGTTTTGACATGTATCGTCACGGTTGACGATGTAGTTGTAGTTGTTGTATGTTGCCATGTACCTTCACTAGTTGACGATGAATTGAATGTCATGTGTCGGCATTACAGTCACGAGATGACGGCATAGTGGATGTTTTATGTACGTGTAACGTCGTTGCGTTAAATAATACAATTGTATAGACGTTTTTAGTGGTATATTTTGAGGTGCCGATGTTGGGCACAAGGTGGTGCCTACGTCACCGGTTGAAGTGACCCTTATGCCGAGCAAGTTTGCTCGATCAATGGCTGGATGTGCTATACATGTTTGTATACCGCAGCGTGTGTTGAAGTATTTATGTTACGAGTAGTGGTACCTTTAGGTGTACTCGTTGGGATGGTCTTTGGCCAAGTGATTGGCGATAGGAGTAGTCGTTGAGGAAACTACTCGCTTTTGTCGATGTGACGTGTGGTGGACATGGTCACGCCCACCCTTTAGGGTGTGGGATAGGTCCTAATGGATTAGGATGGCTTCATGGTTGAGCAAGGACACTGGGATGTCCTTTGTGCATTGGTATTAGAGAAATATTGGGTGATGACCCACTACTCTAATGGATGTGACAGTATGGTATACCGGGATGGAACGTGTGATGCATTGGTAGGTTTGGTTAAAACCTAAGGAGGCAGCGATTTTTCTTGCCACGTGTTGCGCAGTACCATGATGGACTTGTTGTAGCTGTTATGTTGCTCGTTGGGGTCGAATTTGGTAAAATCGTACGGTGATACGATGATGTTTATGGTGGACTCTAGCAGTCACCACTATATATGAGGTTGAGGTTGGGAATATCTCACGGAATGGTTGTGCGCTTTGTTGTGGGACTTTTCTGGGGACAGCTCAATTTTGTTGGGGTACCAACAAGAGTGTCAACAAGTCATTGTTAACTCGATCTGGGAATTCATGAATTTGGGATGCACTGGGAGACATGATCGACTTGTGGATTATAGTAAGTGGTTTGACACTACTTCGTTGCTCGTATCTCTTGGCAAGATGTGGTGTTTACTGTCATGGAGACAGTTGATGTTGATTGAGAGTTTGATTGTGAATCAACCATGGTGAGCATTTCTAGTGTTGGGCGGGATAATCGCTTTACTTTCGGTGAGACGCATGTGGAGACGTCTCTCGGGAGATGCTCGAGGATGGGGAGTACTATAGTATTAGTACAGAGCATCCTTAGAATGACTATATGTGGAGTATACGGATTCTATTTTTGAGTGATAGTGGCAATGGCACCCAATTCTGAACCATTGTGTGTTTACTGGTTCCGGGATGCATGTCGATGTAGGTATATCCATGTTTTTCCGAAAGGTGGTTCGAGGTTGGTGGTTCATGGGAACATGACACTTTCCTTGTGAGGAAAGAGGTATTGGTATACCTATTGAGAATCTTTGAGAGATTCGATGGGTTGGTGGTGTAGTGTTGATTTTGGGATCACACTGTGTGTGGTTGGTTCGTCGATCATCGTTCTCCTTTGAGTGAGAATAACTGGGGATTGACATTTGTATGTGGGGCTCATGGGTGTATTAGCCGGGTATTTTGAGTATGCGTGTGGCGTTGATGCTTGGACGTGAATACCGGTGCTTATTCAGAGGCCAGCTTATTGGTACTTGTCGAGCGTCGGGTTAATATACTATGCTCGGACGAATGAATCTCTGATGAGAGATTTGGGACGCCTTGAGATTGGAAATCTAAATGGCACAATGTGTTCTAGGAATGATCGTGATGTTCGGTTAACTCCCTTTGAGGAAGGGTTGTCTTGTTTGGGTTGAGGTAATTCCTTACTAGTAACTTCTTTTTGAGTTATTCGATAGCGTCCCTGGGTTGGGATTGTTAAATCCTAGGGTAACCGAGGGATTGTCAGGGCTCGGATTAGTTGGTTGTCGTTGTCGACACAGGTGTTGAGAATGCAATTGACTCTCTTGCATGCCCTTTTGGAAACTTGAGACTTTGTGGAGTCTCGATGGTGTGTCGGGACCAAGATATGATTTCTTGGAACACACCGGTGTAAACATCTTCTAAGATGTGTTTTGTGTGGATCGGTGACCGTGGGTTACCCGATCCGTGTTACAAGTGGTGCAAATACTCCTTTGGAGGAGATGGGGGTGGAAAGCGGAAACCGGGTTTACTGTAACTATACTCTTGTATGCTAGTAGTCCCCATCATAACGATGCGTGTTAAGCATCATGGGCAAGTGATGGAAATATCATGGGGAGATATCTATGTCATAACCAAGGAGGACATGGTTAATTTGCAGTCGTAGTAGACTGACTTCTGGGATGACTCGCATCGAGGTATGTTGTTATCTTTTGGGTTTTATATTGGTTTTGGAGGTTTGCTCTATTTTAGAGCTTGGTGCGAGATTGATGTCCTCGCAGTTGATAATTCGATTCTGATGTGGTCCAGAATCGGGGTTGTGGTTTTGTTTTGTTTTGTGTAGCCTTGGTGTTACGTGGAGTACACCAGTGTAAATTTCGAGGATGAAAATTTATTAGTGGGGGATAATTGTGATGCCCGGGGATTAATGGTGTTAATCCCGGTATGGTGTAATCCTTAATGGATTTTTAAATGTGGCAATTAGGAATTAATTGCGGTTTTGGGTCTCCCGAGGTTGTTAAATTGGGCATTTGGTATCGTTGGATCAAAAGGTTGAGATTGTATTCTCATTTTGGTGGAAAACCTATGAGTTGGGTTTTTGGTGGGACTTGGAGTCCGGGGTGCTTTATGTTGGGGCTGGTATGGGGATTTGATGTTGGAGAGAGAGTTTTTTAAAACAGATGATTTTTAATGAATCATGATGTATTTGTGAGGGTATTGTTATTTTGGAGCATTTTTGCTATATATACCAGATGGACTCGGGATTCCGTCATTTTTCCCGGAATCATCTCTCTCATCGCTCTCTTCCCTTTCTCTCTCCCCGCTTTACCCCAAAACCCTTCCCCTCCTTTCCCCTTCAACAAAATCGTTGGGAACACGATTTAGGGGCCGGATTTTTGAAGAATAGCTGGTAATCTCATTCTCCTCTCTTTTAGCTTCGATTTGATTGTAATTTTGATGGATTTGGTTGAGTTTTGAATTTGGGTTTGTTTTGGGAGATTTTACAAAATCTTGAAATCTTATGGTTTCTTTTTAAAATGGGTTTTTAACCCTTGTTGGAGGTTCTATGGTGTTATATTATTGTTGGTTTGGGTTGGAAGGAGTTGGGGTGTGATTTGTGGAGGTTTTAAGTGTAAGACCCCGTTATCTAAACTAAGATTCTAAGGTGAAATTAAGATAACTAATCATTCATAAATCAGAGTATCAGGCTGTGTTGATAATCCTGAGCTTAAGAGATTACAGTACCAAAAGTTCAAAAAGGAATTATACATATTCCTAACAAAAGGGTACGAACTATAGCTTTACTCTACACTTTGTAGAAACTATACAAAATGAATTTCTGTTCTGCTAATCCTGTAGCACTCCTTATAGCTCAGCGTATCAACCCCAACCCTGGTTCTCCATGTCAAAAGCACCTACAAAGACAACCCCCAACACATGAGCACATCATAGTTCATATTCAACATAATATGAATGTAAAGCATAAATGCATAAATCATAGGCATAGGATACTTCCTGAATTCCAATGCATTTAAAACGCCCATTTTGGTTGTCCCTGTACCATAACTCATAATCAAATCAATATATGATATTATGGTTTCTTTAAATAAATGTCATGACATATCTTTACTTCTTAAATCTTTACTTCAATCCTTAGTCAGTTTATCATCAGTGTATTTTAATGCCCCTCGCTTCATAACTTTAGAATAAGCGGTCCTCCCCTCCCTCGCTTCTTCATACAAGCGGTATTTCTATCCTCGCTTCGTATGGTAAACCTCGCCTCCATGTGCAAGCGGACCTACACCCCACGCTCCACATTTTTAGCGGTATAATAGCGGTAAGCATTAAAGTCATCACTGTGATAACCGTGACTCGTGGAATACACACAAAATGTTCCACATCATACATATGCAACAACAATGCATAACAACATGTATCGTACTCATAATGCACAAACTTGCATTTATCGTATGTCAAATCGACAAACATATAATACACGTTACCGTTGGGTGCCGGTACGTCGCTTACGTACCTTTCCAAAATATCTTCAGTTGCAGGGCTCTATCCCCTGCGTTGTGTGGCTACCTGTGATGGCTCTACACAAGTGTACAACACAATATTAGATGCCAATAATAGTCCCATAACCAAAATCTCATCAAATTACAAAATTCCATATTTTTCAACATTTCAAGCCTCTCGATCGATCGGCACTTCAAGCTCGATCGATCGGGAGATTATACTTTTTGGTGCCCAACTCGCTGCCTCGCTCGATCGATCAAGGTGATCTCACCGATCGATCGAGCTGAGCATTATCTTTCCAAAATTTTCCTCTGCCATGCGCGATCGATCGGAGGGGACTTCTCGATCGATCGAGAAGCTCTGTAAACGCGAGAAACCACCATTTTCGAGCACCTATTTTCAAGCCAACAATTATACCCCCATAAACATAAATCATGCTCAAACAAACATGCTTGGGGCTTCATAACAACACCATGTAAGTACTTAAATCGAAGGTTCAACAAAACCTAAGCTAGCATGCATCATATCATCATAACCAAACCCAAACTTAACCAAAATTTACCCAAAGCAAGATATGGTTCCTCACCCTCTTTTGCTCCGATTTTTGGCAAGGTTCCAAGCAATAAAATGGCAGATCTCCTCATCCTTCTTGCTTAGCAGATGCTGGACGGTTTTTGGGTGAAAATTGGGGAGAGTTTCTGAGATGAGAAGGTGGAGTGGAAAAGAGGTATGGGTGAGCAGTTGTAGCAGCATGGGTTGGGGGGGTGGTTGGGTGGTGGGTTATGTGATGTGTTATGTTTTGGTCCCGGTATTTAGCATGATGCATTAAAATATCCTCACATTATATTTTATAGTATTTAATCAATAAAATACTTCAAATTCCAATTAAACATGCTTCACCAAAACGAATAACACACACCCCAAATAATCATGCCATAACCCAAATTCCCAACATATATCACATGCACCCTGAAATGCATTAATAGGTCATGACCACCACATGACTAAGCATTTCCCAATATTAATAAACATCATCAATAAATTAATACCATAATCTTCATAACATAATTAATGTTCAAATTCACATAAACATTTCGGGGATATCACAATACTCCCCTACTTATAAGATTTCATCCTCGAAATCAGCATGCACTTACCCAAAACAAAATAAAACATAAATCACATACCGGAAAACAGTTGTGGATAGTGCCGCACCATGTGTCGGTCTGTCTCCCACGTAACCTCCTCGACACCCCTACGATCCCACCGAACTTTGATCATAGGTATAACTTTGTTTCGTAGTCTGCGATCTGCCCGATCCAGAATCCTGACAGGCCGCTCCACATAGGAAACATCGGACTCTAACTGTACTTCGGAGGGTTGCAACACATGAGAAGGATCTGGCTCGTACTTCCGCAACATAGACACATGAAACACATCGTGTATGCCGGACAGAGAGGGTGGTAAAGCCAATCGATAAGCCAGGGTGCCAACACGCTGTAAGATCTCGTACGGTCCAATATATCTCGGGGATAACTTCCCCCGCAACCCAAAACGTACTACACCTCTGAAAGGTGAGATCTTCAAAAAGACCCTGTCTACCAACTGAAACTCTAACGGCCGACGCCGTTGATTAGCATACGCTGCCTGTCTGTCCTGGGCTGCTTTCATTTTCCTTCTAATCACCTTTACCTTTTCTTCCATTTCTTGGACCAATTCTGGCCCTCAGACCGATTTACTGTCCACATCATCCCAATATAAAGGCGACCTACAACGTCTACCATAGAGAGCCTCAAAAGGAGCCATCTGTATGCTTGCCTGGTAGCTATTGTTATACAAAAATTCTACCAAGGCTACTGAATCTTGCCACGAAGTATCGAATTCTAACACACAAGCCTGTAACATATCTTCGAGCGTCTGTATGGTACGCTCGGTCTGTCCGTCCGTTTGGGGATGGTATGCTATGCTCAACCTCAATTCTGTACCCAGGGCTTCCTGAAGACCTTCCCAGAAGTGAGATGTAAACCGCGGATCTCAATCAGACACAATCGAAACAGGGATCCCATGCAGTCTCACTACATCTCTGACATATAACTGAGCCATCCTCAAGTACGTGAAGGTCATACTGTATGGAATGAAGTGAGCCACTTTAGTCAGTCTGTCCACGACTACCCAGATAGCATCAAAACCCGAAATAGTCCTCGGTAAGTGGGTCACGAAGTCCATGGATACGTGCTCCCACTTCCATTCTGGTATTTCCAAACTTCTAAGCTCACCACCAGGCCTCTACCTCTCAGCCTTCACTTGCTGACAAATCAGACATCTCTTGACAAATGTGGTGACATCTTGTTTCATTCGTCTCCACCAAAACTGGCCACATAAGTCCTTATACATTTTCTTTCCGCCCGGGTGGATACTCATCCTGCTGCAATGGGCTCGCTGTAATATTCCCTGACGCAACTCAGGCGTATTCGGAACTACCCGTCGGTCACCTAACCTCAAAGAACCGCCCTCAACTATTCTAAACCTCGACGACAGACCCAGACGAACCACTGACAACCATCTCTGGACCTCCTCGTCGGTCTCCTGAGCCTTCCGGATGTGTTCATAAATAACCGGCTCAGCTAATAAGGTCGATACCTGTATCGGTGAAGCAGACACATCATAATCAAAACCCAACTGACAGTAGGAAGTCATCATAGCTGACAAACACATGACGTCCTCTGTTGTGTTCTTCACTTTCCGACTCAAAGCGTCGGCTATCAAATTTGCTCTTCCCGGATGGTACTCGATTTCACAATCATAATCCTTCAGTAAGTCCATCCATCTTCTTTGTCTCATATTCAGCTCAGCCTGCGTAAACAAGAACTTCAGGCTCTTGTGATCGATGTAGATGGTAAATGAGGTACCATATAAGTAGTGTCGCCATATCTTCAAGGCAAACACTATAGCTGCGAGCTCCAAATCATGGACTGGATACCTCATCTCGTGTGGATTCAATTGTCTCAAAGCATAAGCCACTACATGCTTATCCTGCATCAGTACGCATCCTAGGCCTTGAAGCGATGCATCAGTATAGAGAGCGAACCCCTTGTTCTCCCTGGGAATCACCAATACTGGTGCCGAAGTCAATCTGTGCTTTAACTCCTGGAAGCTCTGCTCACAAGCTTCCGACCAAAAGAATGGAACTCCCTTCTAAGTTAGCTGCGTCAATGGCTTGACAATCTTTGAAAACCCTTCGACGAAGCGTCGATAATACCCGGCCAAACCAAGAAAACTTTGGATCTCAGGAACTGTAGTAGGCGTAGACCAATCCATAACTGCCTCTATCTTCCTGGGGTCTACTGGTATCCCCTCTCTAGAGATAATATGACCCAAAAATGCTACGCTGTTCAGCCAGAACTCACACTTGCTGAGTTTGGCGTACAATTGATGATTTCTGAGGATCTGAAGCACCGTCCTCAAATGATTGGCATTCTCCTCCTTACTTCTTGAATAAACCAGAATGTCATCAATAAATACGATCACGAACTGATCAAGATACTTCTGAAACACTCTGTTCATCAGGCTCATAAAGATAGTCGGGGCGTTCGTCACACCGAACGGCATAACTAAGAACTCGTAGTGTCCGTACCGAGTCTGAAACGCTGTCTTTTGAATGTCATCAGCTCTAACTCGTATCCGGTGATAGCCTGACCTCAAGTCAATCTTCGAGTAAAGCTCTGTGCCCTGAAGCTGGTCAAATAAATCATCAATCCTCGGAAGGTGGCACTTGTTCTTAATCGTCACTTTATTCAATTGACGGTAATCGATGCACAGACGCATCGAACCATCCTTTTTCTTTACGAACAAGACTGGTGCACCCCATGGTGATACACTAGGGTGAATGTATCCTTTGTCGAGGAGCTCCTGCAACTGCACTTTCAGCTCCCTCAGCTCTGCCAGTGCCATCCTATAAGGGGCACGGGAAATAGCAGATTTCCCTGTCAGTAATTCAACCGCAAACTCCACATCTCTGATCGACGGGAATCCTGGAATCTCATCCGGAAACACATCGGTGAATTCCGTACCTACTGGTATATCCTCGATCCTCAGCTCTTCCTTTTCCTCTGATACATCCACCGCATAAATAAGATAGCATGTGTGACCGCGTTCTAAAAACCGCGACATCTTAACTGTCGAAATCAAGGGAATCTTTGGACGAGAGCCGTCCCCATAGAAGGTCCACTGAAACCCCTGATCAGAACGGAAACGCACAGTTCTCTGCCGGCAATCAACCACGGCCTGGTATTTTCTCAACACATCAATGCCGACAATGCAGTCAAAATCTTCCATATCCAATAAAATCAGATCGGCCCTCAGATCATTGCCCTCAAAATAAATGAGGCAATCAGATAGTAGTCGATCTACAATTACATGCTTCCCCGTGGGTGTCGAGACCATAAGAGGTGTGGGCAACGGAGACGAACACAAGTGGTGTCTCTCCACAAAAGCAGAAGATACAAATGAATGAGAGGCACCTGTATCTACCAAAATAAATGCAGGGTACGTAAGTAAGTGGCACGTAACAGCAATCACCTCCTCCGGGGCTGTCTCTGCCTGCTCATGCGTCAATGCATATACTTGACCCTGCGGCGGTCCTGCCGCCTGACCTCCCTGTGGTCGAGGTGCAAATTGCTGTCTCTGTTGTGCCGTCCTGACGTCAAATCTTGGCCTATTCGGCCCAGAGTCTGCCTGACCTCCCCGATTGGGGCAAACCCAAGCCAGGTGGCCCACCCTGCCACAAACATAACAGCCTCGACAGTCACGTGTCAGATGAAATCCTCCACATTTGTCACACTTGTTCCCTCTTGATTTACTTCCCTGCGCTGGTCCCCGATTACCTTGCTTCTGATTCTGGAATTTCTTCCCACCAAATCGAGAATATGAAGAAGCCCCACGAGGCTTAAACTGGTCTCCTCGTGGCTTCAGGCTGTCAACAACAGGTCTCTGTGATGGTACGAAAGGGGGTACAGCTTCCTTGTACACGCTAACTCCAATCTCTGCCAGCTCTGCCCTAGTCAGGGCATCATCGAACGAGCCGGGGTTGTTAGAGACAACCCGGTCAAACAACTCTGGCCTCAGTTTCTTCAGAAAATGCCTCACCTTGGCATGACTGTTCACAGCGATATGAGGTACATACCTCAACAATGAAGAATACTGCATGGCATAATCTGATACAGTCATGCTGCCCTGCTTCAGGTTGGTGAACTCATCTTCTTTTACTTGTCTGGCAGCGGCGGAGAAATACCGATTAAGGAACCGGGTCCTGAACACAGTCCAATCTACTGTCATACCCTGAGCCCTCAGCTCCATAACTGTTGTCTTCCACCACATGGAAGACTTCTTCGCCAACTGAAACTCTGCCAACCACAGCCAGGCAGTACGTGCACAGGGCGCTGACACAAATATCTGCTCCAGTCTCTCAAGCCATTCCTCGGCTGCTTCCCCAGTCTCAGTCCCTTCAAATAGCGGTGGATGATAGCTCAAGAACTGGGTCAAACTTATCTCCCCTGGTTGTGATGACCTGGGATTATAGATGTTAATCCCGGAGTATTAATAACCCCTAAAGTTTTTATACGTGGCGATTTGGAGTTTAATCGCGGTGTTGGGCCTCCCGAGCTCGTCTATTTGGGTAGTTGGGATCGTTGGATCCCGAGGTTGAGATTGTATTCTCATTTCGGTGAAAAACCTATGAGTTGAGTTTTTGGTGTGACTCGGGATCTGGGGTGCCTGGTGTGGTGTAAGGACCCCAAGCCCTTAACCCTTGATTATTAATCATTATGTGTGGCACATGCTTTCAATAAAATCAATCGGGAAACTCAGATGATACTTTACCATTGAATGGCAATTACAAAATTTCTTTAATATTCAACATTAAGATCATCTCTACCAACAATAGACTCATAGATTCCGCCCATTTCCATCCCCATTACACCACTTTTTACATGGTGGACTTTTATAAAAATTTGGGCAGAGTCTCCCCATAAAAGAGCCATCCCGAAATAAAAACACATCACAATATATAGTTCCCGGCCAGGGAAAACACCTACTCAACAGAATACAGCAACGCTAAGTAAATTCCCAGCCAGGGAAGACACCACACATAAGACAACATAAATGGGTTTCAACACTCACATAATACACCCATGACTCTCATATAATTAGCAATTCTACTCTTAATTGCATGCAACATAGAATGAAAGAGAGAAAGGCTCATGCCTTTATATACAACCCATATACAAGCATAACCGTGCTCAAATGCGAGCATCATAAATATGTATATAACCTTAAGGTGTATATAAGTACTCTATACGATACCATGCTCCATCAAGCCCTGGTACCACGATCCTGGGAGTACATCCAATCAACAGCTCGAGCTCAGCTCCACAGCCATCGATGTACCTGTTCACCTGCCCCAACAGAGACAGCCCCCAACGGGGTGAGCATACCAATACACAAATCCCATAAGCACAATAATGAAATTCATAATTTACAACAAAAGTAAATACTAATGAATTTTAAATAATACTCCCTGGATGGCAACGTCCTCATCCGGGATTCCGTGTACTGTCCCTGTTCTCGCAATCATCAAACTCATCAAATCTCAAAAATCAGTAAATCAACACATTGATTTAACTCATAGCACGCTTGATTCTCAAGTATCAATAATTAATGATTCCAAATTCATTATACATACAAATATAGATATCTCGATATTTAATACTGATTTCCAACTTTGTTACCAATCACAGATAGCTCAAATGCCTAGCATTTATTTTACCAATTCTCCATTATACTTAGACATCTCACATGTCTTATAATGAATACATGATTCCACGATCATTCTCAGGCATCTCAAATGCCTTCCAGTAGTCATATAAACCCAGTACCCCATATCTATTATAAGGTCATACTACTCTAGTATCACGCACGCTTGTGGCGGCGATGTCAAGGTTGGGTCATTCCATAACTATATCAACACATATATATAACCATACGCACAACCATCAATGCAATCAAAATACATTATGCATTTCACAAATGCTCTCATATAAAGTAATGCGCGTACGTCGCACGTACCTTAAATCTCCTTAGTTCGAGCCAGACTTTGTTCGAGCTCCATGCCCCGAGGGACGACGTGCTAACACGATAAATTAATTCACAATTATTTACGAACATGCAACCCATGCTCAAGCACACCCATAACCCTTAAACAAAATATTGTCAACACACGACAATTAACCATTTAGAAGACCCGGGGCAGGGCATATGCAGGGAGGGAAAACGAATGATACATAACCAAATTTGTTCAAGAACACCCTTCAATTTTTCGAACCCTATCATCACAAATCGAACCCAACTAAGCACCATAATTCATCTAAAACATGAACTAATCTATCAATAACAAGAATCACCGCCCCCCTGCCAAAACTCCCAAAAAATCGAACCCTAACCCACGCAACCAGCGTTCAAATTCGAACCATAATACATCACCAAAGAGACTCAAAAGCTGAACCATGTGAAGCATAATAATTTATCCAAAAATCAGCAAGATTTTCGAAAAAATAGAACACCAAATTCGAACCAATAAGCAACAAATTTTCGAACTATAAAGTAAGAAATATTCGACCCAAATAACAGCACAAAACGCCCCAAAAACACCTAAAGAAAAGCCCCAAAAACGTACCAAAAATCGAGCCCCAAATCGGACAGATTTCAGATTTCGAACCCTGGCGCTTTTCTGGCAAATCCGAATGCGATTCTCGACGAAACTTCGAATTGTTGGTGTGGGAAGCTACGCCTCGGAGAGACGAAGCCAGCGGTGGGTCGGACGCGCCGGATGGCGGCCTGACGGCGGCGGGCGCGGCGCTTGAAGCGGCGAGGGTTGTGGAAAAACGGGATGTGCAGGTGCGCGGGGAGAGAGAGACGGCAAGGTGAGGAAAAATGGTTTCTAAAATTAAAATCTCGGGTTCAACTGGTATTTATAGCAAAAATATCCCAAAATACTAAAAGCCCCACAAATACATCATGATTCATTAAAAATCATCTGTTTTCAAAAATTCTCTCTCTAACTCCAAAACCCCCTACCGGTGCCCACACAAAGCATCCCAGATTCCGAGTCACACTAAAAACCCAACTCTTAGGTTTTTCACCGAAATGAGAATACAATCTCAACCTCGGGATCCAACGATCCCAACTACTCAAATAGACGAGCCCGGAAGGCCCAACACCTCGATTAAACTCCAAATCGCCACGTAAAACAACTTTAGGGGTTATTAACACTCCGGGATTAACATCTATAATCTCTGGTCATCACAATATCCCCCACTAAAAGAATTTCGTCCTCGAAATTAGCACCGGTGTATCACGTAACACCCGGGCTACACAACAACATGAAGCCATAACCTCGATCCTTGACCATATTAGGATCGTCTTAAATAAACGCGAGGATACTTACCTCACATCAAACTCTGAAACAGAGCGACCTACCAAAACCAACTTATCATCCAAGAGGCAAAACGTACTTCGATGCGGTTCATCCCAAAGGTCAGTCTCTCATGACTGCAACACAACCGATACTTACGACTGTAAATCGGATGGTCATCCTTAGTTCTAATACGACTAGTAAGAACGCATCATGAATGACACCTCAACCGTGAGAACGTTGACCTCGTGTCAAACTCTGGAGTGGAATAGACTTCCAAATCCATCATAACGTCAAAGAGCGTCAGCACAACTCAACGCTAACAGTCCAAAAGCAGTTAGTCAACTGAAACTGCAAGGATTCGGATCGCTCCCGATTCTATCGTAGATATCATCCAATGACATCTTTATTATGACTCACGATGTCTAATACACATCATTACGAGGAAAACACTAGTATACCACGATGTACACATACCAAACCTGGTCTCCACTTCCAAACCTCCTCCATCAAATGAGCAGTCGCATCATTGCAACTCAATTGGGGCAACTCACGGCCACAGATTCACACAAAAGACATCTCACAAGATGTCCACCTCCGGATATTCCAAGGATCACATCCTGATCATAAATAAACCATCGAGACTCCACAGAGTTCAAATTCTGAAAGGACATGCAATAAACCCATGGCATCCTCAACGCTTGTGTCGACAACTACACCCAACCAATCCGAATTCCTGCCATCCCTTGATAATCCTAGGATTTAACAATCCAAACTTGGGAAGGCTATCGCATAACTCGAAGGAAAACACCAACAAGGAAACACCTCAACCCACACAAGATAATCCCTCCTCAAAGGGAGTCAACTAACTTCACGATTGTTTCTCATAATTTATCGTGCCATGGAGATTCCCAATCTCAAGGTGTTCAATATCTCATCAGAGATTTAACCATCCAAAAATAGCATAACTCTACGCTTGACAAAAAGGAAATCAATAACTGGCATCCGTATACTCACCGGTATACCTGCCTAAGCACTGACATCACATGCATACTCAATGCACTTGGCTCGGGTATCTACAACGTACCCCTAAGCCCCAAACACAACTGTCAATTCTGAGTCATTCCCATCCAGTGGAGAATGATAATCGACGCTCAACAACACGGCGTGATTCCCAAAATCAACACCACACGTACCAACTTACCGAATCTTTCAAAGATTCCCAAATAGGTATAATACTACCTCCTTCCCCACAAGGGAAGTGCTATCGAACTCGAGATCCACTAGTCTCGAACCACCGTTCGGAAAAACTGGATACAATAACACCCATTGCATCCCAAGTACACGGATTCCCCAGATCGAGTCAACGACGACTTGATGACTCTCTTGTTGGTACTCCAACATTATGAGTTGTCCCAGACAAGTCCCTCAAGACAAAAGACGCATAACGTTCTCATTAGGTGTTACATGCCTCAAACATCATGCCACAAAGGGACAATCAAAAGCGTGCCAAAAGTCTTCATCGTATCATCATACGATTCACCAAACTCGGTTCCAACGTGTAGTATCATGGCTCCAACAAGCACACTATATCATTCCCCCAATATCAGGCTAGCAAAGCGCTGTCTCCATAGGCTCATATCAAGCCCACCAACAAACCATATGTTCCATCTCGGTATGCCATACCGTACAAATCGTTAGAGTAATGGGTCATCGCCCAACATATCTCTAAAATACCAAGCACAATGGACAACCCGGTGTCCTTGCTCACTTATGATGCAATCATAATCCGTTAAGACTTATCCCACACCCTCAGGGTGGGTGTAACCATGTCTACCCTACATCACAACACCAGCGAGTAGTTTCCTCAATGACTACTCTTACCACCAATCACTTGGCCCTAGCCAAACCAACGAGCATACCCAAGGGTATCATTGCTCGACAAATATTTACCTCTATAACATGATGTGGTACATTTACCCGTACAATACATCCAATACTCCACCGAGTAAACCTGCTCGGCAAAAAGGTCTTGTCAACTAGTGACCCAGACTCTACCATGTGCTCACCATCGGCACTCAAACCATACAGCCAAATACATAACATAAATGTATTAATCATCAAACGACGCTACACGTCTACATAGAACATCCACTATGCCATTGTCATCTCGTGACGGTACCTGTCAACATATGACTTTGAAATAATATTGTCGACTCGTGACGGTAAATGTCGATACACGACGTCTATAATCTCATCGTCAAACACATGACACCATAAGTAAATCAACACATGATATCCACAATAGTGCTAAATAAACAGTAATATGCCATACCTCATTGCTAACAATATAGCGGCATACATGTCTCCGTCATCCAACAGTGGTACGCAATCAGTACCCATCGCTCGTAGGTGGTGTAATCCAGCGTCATGTACATAGCGGCATAACCGTCGCTATAGAATCAGTGGCATAATCCCTCGTCATAGAGTCAGCGGCATAACACATCGCTATAGACATCTGGCGGCATGAACCATCGCCATAGATGTAGCGGAATGTACCATCGCTATGAACACCCGGCCGCATAAGTCATCGCCAATGGAATAGCGGAACGAACCATCGCTATGAATATATCCGGCGGCAAGAATCATCGCCAATCAATATAGCTGAATGAACCATCGCTATCAATATATCCGGCGGCAAGAATCATCGCCAATCAATATAGCGGAATGAACCATCGCTATCAATATATCCGGCGGCAAGAACCATCGCCAATCAATATAGCGGAATGAGACATCGCTATCAATACACTTGGCGGCATGAACCATCGCCAACCAACATAGCGGAATGAGACATCGCTATCAATATCGATAATGTGGTTGTTCCGGTCTTGTTATAGCAGCGGAATTTTAGGACCCCTCGCTTCGACATATAGCGGCATCATATGATATCCCTCGCTTCGACAATGACAGCGGCATGTTACCACGCTTAGACATGACAGCGGCAAATATCATATTACCATCGCTTCATATGACAGCGGCAAGTACCTCCCTCGCTCGAATATAACAACTACCGGAACTTCCACTAGCTCCATGTACCTGCATCCAGGTTAATACCACAGTTCACAATATAATGATCGATATCACGTTCCAGTTATAACCACAATATTCCACATTAATCACTAGAATTGTGACTGTTCCGGTCCCAATACAACAGCGGAATTTTAGGACCTCTCGCTTCGACAATGACAGCGGCATGTTACCTCGCTTAGACATGACAGCGGCAAGTACCTCCCTCGCTCGGAGATAAAGGCTACCGGAACATTCATCAATTCTACCACAATAATCAAACACAACATTTGGTTCCATTATCACAATATATCACTATCATGTCACATATATCATCACATGTAAGGGTTCACTATCCATGATATACATAATCAAATGTGTAACACGTTTTACCGTCCGAAGCCCGTACGTCTCACATTTCCTGATTTTCCTACAAAATCAGATCCCTTAACACATAATACATGAAGTGCCAGACATCACCATTAATGCCATCCCATCACATTCTACACGATTCCTGCAACCACAATGATTAGCAACACCACTTTTCATATCATAAAAGCACATAACAACTAGTTGTGTCATACAACAATAATGCCATCATGCATAAATATGTGCTATCAATAACACCCTAGGCCCTTAACAGCCCCAAAGAGCAACCACTGCTCTGATACCACTAATGTAAGGACCCCAAGCCCTTAACCCTTGATTAGTGTATTAATCATTATGTGTGGCACATGCTTTCAATAAAATCAATCGGGAAACTCTTATGATACTTTACCATTTAATGGCAATTACAAAATTTCTTTAATATTCAACATTAAGATCATCTCTACCAACAATAGACTCATAGATTCCGCCCATTTCCATCCCCATTACACCACTTTTTACATGGTGGACTTTTATAAAACTTTGGGCAGAGTCTCCCCATAAATAGAGTCATCCCGAAATAAAAACACATCACAATATATAGTTCCCGGCCAGGGAAAACACATACTCAACAGAATACAGCAACGCTAAGTAAATTCCCAGCCAGGGAAGACACCACACATAAGACAACATAAATGGGTTTCAACACCCACATAATACACCCATGACTCTCATATCATTAGCAATTCTACTCTTAATTGCATGCAACATAGAATGAAAGAGAGAAAGGCTCATGCCTTTATATACAACCCATATACAAGCATAACCGTGCTCACATGCGAGCATCATAAATATGTATATAACCTTCGGGTGTATATAAGTACTCTATACGATACCGTGCTCCATCAAGCCCTGGTACCACGATCCTGGGAGTACATCCAATCAACAGCTCGAGCTCAGCTCCACAGCCATCGATGTACCTGTTCACCTGCCCCAACAGAGACAGCCCCCAACGGGGTGAGCATACCAATACACAAAATCCCATAATCACAATAATGAAATTCATAATTTACAACAAAAGTAAATACTAATGAATTTTAAATGACACTCCCTGGATGGCAACATCCTCATCCGGGATTCCGTGTACTGTCCCTGTTCTCACAATCATCAAACTCATCAAATCTCAAAAATCAGTAAATCAACACATTGATTTAACTCATAGCACGCCTGATTCTCATCTATCAATAATTAATGATTCCAAATTCATTATACATACAAATATAGATATCTCGATATTTAATACTGATTTTCAACTTTGCTACCAATCACAGATAGCTCCAATGCCTAGCATTTATTTTACCAATTCTCCATTATACTTAGTTATCTCACATGTCTTATAATGAATACATGATTCCACGATCATTCTCAGGCATCTCAAATGCCTTCCAGTAGTCATATAAACCCAGTACCCCATATCTCTTATAAGGTCATACTACTCTAGTATCACGCACGCTTGTGGCGGCGATGTCAAGGTTGGGTCGTTCCATAACTATATAAACACATATATATAACCATACGCACAACCATCAATGCAATCAAAATACATTATGCATTTCACAAATGCTCTCATATAAAGTAATGCTCGTACGTCGCACGTACCTTAAATCTCCTTAGTTCGAGCCAGACTTTGTTCGAGCTCCATGCCCCGAGGGACGACGTGCTAACACGATAAATTAATTCACAATTATTTACGAACATGCAACCCATGCTCAAGCACACCCATAACCCTTAAACAAAATATTGTCAACACACGACAATTAACCATTTAGAAGACCCGGGGCAGGGCATATGCAGGGAGGGAAAACGAATGAGACATAACCAAATTTGTTCAAGAACACCCTTCAATTTTTCGAACCCTATCATCACAAATCGAACCCAACTAAGCACCATAATTCATCTAAAACATGAACTAATCTATCAATAACAAGAATCACCGCCCCCCTGCCAAAGCCCCCAAAAAATCGAACCCTAACCCACGCAACCAGCGTTCAAATTCGAACCATAATACATCACCAAAGAGACTCAAAAGCTGAACCATGTGAAGCATAATAATTTATCCAAAAATCAGCAAGATTTTCGAAAAAATAGAACACCAAATTCGAACCAATAAGCAACAAATTTTCGAACTATAAAGTAAGAAATATTCGACCCAAATAACAGCACAAAACGCCCCAAAAACACCTAAAGAAAAGCCCCAAAAACGTACCAAAAATCGAGCCCCAAATCGGACAGATTTCAGATTTCGAACCCTAACGCTTTTCTGGCAAATCCGAACGCGATTCTCGACGAAACTTCGAATTGTTGGTGTGGGAAGCTGCGCCTCGGAGAGACAAAGCCAGCGGTGGGTCGGACGCGCTGGATGGCTGCCGGACTGCGGCGGGCGCGGCGCTTGAAGCGGCGAGGGTTGGGGAAAAACGGGATGTGCAGGTGCGCGGGGAGAGAGAGAAGGCAAGGTGAGGAAAAATGGTTTCTAAAATTAAAATCTCGGGTTCAACTGGTATTTATAGCAAAAATATCCCGAAATACTAAAAGCCCCACAAATACATCATGATTCATTAAAAATCATCTGTTTTCAAAAATTCTCTCTCTAACTCCAAAACCCCCTACCGGTGCCCACACAAAGCATCCCAGATTCCGAGTCACACTAAAAACCCAACTCTTAGGTTTTTCACTGAAATGAGAATACAATCTCAACCTCGGGATCCAACAATCCAAACTACTCAAATAGACGAGCCCGGAAGGCCCAACACTTCGATTAAACTCCAAATCGCCACGTAAAACAACTTTAGGGGTTATTAACACTCCGGGATTAACATCTATAATCTCTGGTCATCACATGTTGGCACCGGTAAGGGGTTTTGAGGTTAGAGAGAGAGTTTTTGAAAACAGATGATTTTTAATGAATCATTATGTATTTGTGGGGCTATTGGTATTTCGGGGTAATTTTGCTATATATACCAGTTGAACCCGATATTTTAATTTTGGAAACCATTTTTTCACTCCTTGTCCGTCTCTCTCCCCCTCTGCCTCATCCCGATTTTCCCCAACCCTCGTCGATAAAAGCACCGCGCCCGCCGCCGTCCGGCCACCATCCGGCGCGTCCGGACAGCCGTTGGGTTTGTCTCTTCCAGGCGCAACTTTCCACACCAATCTGAGATTTCGTCGCGTTTCTCGTTCGGATTTACCAAAAAAGCGCTGAGGTCCGATTTCTAGGGTTCTTCCGATTTCGAGAAATTTTCTTCAGATTTTTGATTGGGTAACCTTCCTTACCCCTTTTTCGTTCTTCTCCTGTAATTCCCTGCTGATTTTTGTGTTGTTGGTTCGAATTATTCCCTGTATGCGTGAGGGTTGTGTTCGATTTTTGGGGTTTTGGCAGGAGGGGCAATTGTTCATGATGTTGATCGATTATTACTTGTTTTGGTTGAATTTTGGTGCTTGGTTGGGTTCGAATTGTGATGTTAAGGGTTCGAAAATTGAAGGGTGGTTCTTGAGCAATTTTCGTTTATGTCTCATTCGATTTCCCTCCCTGCATGTGCTCTGCGCCGGGTCCTTTAATTGGTCAATTGTCACGTGTTGACAATATTTTTGAGGGTCATGGATGTGCTTGAGCATGGGTTTGCATGTTCGTAAATAACTGTGAATTATTTATCGTGTTAGCACATCATTCCTCGGGGCATGGAACTCGAGCAAGGTGTGGCTTGGACTACGGAGATTTAAGGTACGTGCGACGTATGAGCATTACTTTATATTAGAGCATTTGTGAAATGCATAATGTATTTTGATTTCATAAATAGTTGTGCGTGTGGTTATATATATGTGTTGAGATAGCTATGGAGCGACCTAATCTTGACATCGCCGCCATAAGCGTGCGTGATACTAGAGTAGTATAACCTTACAAGATATATGGGGTACTGGATTTATATGACCATTGTAGGGCATTGAGATGCCTGAGAATGACTGTGGATTCATGTAATCATTGTGAGACATTTGAGATGTCTGAGTATAATGGAGAATTGGTAAAATAAATGCGAGGCATTTGAGCTATCTGTGATTGATAGCGAAGTTGAGAAATCAGTATTTGATATTGAGATATCTATATTTGCATGTATAATGAATTTGGAATCACTATTTATTGATATTCGAGAATTAGGCATGCGATGAGTTAATCAATGTGTTGATTTACTGATTTTTTAGATTTGATGAGTTTGATGATTGTGAGAATAGGGACAGTACACGGAATCCCGGATGAGGATGTTGCCATCCAGGGAGTATCATTTAAAATTCATTAGTATTTACTTTTGTTGTAAATTATGAATTTCATTATTATGATTATGGGATTTTGTGTATTGGTATGCTCACCCCGTTGGGGGCTGTCTCTGTTGGGACAGGTAGAAAAGGTACATCGATGGCTTTGGAGATGAGCTCGAGCTGTTGATTGGAGACACTTCTAGGATCGAGGTACCAGGGCTTGATGGAGCAAGGTATCAGATAGGGTACTCATATACACCTGAGGGTTATATACATATTCATGATGCTCGCATGTGAGCACGACTATACTTGTATATGGGTTGTATATAAAGGCATGAGCCTTTCTCTCTTTCATTCTATGTTGCATGCAATTAGTGGTAGAATTGGTAAATGATATGAGAGTCATTGGTGTATTATGTGGGTGTTGAAACCCACTTTTGTTGTCTTATTGTGTGGTGCCTTCCCTGGCTGGGAATTTACTTAGTGTTTCTGCATTCTGTTAAGTATTGTGCTTTCCCTGGCCGGGAATTATGTTATGTGGTGTGCTTTTATTTCGGGATAGCTCAATTTATGGGGAGACTCTGCCCAAATTTTTATAAAAGGCCACAATGTAAAAAGTGGAGTAATGGGAATGGTAATGGGCAAAAATCTATGAGTCTATATGTTGGTAGAGATGATCTTATAACGTCGAACATTAAAGAAATTTTGTAATTTCCATTCAATGGTAAAGTATCATCTGAGTTTCCCGATTGATTGTTACTGAAAGCATGTGCCACATATAGTGGTTAATACACTAATCAAGGGTTAAGGGCTAGGGGTCCTTACACTGGTAGTAGTATCTGTGCACTAGGCTCCACGCCTACAGCAGGTGGCGGTAGAGGATTCGACTGAGCAATACTGGCATTGATACTGCCGACATCTCCCACCTCTTCATTGAGGTTCTCCAGATTAATAGCCGACATGCTGTAACACAGGGGTTAACAACAATACCAAAAGCAGTTCATAATATAAGCCGTTAGATAACAAGAGTAATAATATTCATAAGCATGTTAGTATAGCAAATTATACGCAAATTATGCACTACATGCATAAACATGCCCACCAATGAATACCTAACCAACTTGTTTCTAAAGGCTACCCATCGCTCGTTCCCTGGTTCTCTAACATGGCTCTGATACCACTAAATGTAAGACCCCGTTATCTAAACAAGATTCTAAGGTGCAATTAAGAGAACTAATCATTCATAAATCAGAGTATCAGGCTGTGTTGATAATCCTGAGCTTAAGAGATTACAGTACCAAAAGTTCAAAAAGGAATTATACATATTCCTAACAAAATGGTATGAAACTATAGCTTTACTCTACACTTTGTAGAAACTATACAAAAGGAATTTCTGTTCTGCTAATCCTGTAGCACTCCTTACAGCTCAGCGTATCAACCCCAACCATGGTTCTCCATGTCAAAAGCACCTACAAAGACAACCCCCAACACATGAGCACATCATAGTTCATATTCAACATAATATGAATGTAAAGCATAAATGCATAAATCATAGGCATAGGATACTTCCTGAATTCCAATGCATTTAAAACGCATTTTGGTTGTCCCTGTACCATAACTCATAATCAAATCAATATATGATTTTATGGTTTCTTTAAATAAATGTCATGACATATCTTTACTTCTTAAATCTTTACTTCAATCCTTAGTCAGTTTATCATCAGTGTATTTTAATGCCCCTCGCTTCATAACTTTAGAACAAGCGGTCCTCCCCTCCCTCGCTTCTTCATACAAGCGGTATTTCTATCCTCGCTTCGTATGGTAAACCTCGCCTCCATGTGCAAGCGGACCTACACCCCTCGCTCCACATTTTTAGCGGTATAATAGCGGTAAGCATTAAAATCATCACTGTGATAACCGTGACTAGTGGAATACACACCATATGTTCCACATCATACATATGCAACAACAATGCATAACAACATGTATCGTACTCATAATGCACAAACTTGCATTTATCAGTATGTCAAATCGACAAACATATAATACACGTTACCGTTGGGTGCCCGTACGTCGCTTACCTACCTTTCCAAAATATCTTCAGTTGCAAGGCTCTATCCCCTGCGTTGTGTGGCTACCTGTGATGGCTCTACACAAGTGTACAACACAATATTAGATGCCAATAATAGTCCCATAACCAAAATCTCATCAAATTACAAAATTCCATATTTTTCAACATTTCAAGCCTCTCGATCGATCGGCACTTCAAGCTCGATCGATCGGGAGATTATAGTTTTTGGTGCCCAACTCGCTGCCTCGCTCAATCGATCGAGGTGATCTCACCAATCGATCGAGCTGAGCATTATCTTTCCAAATTTTCCTCTGCCATGCGCGATCGATCGGAGGGGACTTCTCGATCGATCGAGAAGCTCTGTAAACGCGAGAAACCACCATTTTCGAGCACCTATTTTCAAGCCAACAATTATACCCCCATAAACATAAATCATGCTCAAACAAACATGCTTGGGGCTTAATAACAACACCATGTAAGTACTTAAATCGAATGTTCAACAAAACCTAAGCTAGCATGCATCATATCATCATAACCAAACCCAAACTTAACCAAAATTTACCCAAAGCAAGATATGGTTCCTCACCCTCTCTTGCTCCTATTTTTGGCAAGGTTCCAAGAAATAAAATGGCATATCTCCTCCTCCTTCTTGCTTAGCAGATGCTGGACGGGGGGGGGGGGGGGTGATGGGTTATATGATGTGTTATGTTTTGGTCCCGGTATTTAGCATGATGTATTAAAATATCCTCACATTATATTTTATAGTATTTAATCAATAAAATACTTCAAATTACAATTAAAAATGCTTCACCAAAATGAATAACACCCACCCCAAATAATCATGCCATAACCCAAATTCCCAACATATATCACATGCACCCTGAAATGCATTAATAGGCCATGACCACCACATGACTAAGCATTTCCCAATATTAATAAATCATCATCAATAAATTAATACCATAATCTTCATAACATAATTAATGTTCAAATGCACATAAACATTTCGGGGATATCACATTAAGATTTTGAAAATGGTGGATTTCGTGTTGCAGGACGTAGCGATCGATCGCCTGTGGCGAGCGATCGATCGCCCGCTGGCAGTAGGCTTTTCAGAAAAGTAGCGATCGATCGCTACTTTTGAGCGATCGATCGCCTCGCGCCAGTAAGGTTTGGCGATCGATCGTTATATCGAGCGATCGATCGCCAAGGGGCTAGCGATCGATCGCCAGCAGGAGAATTTTGGTTTCTTGGCTTTTTCGTTGGATTTTGGATTTGCGACTTAAATGGTCGACTCCCGGGGCAATGTTTACATTCCAATGGGAATGCTAGACTTTAAATGGATTGGTTGGAGCCAAATTAAATAAAACGGAACTCTCGGTTGAGTTTTTGGCTTTCTTTTAATCTTATAAAATGGAATATTTTTGGGTATTATGCATGCCTAGCCAGGGGCTTTTATTTTGGTAATCGTCATGGATTGACGATGGGTTTTGAGGTTGCGAACTTGCGTGGGCACGTGATTGCATGCTTATTTTTTATTGTGAGTTATTTATGGGTTTTAGCACATATTTCTCGGGACATGGAACTCAAGCAAGGTTTGGCTTGGACTACGAAAACTCAAGGTACGTGTAACGTACGAGCATGACCTTAATTATATTATTGCAATTATTGTGCATGAGGTAGATGAATGGTAAGGGTTATTAGTCGATGCTTAGTATATTGTGTCTTGCATAAATTTGTTAATGGAAATGGGACTGGGTTGTGTTATGTTGATTGGTTTTATGTAATGTATGGTGCCGCTTTGGAGCGAGCAATTTTCGTGATGTGGTCGCTATGGAGCGAACATCGGTAAGTGATGCCGCTACTTTTGAGTGAGCGAGGAAATGTGGCTTTTGACTAGATATCTAGGATATATGTATTTATTCCCCTATTGATATTGAATTGGATCAGGGACATAGTTAATCAGTATAATGATTAACTTGATATTTGGAATTTGATGGTTTTGGTTGTTTTGAGAACAGGGACAATATAGTGGGATCCCGGATGAGGATGATGTCATCCAGGGAGTAACATTTAAATTCATGGCATTTACATTGTAAATTATGAAATTATATAATTGTGATTATTGGTTTGGTGGTATTGGTATGCTCACCCCGTGTGGGGGTTGTCTCTGTTGGGGCAGGTGAATTAGGTACAATGGTAGCTCTGGAGCTGTGATCGAGCTATGGATTGGAGGTGATTCCAGGATCGAGGCACCGGAGCTCATGTGGAGCTGGATATTGTGTATGCCCTTTTTATACATTACGTACACATAAGTTTATTCGATGCTCGTGTGTGAGCAATAATTATGTGTATATGGGTTGTGTAAAAAGTCATGGATCTTTCTCCTTTCATTCATATGTGTGAGCAATTAACTAGGGAATTGCTAGATGAATTGAGATTGTGATTAGTGTATTACATGGGTGCATGATGTATTAAATGGTCTTAATCTAGGAAATCGGATATTGCATGGAATGGAATAAATGAAGCAAGAAATTTTATAGGTGGTATGGTGTACCACGTTTACATATAGTTTCCCTTTACACGTGATTGTATGCACCAAATGCATGGCTTAATGCACTAATTGTGGGTTAAGGGCACGGGGGCCCTTACATATGAGCTGCAAAAAGATTTTAGTTTTAGTCCGATTTACTCGAGGACGAGTAAACACTAAGTATGTGGGAGTATGTTGTGGCTAGAAATAGACACATCTATTGTGTTTAATTGCCTACGATTTGGTATGTTTTGATGATTAATTTGATACAGTTATTGCCTAATTGAATATTTACTTGGGTGTCGGTTGGAATGAAGAAAAAGAGCTAATAAAGATGAATTACGACAAAGAAATGGACTAAAGATCGAGAAGAATCAAAGACGGGCAAGGAAATTGAAGAAAACTTGAAAATGATTTTTTACAATCTTTTGGAGATTCTAACATATTTCATCAACCTCCCTACCTTATACTCTGAAAGAGAGCCTCACACCAGACCTTAGACATTAGTTTTATAATTTTTCTCTCAACTATACAAGAACTTGAAGAGTCAAAGCCACGAAGAAGTGACGCTTTGTAATCATGCTATCTTCTAGTAATTCTTATCTAGCTTTTGTTTTATGTTTTCTAGACTAATTTTATGGTTTTTGATATAGCCATGAGTGGCTAAACGCTTTTAATTCTTGGTTGTGGGATACAATACCTTTGGACTGTGTTCATTTGTGAGCATTATGGTTTGATTGTGGATTTATATTCAATTTCAATTTATTTTTCACATTTTGTTGATATGATTGTTATCTTTGATTGTTAGATTGATAACCTAACAATATTAGATGCAATATAATGCTAAATTAAGAAGCAACTAAGATGGATAGTTGCCTGATGTTGGTGTTATTAAATTTTTAGGGAAAACAATTTGCTAATACGACATTAACCTCCTGTGTTTTTATTGTTTATATTCATCATCCTCACTAGTTTGAAAACTATCATTGAATTATTTTAACTGCTGTTGTTTGGTTAATAATTTGATAAGAATCGAATTTGAGTTGTTTGACTATGAATAAGGTGATGTAGGATTTAAATTATTCAATGATGAATGATTGAACATAAAAAATTGAATCTTTTTTTTTAGAATCTGTTGGGATATGCCCTAAGACATGCCATTGGATGATTGTTTTGACATACAATGTTTATGATTTTATGAATGGCAATTCATTATTATATATTATTCGTTTAACTGTGCAATGTGGATTAATATATATGTTAATGTCTTTAGAATAATATTGTATTATTCTTAAACATTGTCCCTAGTCAAGTACTATCATGAATCGGGATAATGATAATACATAGAGACTAGTATGTGTTGATTGATGAATTGTTCATGGATATGAGATATCAAATCAACACATGGGTACATGTTAGAGAATAATGTACTGGACAGACCCACCATGAGAATGCTACATGGATAGTTATATGAGTGTTATAAGCAATTCTCATAGTGATAATAATGTATGTAATCCTTACAACTTGAGATCATCACAGATCCCAACATAAGGAGTTATGTATCTTGATATTGTCAAACGTTACCTGTAACAGGGTAAACTATAAAGGCAACTATTGGATACACTACGAATTAAATTCATTGGATGAATTAATTAATTAAGAAGAGTCTTAATTAAATGATTATAAGAATTTAATTAAAATCATGGGTTTGGGCCCATGAGACTTTGAGAAAGTCTTGAACATTAATTAAAGTCTTATAATATAAATACAAGGTTTTGATTAATTGTTAATAAGAGATTTTCATATCAAAAACCTAGCCACCAACACACAAGAAGCTCTCGGCCACTTCTTAACAAAAGGATCGATCGGCCGCCGCCTTGATCTTTTATTTTTCCGGCCATCTTCTTCGATTTAGAATCGTGTGTGGTTGTTCTTCCGGTTTAAGAACGAGTCTAGCAACTTGTTCTTAAATCCCCTTTTTCCCGATTTGATCATGTGGATACCGTGGAGGCAAAACTTGATAAGTTTTGCTTGTGGCTCTAAGGACGCATTGGACGTGGTGTTGCTTCGTGGAATCTGCTCAAACACGCTACAAGGGTGAGACTTTTGATCCTATATCCGATATGATAACCTTTGTATAGATCCGGTGTTATAGTAATCCAAAATTTTATTCCGCTGCGTTGCTATGCTTGTTGGATTACTTACAGTGGTATCAGAGCCGTGTACAAGGCTCATACCGGATTTATGTGGTTAAATTGTTTTAATCATAATAGGATTATATTGCAAGCTATAAAAACTGTATATAATCATATATGATATGATTAAATTGAGTTTGTGAAATTATCATAAAATTATATTTGATATAATTGAGGTTTATTGTATATGATACAAGGATGCGTAAAGTCGAGGCGTTGGATCAAGGTGGTTTGACCACTTCACATCATAACTCTCGGTCGCCGCTCAAGAGCTAGGGTTCGGACCCTTGGCTCGAGCATGGGCCGAGCCGTCGCACTATCTAGCGTTTTGAACTCTATTGGCTCGATAAAGTATTGAGGCGGTGCAAGATGGTTCGATCATGGTCCACGGAATTATGAGGGTCGACGGCTACACCACGTGAGAGCTAGGGTGTTTCGAACCCTTGGCTCGAGATGGTTGAGCTGCCACCGTCATGAACCGTGCATGGCTTGATCATGGCTCGTGGCTATGAATTCCAGCTTGTTCGGACCAAGTGGCTCGATAAAAACCAAAACGGCGCATGTGGCTAGGTCTAACGGCCGCCGCTTGCTCGAGGGGCTCGGACCACGTCTTGGGCTAGGGTTTCCAGCCCTAGGCCCATAATTGGTCCAGCCGTGGTGTTTGGTTGGTTCGAACCATGTTGGTTCGTGGCTTAGTCGAATTAGTTCGTGGCATGTGATGTCCCGAGCGTACGATAATTTTTCAAAATTTTATTTTATAGTTTTAATTAGAATTAAATTTTAAAATGTTTAGAATTTAATTAATTAAATTATTATAGCATGTTTTATGTGTTGTTTAAGCATGGTGCATGGTTATAGCCCTTTGACCTATTAGATAGGATTTGTGAATTTTTGTAATTTATAATACGA
This sequence comes from Haberlea rhodopensis, assembly GCA_907163345.1. Lineage (NCBI taxonomy): Eukaryota > Viridiplantae > Streptophyta > Magnoliopsida > Lamiales > Gesneriaceae > Haberlea > Haberlea rhodopensis. The sequence continues at coordinate 3,133,359 of CAJQUN010000034.1, read as the reverse complement.
CCTGCGTGTCGTGCCTTCTCTATTTTTCTCTAAATGTTATCCCTCCCCTATGTTCCCCTCGAATGTGAATCGAGGAATTCTATATCTTGTAAATGTTATATAGTATAGTTTATTTTATTGATGGTGATCAATGAATGTAAGGACCCCCGTGCCCTTAACCCGTTATTAGTGTATTAAGCCATACCATTAGTGCATATAATCATACTATCAGGGGAAAAACCATATGCAAGTGCAACACCATATACTATCCAGAAAATTTCTTGCATTTAATCCACATAATATTCAATTTCCCCAACCAAGATTATTCATATAACATGCACCCTCATAATACACTAACATACTCTTAGTTCATTTAGCAATTTTATATCTAATTGCGTGCTAACCATAATGAACAGAGAAGAGCCGTAGCCCGTTTATACATTCCATATACACGTAATATGTACTCACATAAGAGCACCCAATGAATAAGCGCGTATCTAATGTAAAACACTCTACTGGATATCGTTACTGGTGCTTCGATCCTGGAAGCACCTCTCAGGCGCAACTCGATCTCGACTCTGGATCTGAGCGCCTATCCATCCAGCTCTGGTACCTCGATCCTGGAAGTACCTCTGATCAACAGCCCGAGTTCAACTCCAAAGCTACTGGTACACCTGTACCACCTGCCCCAACAGAGACAGCCCCACACGGGGTGAGCATACCAATATCCCAAATCCAATAACCACAACAATACAATTCATAATTTACATAAATGTAAATGCTATGAAATACAAAATATACTCCCTGGATGGTATCATCCTCATCCGGGGTTTCCTGTACTGTCCCTGTTCTCAAAACACTGAAACCATTAAATTCCCAAATGCCAGTTAATCATTACATTGATTAACAATTCCATGAGCCATATACCAATTTCATAATCAATAACATCAAATCATCAAACAATGATTATAGACAATCCATGTTTCTCACTTATGGTTTCATAGCTCTATTTCATTGCTCGCTCTACAATAGCGGCATTCCATTTCCACGCATGCTCGATGGCAGCGGCGTCATAATCGATGTTCGCTCACAGGCGACAACATCCCAATCATTGCTCGCTCAAAAGCGGCACCATGCAATTCTCAATGCATATATAGACATTTGAAGCAAGTACCATAAACCATGCATTTCAATCTCCGTTTATTGCTAATACCATGTGTCATGCATTTCCACACACATTCATTGCAATACAGTGTACCAAGCACTCAACAATTGCAATTATATAAAGGCTATGCTCGTACATCATACGTACCTTATAATTCCGTAGCTCGAGTCCAAACTTTACTTGAGTTCCTTACCTCGAGAGATATGTGCTAAAACACATAAACAACTCACAATCAAGTATAAGCATGCAACCACGTGTCCAAGCACGTTCAAGATTCCCAATCATATCGTCAATCCATGACGATTACCAAAATAAAAGCCCCCCGGCTAAGCATGCATAATACCCAAAATATACCATTAACAAGTTTAAAAGATAACCAAGAATTCAACCGGGAATTCCGTTTTATTAAACTTTGGCCTCAACCAATCCATTTTAAAAGCATAGCATTCCCATTGGAATGTAAACATTGCCCCGGAAACGGCCCCTTTAAACCTCGGTTCTAAAATTCCGACATTTTCCAAAAATTTCAAAAAAATACCTTCCTTCGGGTGGCGATCGATCGCCACTTTCATCGCGATCGATCGCCACAGTCCAGTGGCCAAAATCGCCCCTCGCGATCGATCGCCAGATCTCGCGATCGATCGCCAACCTGCTCGCGATCGATCGCCTCAACCATGCGATCGATCGCCGCTACTGTTCATCATCTTTGATTTTCAGTAGCTGCTCGTCGCGATCGATCGCCCCACCTCGGCGATCGATCGCCACCTGCAATTTCCGAAAAATTCGAGCTTCCATTGTGTTTTTCACACCCAAACTCAAAACCAACACCCCAATCAACACCAATACCTCAAATACATCATTAAAACTCAATATAAACTCCCAAAAACTCAACATTGGATTTTAAGCAAAAATCCCCAAAACCCATAACCACCCAAAACCTCAACTCAAAACTACCATACCACAATCAAAACGAAGCTAAATGCGAGGGGATGAATAATACCTTATTATCTTCGAGAAATCCGGCTCCTAGGATGAGCCTCCGTCGATTTGCTCATCAAAGGAAAAGGGGGAAGGGTTTGGGTGAGGGAGTGGCCTGAGAGGGAGAGGAGAGGAGAGAAATGGATTCCAAATGACGGAATCCCGAGTCCAACTTGTATATATAGCAAAAATGCCTCAAAATACCAATACCTTCACCAATACATCATGATTCATTAAAAATCATCTGTTTTCAAAAACTCTCTCTCCAACATCAAATCCCCAGACTGGCCCCAACATAAGGCACTCCGGACTCCAAGTCCCACTAAAACCCAACTCAAGGTTTTCCACCAAAATGAGAATACAATCTCAAATCTTTGGATCCGACGATCCCAGATGCCCGATTAAACAACCTCGGGAGATGCCAAACCGCAATTAATTCCTAATTGCCACAATTAAAAATCCATCAAGGATTAATACCACACCGGGATTAACGCCATAAATCCCCGGACATCACAATTATCCCCCACTAATAAAATTTCGTCCTCGAAATTTGCACCGCCATACCCTACGTAACACCAGGGTAACACAAACAAAGTAACGCCACAACCCCGATTCTGGACCACATTAGAATCGAATCATCAACTGCGAGAATACCAATCTCGCACCAAGCTCTACAATAGAGCAACGCCAAAACCAATATAAACCCGAAAGATAATAACATAACTCGATGTGAATCGTCCCGGAAGTCAGTCCACCATGACTGCAAATCAATCAAAACCCCATTGGTTTTAATATAGATATCTCTCCGTGATATCCATCACTCGCCCACGATGCTTAACGCACATCGTTATGATGGGAACCACTAGTATACAATCAGTATACTCCCGGAAAATCCGGTTTCGCTTCCCAGTCCATCTCCTCCAAAGGAGTAGTTGCACCACTTGCAATCCGGATCGGGTATACCACGGTCACTAATCCACACAAAACACATCACTACAGATGTCTACAACTATGTGTTCCAAGAAATCCCATCTTGGTCCAAAACACACTATTGAGACTCTACAAGGTCTCAAGTTCCACAGGGGACATGCAAGACAAACAATTGCATTCCCAAACACGTGTTGACCGTGACACTAAACAAATCCGAATCCTGGCCATCCCTCATTTATCCTGGGATTCAACAATCCTGAAACATGAAGGCTATCGAATTATCCAACAAGAACTACCATGGTTCTAAAACACGACAATCCCTCCTCAGGGAAAGTCAAACAACCCTCACGATCATTCATCAGAATGTATCATGTCATTGAGATTACCGATCTCGAATTGCCACAATCTCCCACCGGAGATTCATCAAACCAAGCACACTAACCCGACGTTCAACAAGGAACGAAATAGAGTTGGCATTCGTATACATACACGGGTATACATGCCTAAGCACCAACACAACAGGCGCACTCGAAGCAATAGACTCGGGTATCTCTAAGCATACCCAAAGTCCCAAAATCTACTGCCAAGCCTCGATTATTCTCACTCCACGGAGAATAGTGGTCAACAGACCAAAGCCAAAGGGTGTGATTCCAACATCAACACCACATAACCAAAGCAACGAATCTCCCAAAAGATTCAACCGACAGGTATATCAATACCGCCTTTCCACAAGGATAGTGTCATGAATCCATGGCCCTCCAACCTCGAACCACCGTCCGGAAAACTGGATAAACATACCAACATATATCTCGGAACCAAATATGCAATTGGTTCAGAATAGTGCATCGAAGCCACTATCATCAAATCGAAACTCGTATACGCCATGTATACTCAAACAACGATGCCATGTACTATTGCCATAGTACTCCACACTCGAGCATCATCCCAGAGACGTCTCCTCGAACGTCTCACTGGAAGTACGAAGCCATTACCTAGTCCAACACTAGTAGGGCTTACCCTGGTTGATTCACGATCAACCCTCAACCAAAACTAGCTGTCTCCATGACAGTACAATCCAAATCTCTCCAAGAGATAAAGTCAATATAGTAGTGTCACTCCACTAACTATACCACACAATTTCAATTGTGACTTCCGTCGCATACCATATGCAAAGATGCTCAACCAGAGCTAACAACGACTTGACGACGCTCACGTTGGTATTTCCAACAAAATTGAGTTGTTCCAAAATAAGTCTCTTAAAACATTTGACGTATAAACGTCTTCCGCGAGGTATTCCCTGCCTCAATTAACATGCCACAAAGAGACTACAAGAGTCTACCAAAGTCCTCATCATATCATCATTCGATTCGCTGAACTCGAATCACACGAGCAATATAATGGCTAACACAAGCACCCCAAGGACTGCAACAATACCTGGCTAACGGTTCGTTGGTCCTATAGGCTCATACCAACCTATCAACGTGACACACGTCCTATTCCGGTATACCATACCGTACAAACCATTCGAGTTGTGGGCCATCACCCACATATCTCTAAAACACCAAGCATAATGGACATCCCGGTGTCCTTGCTCAACTACGAAGCAATCCTAACCCATTAGGACTTATCCCACACCCTCAGGGTGGGTGTGACCACGCCTACCGCAGATCACAACAACAAGTGAGTAGTTTCCTCAATGACTACTCTTACCACCAATTACTTGGCCTAAGCCAAACCAGCGAGTATACCCAAGGGTATCATTACTCGAACAATATACTCCAAATATGTGTTGCGGTACAATCCCTGTACGGTGCACCTAATAATTCTTTGAGCAACTTTTTGATGCCCCGAAATTAATTATATGCAATGTGAGCATTAATGATGGTCATGTGATTATTTATGTTGGTAATTAATTTATATGATGGGTAATGAAGTGTTAGCATGATTTATTTATATTGATTACCAATTATGAGGAAAGCATGAATTTAAGGGAAGTTTGTAGCATGTTGTAAATTGCTTTTAAAATACCAAGTGGAGTATTTTATACATCATGTTAAGTTTGGGGTACAATTCTTAATTAAATTAAACAACCCCTTTTTAATCCTTTACCCATCACTTTAACCCCACTTTACCATTCACTTTTTAAAAATCCCCAAAACCACTTCCCAACCCCAAACCCTTCCCATTTTCGAGATCCACCAAAGAAGGAGAAAGAAAGCTTCACAAAAACTTTGTTTGTGTGATCTTTGTTAGGATTTGGAGCCTACAAGAGGTATGGAACCATTCCTAAAAGTTTTATGATGTTTGGTGTTGAAATGGGTTAGTTTTTGATGCTTTATGTGGGTTTGTTTTGGGTATATGTTGTTTATGGTTGGGGTATGATTTATGGTTATATGAGGATGTTTATTGAAGATTTGTAGTGATTTTGTATGGTTGGTGTTTTATTATTTGATTTTGTTTGAGTTGGGGAAGGAGAAGGATGAATAGTGCCCGAAAATCGGACCTACAGGACTCGGCGATCGATCGGCACCTTCCACCGATCGATCGCGAGCTACAGGGGAGAAGGCAGTAGCCTTCAGCGATCGATCGCGAGTTGGCGCGATCGATCGGCGAGGTCGCGATCGATCGGCGCAAACTCGGCGATCGATCGTGAATTGGAAAATTTTGTTGGACGAGGCAGTGTGATCTCGCGATCGATCGGGGCTTCATGGAGATCGATCGCGAGACACCAAAATGTGTATTTTTTATGTTTTTGTGGGATTTTTGGATATTGTACTATAATTAGCTTCTAATATCGATTTGTATGGTTATGTAGAACCATCCCAGGTACCCACAACTTCAAGGAGATAAAGTTCTACAACTTCTCCATTTTTGGAATTAAGGTACGTAAGAAGCGTACGGGCATCGGACGGTAACACACTCCTAACTATGACTATGCATTGATTGTATAAGTATTCATGATGTTTATGATGATGATTGTGATAAGTAAGTTTATGATGATGATGTTTATGATGATGATTGTGACAAGTAAGTTTATGATGATGATGTTTATGATGATGAATGTGATAAATAAGTATAAGATGATGATGTTTATGAAGATGATATGATAAGTAAGTTTATAATAATGTTATACGATGTTTATAAAAGGGTAAGATGCACATATGGTAAGATGCCATACAATGTTATTATGTAGTAAGATGCCACGGGGTAAGATGCCCATATGGTAAGATGCCATACAATGTTATTATGTGGTAAGATGCCACGGGGTAAGATGCCCATATGGTAAGAGGCCATACAATGTTATTGTGTGGTAAGATGCCACGGGGTAAGATGCCCATATGGTAAGAGGCCATACGATGTTATTATGTGGTAAGATGCCACGGGGTAAGATGCCCATATGGTAAGAGGCCATACGATGTTATTGTGTGGTAAGATGCCACGGGGTAAGATGCCCATATGCATGAAGGTAAATCAGAGTCAACAAAAAGAAGTTAACGAATAACCAGCAAGTTACTTAACCAAGACTTTGTACATTTACTGTTATATTTTGTTATGATGCTTAAATGATGATGATGTTATAAGATGATGATGTTATAAGATGATGATGTTATAAAATGATGATGCTATAAGATGATGATATTATGAGATGATGATGTTATGATGCTATAAGATGATGATGTTATAAAATGATGATGCTATAAGATGATGATATTATGAGATGATGATGTTATGATGCTATAAGATGATGATGCTATAAGATGATGATATTATGAGATGATGATGCTATAAGATGATGATGCTTATATGATGATGATGTTGTAAGATGATGATATTTATAAGACGGTGATTTAATCATTCATGTCAAGAATTAATGATTATATGCATGGCTATGAAACAGGGACAACCAAAGAGGGTTAATGCAATTAACCAGGAAGTATATGTTACCAATTATTTTTCATGCATTTATTTATATGCCATTGCCATATGATGTTAAGTAACGATGTACATGCTCATGATGGGTTGTTCCTGTAGGTACACTTTTGGACCGAAGGGCTAAGGGTCGGGTTGAGGCAGTGAGCTAAAGGGAGCATGAAGGAAGATAGGATACAGGACTTTTGGATAGTCTCTACTATAGGAGTAGTATAATTCTATCGTTTCAACATTCGTTATTGAGAATGTAATGAGTTAAGTTTTTGAAATTTCATTGTTGGCCTGAAATCTTCTTAGCTCAAAGTTACAACTGGAACCCTAAGACGTTATTAATGCATGTTTAGTCCAAATTGTGTAATAAGATGACGTTAAGGTAGGAGGACCCTACATTAGTGGTATCAGAGCAGTGGTTAGATAACCCGGGAATGAGTGAAGGGTAACCTTAGCAATAAGTTGGCTTGGTGCTTACTTCTAAACATTTTTTGTGTATATGTTACATATGAAATATATGATGTTACACTAACATGTTTTGTTTCTCTAACGATGTATTATATGAACTACTTTTGGGTATTGTTGTTAACCCTTGTGTTGCAGCATAGCAGCAAATGCGGAAGTAAGTGATGCGATTTCATATGCACTTCTCCGTCGCCCATGCCTCTTGTAGTCTCGACACCCGCTGGAAGAAGTTTGATAACTGATCAGATTGTGTATGACGGCCTCATTTATTTTGAGGGTAACGAGCTGAGGACAGACTTGATTGTTCTGGGAATGTCAGACTTCGAATGCATTGTGAGCATCGATGTGCTGAACAAGTGTCAGGCAGTTGTGGACTGCAGACAAGGACTGTCCGATTCAGGTCTGATATGGGAGTCCAATGGACATTCTATGGGGATGGTTCCCGTTCAAGGATTCCGTTAATATCTGCTGTCAAGATGGCACAGTTATTGGAATGAGACCACAAAGGATATCTCATCTATGCTGTTGTTATTACTCTAAAGAGGGAAGAGTTAAAGGTTGAAGATGTGCCCGTAGTGGCGGAGTTCCCTGATGTCTTTCCGGAGGAGATTCCCGGATTCCCACCGATAAGAGAGGTCGAGTTTGGGATTGAATTATTACCGATCGATCTGAGATCGGGGTATCATCAGATTCGAGTTCGAGAGGATGATGTACATAAGACAGCTTCCAGGACTAGATATGGGCACTACGGATTCTTAGTCATGCCTTTTGGGGTGACGAATGCCCTAGCTGTTTTATGAACCTGATGAACAGAGTGCCCCAACCATGTTTGGATCAGTTCGTCATAGTTTTCATTGACGATGTGCTTATTTACTCTCGAACTGTAGAGGAACACGTAAAGCACTTGAGAACAGTACTCCAGATCATTATGGATTGCCAGACCCCTGACACAGCTGACTCAGAAAGGAGTGCCGTTCTATTGGTCCGAAACTTGTGAGGAAAGCTTCCAAGAATTGAAGCGTCGTTTGACTACGACACCTATATTGGTGATTCCTTCTGAGAATAAGAGGTTTACCTTGTACACGAATGCATCACTGCAAGGTTTGGACTGTGTGTTGATACAAGATAAGCATGTGGTGACTTATGCACGAGGCGATTAAAACCACATGAGGCCTGATACCCAGTCCATGATCTGGAACTGGCGGCCATCATTTTCGCCTTGAAGATTTGGCGTCATTATCTTTATGGTATGACGTTTACCATATATACGGACCATAAGATCCTGAAATTTCTATTCACTCAGGCTGAACTAAATATGCGTCAAAGAAGATGGATGGATTTGCTCAAGGATTATGACTGTGAGATTGAGTACCACCCTGGTAAAGTAAATTTGATAGCAGATGCCTTAAGTCGGAAGGTGAAGAGTACTGCTGAAGACGCTATGTGTTTATCAGCGATGATGACTTCTTATTGCCATCTGGGCTATGATTTTGATGTGGACACGTCGCCGGTGCGAGTGTCGACCTTATTGGCCAAGCCAGACGTATTTGAGGCTATCAGGAAAGCCCAGAGGTTAGATGATGAAGTTCAGAGATGGTCATCGATAGTACTTCGAGGGCAACCATCAAAGTTCAGAATGGCAGAAGGTGATTCCTTAAGGCTGGGCAACCGATGGGTAGTCTCAGATACACCAGAGTTGCGTAGAGGAATATTAGAGCGAGCCCACAGTAGTCGGTTCAGTATCCACCCAGGAGGAAGAAAGATGTACAAGGACCTATGCGGTCCATTCTGGTGGAGACGCATGAAGCGTGATGTTATGACTTTCGTCAAAAGATGTTTGATCTGCCAACAAGTGAAGGCAGAAAGACAGAGGCCTGGTGGCGAGCTGAAGAGCTTGGAAGTACCTAAGTGGAAGTGGGAGCACATATCTATGGACTTCGTGACCCACTTGCCAAGGACGGCCTCAGGATTTGATGCGTTTTTTGGTGATCGTAGATAGGCTGACGAAGGTGGCTCACTTCATCCCTTATCGTGTGTCCTTCACGAACCTAAAGATGGCCCAATCATATGTGCGGGATGTGGTGAGGATGCATGGGGTTCTAGTCTTGATTGTATCTGACAGAGACCCAAGGTTACTCCACCTTTCTGGGAGGGTCTCCAGACAACTTTGGGCATAGAGGTGAGACCGAGTACAGCGTATCACCGCAGAAAGACGGTCAGACAGAGCGTACTATATAGACGCTCGAGGATATGTTGAGGACATGTGTATTAGAGTTTGATACTCCGTGACAAGATTCTATACCACTGGTAGAGTTCTCCTTTAATAACAGCTATCAGGCAAGCATTCAAATGGCCCTTTTGAAGCTCTTTATGGATGACGATGTAAGTCACCGCTGTATTGGGAGGACCTGACTAGTAAGGCGGTCGGAGGACCGGATATGATTAAGGATATAGAAGACAAGATTAAGACGATACGTCAAGAGATGAAAGCGGCTCAGGATAGGCAAGCAGCATATGCCAATAAGTGACGGCGACCGCTAGAATTCCAAGTAGAAGACAAGGTCTTCTTGAAAATCTCACCCTTCAGGGGTGTAATTCGTTTTGGTATGCGGGGAAAGTTATCCCCGGGGTATGTTGGGCCATATGAAGTATTGCAGCGTAACAGTATTTTGGCCTACCGTTCGGCCCTACCACCGTCTTTATCTGGGATTCATGATGTTTTCCACGTTTCTGTGCTACGGAAGTATGAGCCAGACCTGTCTCATGTTTTATGGCCTACTGAAGTTGGACTCAGATGTATCCTGCGTTGAACGACCGGTCAGACGTCTGGATCGTGAGGATCACAGATTACGAAGTAAAGTTATACAGATGATTATAGTTCAGTGGGATCGTCGGGGTGTCGAGGAGGCTATGTGGGAGACGGAGCGGCATATGGTACAGCACTACCCGGAACTATTCTCTGGTATGTGATTTAAGTTTAGTTTCATTTTGGGTAAGTGCATGCGATTTCGAGGACGAAATCTTATAAGTAGGGGAGTAATGTGATGCCCAGAAATTAATTATATGCAATTTGAGCATTAATGATGGTCATGTGATTATTTATGTTGGTAATTAATTTATATGATGGGTAATGAAGTGTTAGCATGATTTATTTATATTGATTACCAATTATGAGGAAAGCATGAATTTAAGGGAAGTTTGTAGCATGTAGTAAAATGCTTTTAAAATACCAAGTGGAGTATTTTATACATCATGTTAAGTTTGGGGTACAATTCTTAATTAAATTAAACAACCCCTTTTTAATCCTTTACCCATCACTTTAACCCCACTTTACCATTCACTTTTTAAAAATCCCCAAAACCACTTCCCAACCCCAAACCCTTCCCATTTTCGAGATCCACCAAAGAAGGAGAAGGAAAGCTTCACAAAAACTTTGTTTGTGTGATCTTTGTTAGGATTTGGAGCCTACAAGAGGTATGGAACCATTCCTAAAAGTTTTATGATGTTTGGTGTTGAAATGGGTTAGTTTTTGATGCTTTATGTGGGTTTGTTTTGGGTATATGTTGTTTATGGTTGGGGTATGATTTATGGTTATATGAGGATGTTTATTGAAGATTTGTAGTGATTTTGTATGGTTGGTGTTTTATTATTTGATTTTGTTTGAGTTGGGGAAGGAGAAGGATGAATAGTGCCCGAAATCGGACCTACAGGACTCGGCGATCGATCGGCACCTTCCACCGATCGATCGCGAGCTACAGGGGAGAAGGCAGTAGCCTTCAGCGATCGATCGGGAGTTGGCGCGATCGATCGGCGAGGTCGCGATCGATCGGCGCAAACTCGGCGATCGATCGCGAATTGGAAAATTTTGTTGGACGAGGCAGTGTGATCTCGCGATCGATCGGGGCTTCATGGAGATCGATCGCGAGACACCAAAATGTGTATTTTTGATATTTTTGTGGGATTTTTGGATATTGGACTATAATTAGCTTCTAATATCGATTTGTATGGTTATGTAGAACCATCCCAGGTACCCACAACTTCAAGGAGATAAAGTTCTACAACTTCTCCATTTTTGGAATTAAGGTACGTAAGAAGCGTACGGGCATCGGACGGTAACACACTCCTAACTATGACTATGCATTGATTGTATAAGTATTCATGATGTTTATGATGATGATTGTGATAAGTAAGTTTATGATGATGATGTTTATGATGATGATTGTGACAAGTAAGTTTATGATGATGATGTTTATGATGATGAATGTGATAAATAAGTATAAGATGATGATGTTTATGAAGATGATATGATAAGTAAGTTTATAATAATGTTATACGATGTTTATAAAAGGGTAAGATGCACATATGGTAAGATGCCATACAATGTTATTATGTGGTAAGTGCCACGGGGTAAGATGCCCATATGGTAAGATGCCATACAATGTTATTATGTGGTAAGATGCCACGGGGTAAGATGCCCATATGGTAAGAGGTCATACAATGTTATTATGTGGTAAGATGCCACGGGGTAAGATGCCCATATGGTAAGAGGCCATACGATGTTATTGTGTGGTAAGATGCCACGGGGTAAGATGCCCATATGCATGAAGGTAAATCAGAGTCAACAAAAAGAAGTTAACGAATAACCAGCAAGTTACTTAACCAAGACTTTGTACATTTACTGTTATATTTTGTTATGATGCTTAAATGATGATGATGTTATAAGATGATGATGTTATAATATGATGATGTTATAAAATGATGATGCTATAAGATGATGATGTTATGATGCTATAAGATGATGATGTTATAAAATGATGATGCTATAAGATGATGATATTATGAGATGATGATGTTATGATGCTATAAGATGATGATGCTATAAGATGATGATGCTATAAGATGATGATATTATGAGATGATGATGCTATAAGATGATGATGCTATAAGATGATGATGTTATAAGATGATGATGCTTATATGATGATGATGTTGTAAGATGATGATATTTATAAGACGATGATTTTAATCATTCATGTCAAGAATTAATGATTATATGCATGGCTATGAAACAGGGACAACGAAAGAGGGTTAATGCAATTAACCAAGTATATGTTACCAATTATTTTTCATGCATTTATTTATATGCCATTGCCATATGATGTTAAGTAACGATGTACATGCTCATGATGGGTTGTTCCTGTAGGTACACTTTTGGACCGAAGGGCTAAGGGTCGGGTTGAGGCAGTGAGCTAAAGGGAGCATGAAGGAAGATAGGATACAGGACTTTTGGATAGTCTCTACTCTAGGAGTAGTATAATTCTATCGTTTCAACATTCGTTATTGAGAATGTAATGAGTTAAGTTTTTGAAATTTCTGTTGGCCTGAAATCTTCTTAGCTCAAAGTTACAACTGGAACCCTAAGACGTTATTAATGCATGTTTAGTCCAAATTGTGTAATAAGATGACGTTAAGGTAGGAGGACCCTACAAACTTGCTCGGCATAATGGTCTCGTCAACTAGTGACCCAGACACTACCATGTGCCCACCAAAGGCACTCAACCATACAACTCAATACATAACATAAATGTATTAACCATCAAAACGACGCTACACGTCTACATAAAACATCAACTATGTCATCGTCATCCCGTGACGGCATATGTCAACATATGACATCCAATTAACATCGTCAAACATATGACGGTACATGTCAATACACGACATCCATAATTTCATCGTCAAACACATGACGTATATAACAACACGTAGTATCCACAATAATGCTAATACAAGTAATATGACATACCTCATCGCTATCAAGATAGCGGAATACCTGTATCCATCGTCCACCAACGGTACACAAGTAGCACCCATCGCTCGTAGGCGACATAATCCAGCGCTACGCACATAGCGGTATAACCCATCGCTATAGAATCAGCGGCATGATCTCTCGTCATTGAGTCAGCGGCATAAGACATCGCTATAGATATCCGGCTGTATGAACCATCGCCATAGGTGTAGCGGAATGACCCGTCGCTATGTAATATCCGGTGGCACGAATCATCGTCAATAGAATACCCGGCGGCATGAACCATCGCCAATAGAATAGCGGAATGAGACATCGCTATCAATATATCCGGTGGCAAGAACCATCGCCAATCAATATAGCGGAATGAACCGTCGCTATCAATACACCTGGCGGCATAAACCATCGCCAATCACACCTGGCGGAATGAACCATCGCCAATCAATATAGCGGAATGAACAGTCGCTATCAATATATTTGGCGGCAAGAACCATCGCCAATCAATATAGCGGAATGAACCATCGCTATCAATATACCTGGCGGCATAAACCATCGCCAATCAATATATCTGGCGGAATGAACCATCGCCAATCAATATACTTGGCGACAAGAACCATCGCCAATCAATACATCTGGCGGAATGAACTATCGCCAATCAATATAGCGGAATGAACCGTCGCTATCAATATACTTGGCGGCAAGAACCATCGCCAAAGAATAGCCGATCCCTAGTCATTGTCAAGGTAGTGTATTTTAATGCCCCTCGCTCAAATAAAACATGCGGTACTCCCACCCCTCGCTTCACATATAGGCGGCATAGAATAACCTCGCTTAAATAGACATGCGGCGCTCCCACCCCTCGCTTCACATTTTAGCGGCAAATATTCTTTCCTCGCCTCATATGATAACCACGCTTCAATGTGACATGCGGCGCTCCCACCCCTCGCTTCACATTTTGGCGGCACAAAACAATAAATAGCGGCAAGCATTTAAAATCATCACTCATCCATAACAATGACTCATGGGATATTCACCAAGTATTTCATCCATACCTGCATCACAAAGCATAATCCATATTCCAACATACATCATCATGAGTGTATTTTAATGCACCTCGCTCAAATGCGACATGCGGCACTCCCACCCCTCGCTTCAACATTTGGCGGTAAAGCATTAAAATCATCACTACATTTACACATGCAACCACAATGCATAATTCCATGATGTATATAAAACGCAGGTTACCGTTTCGTGTCTTTCAACCATGGCCTTAGCCTTTCGCGTCATAGTGTCCCTACAGGAACAATCCCAAACCATGAGCATACGATAATCCATATTCCCCACAGTATGATTATAATGAGTAAATGCATAAACTATGAGTACAAAGTACTTCTCGTATCCCAATGCATTTCAAAATGCTCCATTTGGTTGTCCCTGTGTCACAACTCACAATCATAATCAACAGGTTATATTATGATTCTATAGATGTCATGACATATAATCGTTTCACTATGATCACATATCACAAATGCACATAAGCAAAATAGTTCTGTCACACAACACTAACTACTATCATGCATAAATATGTGCTACTCATCCCTATCAGCGTGTTCCAGGCCTTCAACAGCCCCAAAGAGCTAACCACTGCTCTGATACCACTAATGTAAGGACCCCCGTACCCTTAACCCGTTATTAGTGTATTAAGCCATACCATTAGTGCATATAATCATACTATCAGGGGAAAAACCATATGCAAATGCAACACCATATGCTATCCAGAAAATTTCTTGCATTTAATCCACATAATATTCAATTTCCCCAACCAAGATTATTCATAGAACATGCACCCTCATAATACACTAACATACTCTTAGTTCATTTAGCAATTCTATATCTAATTGCGTGCTAACCATAATGAACAGAGAAGAGCCGTAGCCCGTTTATACATTCCATATACACGTAAATGTACTCACATAAGAGCACCCAATGAATAAGCGCATATCTAATGTATAAAACACTCTACTGGATACCGTTACTGGTGCTTCGATCCTGGAAGCACCTCTCAGGCGCAACTCGATCTCGACTCTGGATCTGAGCGCCTATCCATCCAGCTCTGGTACCTCGATCCTGTAAGTACCTCTGATCAACAGGCCGAGTTCAACTCCAAAGCTGCTGCTACACCTGTACCACCTGCCCCAACAGAGACAGCCCCCACACGGGGTGAGCATGCCAATATCCCAAATCCAATAACCACAACAATACAATTCATAATTTACATAAATGTAAATGCTATGAAATACAAAATATACTCCCTGGATGGTATCATCCTCATCCGGGGTTTCCTGTACTGTCCCTGTTCTCAAAACACTGAAACCATTAAATTCCCAAATGCCAGTTAATCATTACATTGATTAACAATTCCATGAGCCATATACAAATTTCATAATCAATAACATCAAATCATTAAACAATGATTATAGACAATCCATGTTTCTCAATTATGGTTTCATAGCTCTATTTCATTGCTCGCTCTACAATAGCGGCATTCCATTTCCACGCATGCTCGATGGCAGCGGCGTCATAATCGATGTTCGCTCACAGGCGACAACATCCCAATCATTGCTCGCTCAAAAGCGGCACCATGCAATTCTCAATGCATATATAGACATTTGAAGCAAGTACCATAAACCATGCATTTCAATCTCCGTTTATTGCTAATACCATGTGTCATGCATTTCCACACATTCATTGCAATACAGTGTACCAAGCACTCAACAATTGCAATTATATAAAAGGCTATGCTCGTACGTCATACGTACCTTATAATTCCGTAGCTCGAGTCCAAACTTTGCTTGAGTTCCTTACCTCGAGAGATATGTGCTAAAACACATAAACAACTCACAATCAAGTATAAGCATGCAACCACGTGTCCAAGCACGTTCAAGATTCCCAATCACATCGTCAATCCATGACGATTACCAAAATAAAAGCTGTAAGTAACCCCATGAGCATACAACGCAGCGGAATAAAATTTTGGGATTACAAACCAGTGATCTATACAGGGATTCATATCGGATTAGAGAATTACAAGTGTCTTACCCTTGTAGCGCGTTTGAAGCCGAATCCACGGAGCTGCACCACGTCTTACGCCTTCTCCGAGTCAATAGCAAAACTCGAATGGTTTTGCCTCAACGGTATCCACACGATCGAGTCGAGTGAAGGGATGATTTAATAACAAGTTGCTAGACAAGTTATTAAATCGGAACAAGAAAGAACACTCGATTCTCAATCGAATGGCTCGCACCAAACTCAAAAATCTCCTCGGCTATGATGAGAAAATCGAGAGCCTTTTTGGTTGTGGAGGCCGTGTGCTTCCTTCTTGATTTAGGTTAGTGTGATATGAAAGTTGTCTTACAATTTATCATCTTGCAATCATATTAAATATAATTAATTAAAGGCTTTCTTAAAGCTTCATGGGCTTAAGCCCATGATTTAATTAATCCTTATGATTATTAATTAAGACTCCTCTTAATTATTTAATTCATCCCATGAATTTAATTTCCCTTCTCGATTTAATCTTTTGTGCGACCCGATAGGATCTCGTAATGTTGGCAGTGACATAAAATCTCATTTTATGTCGCAAGCATCGAGCGGTATCTAGCAACACATCGATGCTACCCAAATTACGAGAATGTCAATGACTCGACATAACCTTTAGAACTTGTGATAATATTAACCATGTAACTTAATCCCTTTGTCCTTTGTGTTTAGATTGAACACGAGTCATGGAATAGTCATACTCGTATATTCAATCTTTATTTCTTGATCCCCAAGTAGAACTAGAATAAACGAATAAGCTCGATATCTCATATCGACTCATTCGAGCATGGCCATGCATTTTAGTTCTCACTTGATCAAGGGCCAAACACATCTCCTGTTATATAGGAGGGACAAATCCTATCTCGATCAGTCAACATCCCTCTACATAATTCGTAGTGTATCCAATAGTCGCCTTTATAGTATACCCTGTTACGGGTAACGTTTGACGATATCAAGATACATAACTCCTTATGTTGGGATCTCTGATGATCACAAGTCGTAAGGATTACATACATTATTATCACTATGAGAATTGCATATGACGATCATATAACTATCCATGTTGCATTCTCATGGTGGGTCTGTTCAGTACATCGTTCTCTAACATGTACCCATATGTTGATTTGATATCTCATATCAATGAACAATTCATCGATCAACATATACTAGTCTCTACGTATTATCATTATCCCTTTCATGATAATACTTGACTAGGAACATCTTTAAGAATAATACAATATTATTCTAAGGACATTAACATATATATTAATTCACAATGCACAGTTAAAAGAATAATATATAATAATGAATTGCCATTCATAAATCCATAAACATTGTATGTCTTAAACAATCATCTAATGACTTGTCTTAGGGCATATCCCAACAAATCTCCCACTTGCACTAAGACCACTCAGACATATACCTAATGCCTAGAGATCTAGTATGACGATCATGCTTCTGCTGTGACAGTGGCTTCGTCAATGGGTCAGATACATTATCATCTGTGGGTACTTTGCATATTTTAACATCTCCCCTTTCAACGATTTCTCGAATGAAATGGAAACGCCTAAGTATGTGCTTGGATCTTTGGTGAGATCTTGGTTCCTTAGCCAATGCGATCGCTCCATTGTTGTCACAATAGAGTTCTATCGGATCTTTAATGCTAGGCACCACTCCCAGTTCAGAAATGAACTTCCTCATCCAAACAGCTTCCTTTGCTGCATCCGAGGCAGCAATATACTCAGCTTCCGTTGTAGAATCGGCTACTGTTTCTTGCTTTGAACTCTTCCAGCTCACAGCACCTCCATTTAGGCAATACACATATCCAGATTGCGATCGAAAATCATCTTTGTCGGTTTGGAAGCTTGCATCAGTGTAACCCATTACATTGAGCTCTTCCTCACCTCCATAAATCAAGAATGTATCCTTAGTCCTTCTCAAGTACTTCAGGATATTCTTGACAGCAATCCAGTGACCTTCACCTGGATCAACTTGATATCTGCTCGTCATGCTCAAAGCATACGATACATCGGGACGAGTACATATCATGGCATACATGATAGATCCAATAGCTGACGCGTATGGAATCTTACTCATGCGTTGTCTCTCATCTGGTGTTGAAGGACACTGTTCCTTCGAGAGATAAATACCATGTGTCATAGGCACGAATCCTTTCTTGGATTCTTGCATGCTAAACCTTTTAAGCACCTTGTCTATGTATGTACTTTGACTTAGACCAAGAAGCCTTCTCGATCTATCTCTATAGATCTTGATTCCTAACACATAGGTAGCTTCTCCTAAGTCTTTCATCGAAAAGCAGTTCCCTAGCCAAATCTTTACAGATTGCAAGGCAGGGATATCATTTCCAATAAGAAGTATGTCGTCTACATACAACACTAGGAAAATGATTACGCTCCCACTGACCTTCTTGTAGACACAAGGTTCATCTTCATTTTTGATAAAACCAAACTCTTTGATTGCATCATCAAAACGAAGGTTCCAACTCCGAGAAGCTTGCTTCAATCCATAAATGGATCGTTGTAGCTTGCATATCTTTCCAGCATCCTTTGGATCGACAAAACCCTCGGGCTGTGTCATGTACACATCCTCGAGCAGATTTCCATTAAGGAAAGCTGTTTTGACATCCATCTGCCAGATTTCATAATCATGAAATGCAGCTATTGCAAGTAAGATCCTTATGGATTTAACCATGGCCACTGGTGAAAAGGTTTCATCATAGTCAATACCATGAATTTGTTTGAATCCTTTTGCAACCAGCCGACCTTTATAGGTTTGTACATTACCATCCATATCGGTCTTTTTCTTGAAAATCCATTTGCACCCTATGGGTCGTACCCCTTCAGGTGGATCAACCAAAGTCCATACTTGGTTTGCATACATGGATTCCATCTCAGATTTCATGGCCTCTTGCCATTTCTCAGAATCATTGCCCATAATAGCTTGTTGATAAGATGACGGCTCATCCTCATCAATAAGTAGTAAGTCACCGTGTTGAGTCACAAGAAATCCATATCTCTGTGGCTCCCGGTGTTCTCTTACAGACCTACGCTGGGCTTGTGTCTCTTGAGCAGGTACTTCTTCCACAACAGTTTGTGGTGCCTGCTCTGTTTCCATCTCAATTTCAGGTTCAGTGTTTTCTTGTGGTTGAACTTCACTAAGTTCTATTTTTCTCCCACTGGTTTTTCTAGAAATAAATTCTCTTTCAAGAAATACACCAGTCCGAGCAACAACTATTTTGTTCTCGGTGGGATAATAGAAATAGTATCCTTTCGTTTCCTTAGGATACCCCACAAATAAACACTTATCAGATTTGGGTCCAAGTTTGTTAGTGGCGTGACGTCTAACGAAAGCCTCACAACCCCAAATCTTCATAAAAGACATACTGGGACGCTTCCCAGTCCATATCTCATACGGTGTCTTTTCCACTGATTTAGATGGAACACGGTTCAGTAAGAAAATCGCTGTTTCTAGAGCGTGTCCCCAAAATGATATCGGAAGATCTGCATGACTCATCATTGATCTAACCATGTCTAACAAGGTTCGATTTCTCCTCTCGGATACACCATTCCATTGTGGAGTATACGGAGGAGTGAGTTGTGGGACTATCCCACACTCCTTTAGATAGTCATGAAACTCTTGGCTTAAGTATTCTCCTCCTCGATCTGATCGAAGGATTTTGATACTTTTGCCAAGTTGGTTTTGTACTTCATTCTTGAAATCTTTGTGAACTTTTCAAAGGTTTCATGTTTATGTTTCATTAGGTACACATACCCATATCTACTGAGGTCATCAGTAATGTAACGAAGTATTGAAACCACCTCTAGCTTGTGTACTTATTGGTCCACATACATCACTATGTATTAGTCCCAATAAAACATTTGCCCTTTCAACATGTCCCTTGAAAGGGGCTTTAGTCATCTTGCCCATTAAACAAGATTCGCATGTTTCATATGATTCAAAATCAAATGAATCTAATACTCCATCCTTATGAAGTTTAGATATGCGGTTCTCGTTTATGTGGCCCAAGCGACAGTGCCAGAGATAAGTCGGATTACAATCATTATTTTTAATCCTTTTAGTATTTATGTTATAGATAGGCATATCAAGATTTAATACATAAAGACCATTCACCATTTGTGCATCAGCATAAAACATATCATTTAAATAAATAGAACAACAATTGTCCTTTATTATAAATGAAAAACCATACTTGTCTAAACAAGAAATAGATATAATGTTTTTAGTAATTGAAGGCACAAAATAACAGTCTTTTAAAATCAACGATAAACCAGAAGGTAAAGCTAAATGATAATCTCCTATAGCTAATGCAGCAACTCTTGCTCCATTTCCAACTCGGAGATCAACTTCACCTTTTGCCAATGTCCTACTCCTTTTGAGATCCTGCACATTTACACAAATGTGAGATCCACATCCAGTATCTAATACCCATGATGAAGAAGTAGATAAATTGACTTCTATAACAAAAATACCTGAAGCGGAAGTCACACTTCCTTTCTTTAGATCCTCCAGATATACTTTGCAGTTCCTTTTCCAATGGTCGGTCTCACCGCAATGGAAACAGTTCCCTTCCTTTGCTATCCCTCCCTTTGGCTTCAGTGCAGAAGACTTTGGCTTAGATTTAGCAAAGACCTTCTTTGCTTTCTTGTTGCCTTTGGCTTTGGCCCTTCCTTTGCCCTTATTCACAATAAGGACATTTGTGGCCTTAGTCTTCTTAGTATTTGCTTCATATGTTCTCAACATACCAAGCAACTGGGGCAGAGTCTTTTCCATATCAGTCATATTGTAATTTACTACAAATTGACTGAAGCTCTCCGGCAACGATTGCAAGATTACATCGGTGGCCAACTCTTGGTCCAATGGAAAACCTAGCTTATCCAGATTCTCAATGTACCCAATCATCTTGAGCACATGAGTTCCAACTAAGCTTCCTTCTACCATCCTGCACTGGAATAACGCTTTAGAGACGTCATACCTCTCTTGTCTAGCTTGCTGTTGGTACAACTGCTTTAAGTGTTCGATCATATCGAACGCCTCCATTTCCTCATGTTGCTTCTGAAGCTCAGAGTTCATAGTGGCAAGCATGAGTCACCCAACATCAAGTGCGTCACTCTGATGCTTCTTGTAAGCATCTTTTTCAGCTCTTGTAGCTGTTAGGGGAGGTTCCTCAGCGAGCAAGGGTTCCTCTAGAACATATTGTTTCTTTTCTTGTTTGAGGACTATCCTCAAGTTCCTATGCCAGTCTAGGAAATTCGTCCCATTTAGTTTGTCCTTCTCAAGGACCGATCGCAGTGATAAAGTGCTAGTAACGTTTGTAGTTGCCATGGATATCTACAATATAAATATGCAAAATAAGTTTATGATTTAAATCATTTAACATGGTCTTATATTAAATGATACTCCCACTATTTTATTTGAAAAATATCAACCCTCGAAACTTTTAGTGGGCCAAGATCCATATTTCGCCTAATCTTGAGTTAGCTTTGGCTAATCGCCCAAGACTCGGTTATTTAGGTAGACAACACTTTGTCAATTACATCACATATAATTCTTGGATAGTTGGACGAACAACACTTTGTTCAATTCATCAAATGAATTATAATCCAACACATGCCTCTAGGTTCCCAATCCTATTGAGATAACCTAGTTAAGTCGTACCCAATTAAAGTATGACGGATATCACTTTTATCCTTTCGCGCCTTACTAAGATTGCCACGGTGCTTTGCTTTGGCAAACCCACACATGTACAATCGAAGTTATTGACGAGTACTTTTATTTGGAAGGCATCTAAAACTTAATATTTTAGAGGGATTTATTGATCTCATGATTAATTTGATAATTTAAAATATGTCCACTACATATAGTTGTATACATATCTACATATATGTGTAATACTATTATCAAACTAAAACATAAGATAAATCATGCATCAACATACATAATTAAAACGTGACATGGTTATAGCCCCTACTAATGAGTTTCTCAAGCCAATGAGAAACTCCTATGAGTCAACCTAAGGTAACTTCATAAGCACCTTCCTTTGGCTCCAATTTGTGAATGGCCTCCTCATCCCGGCACGATGCTCCATCTTCATTGATCACCATCAATAAAATAAACTACACTATTTTACAAGATATAGAATTCCTCGATTCACATTCGAGGGGAACATAGGGGAGGGATAACATTTAGAATGAAATAGAGAAAGGCACGACACGCAGGTCGTATTATAAATTACAATCATTCACAAATCCTATCTAATAGGTCAAAGGGCTATAACCACGCACCATGCTCAAACAACACATAAAGCATGCATTAACATTTAATTAATTAAATTCTAAACATTTTAAATTTAATTTTAATTAAAACTGTAAAATAATTTTTGAAAAATTATCGTACGCTCGGGACATCACATGCCACGAACTAAAGCGACTAAAACACGAACCACCATGATTCGAACCAAGACCCACGGCTGGACCAATAGTGGGCCTAGGGTTCGAAACCCTAGCCCATGGCCGAGCCATGGTCCATGCGGCGGCTTGGGTGCGGCGCTGCTAGGGTTCAAAACCCTAGCCGCCTTGCACCATCTTGATTCTATCGAGCCAACTTGCACCTTCTCAATACTTTATCGAGCCAAAAGAGTTCAAAACCCTAGATAGTGCGACGGCTTGACCCATGCTCGAGCCAGGGTCCGAACCCTAGCTCCTAGGCGGCGGCCGAGAGGCCAATTTGACTAGGGTTCAAAACCCTAGCCACTTAGTAGCGGCGGCCGAGCCATGGTGACTAGGGTTCGAAACCCTAGCACCTAGGTGGCCTCGGCCGTGAGCCTACACGAGCCATGTTCCGGTTTTTGATCACGAATTATCATATATTTCGATCCGTCAATTATATCATATATATTATCATACGATGATCTTCACAAAATCGATTTTTCCATATCATATATGAAAATACAGTTTTAAATAGCATGCAATATTAATTCTAACATGATTAAACTATTTAACCACATAAAATCCGATATGAGCCTTGTACACGGCTCTGATACCACTGTAAGTAACCCCATGAGCATACAACGCAGCGGAATAAAATTTTGGGATTACAAACCAGTGATCTATACAGGGATTCATATCGGATTAGAGAATTACAAGTGTCTTACCCTTGTAGCGCGTTTGAAGCCGAATCCACGGAGCTGCACCACGTCTTACGCCTTCTCCGAGTCAATAGCAAAACTCGAATGGTTTTGCCTCAACGGTATCCACACGATCGAATCGAGTGAAGGGATGATTTAATAACAAGTTGCTAGACAAGTTATTAAATCGGAACAAGAAAGAACACTCGATTCTCAATCGAATGGCTCGCACCAAACTCAAAAATCTCCTCGGCTATGATGAGAAAACCGAGAGCCTTTTTGGTTGTGGAGGCCGTGTGCTTCCTTCTTGATTTAGGTTAGTGTGATATGAAAGTTGTCTTACAATTTATCATCTTGCAATCATATTAAATATAATTAATTAAAGGCTTTCTTAAAGCTTCATGGGCTTAAGCCCATGATTTAATTAATCCTTATGATTATTAATTAAGACTCCTCTTAATTATTTAATTCATCCCATGAATTTAATTTCCCTTCTCGATTTAATCTTTTGTGCGACCCGATAGGATCTCGTAATGTTGGCAGTGACATAAAATCTCATTTTATGTCGCAAGCATCGAGCGGTATCTAGAAACACATCGATGCTACCCAAATTACGAGAATGTCAATGACTCGACATAACCTTTAGAACTTGTGATAATATTAACCATGTAACTTAATCCCTTTGTCCTTTGTGTTTAGATTGAACACGAGTCATGGAATAGTCATACTCGTATATTCAATCTTTATTTCTTGATCCCCAAGTAGAACTAGAATAAACGAATAAGCTCGATATCTCATATCGACTCATTCGAGCATGGCCATGCATATTAGTTCTCACTTGATCAAGGGCCAAACACATCTCCTGTTATATAGGAGGGACAAATCCTATCTCGATCAGTCAACATCCCTCTACATAATTCGTAGTGTATCCAATAGTCGCCTTTATAGTATACCCTGTTACGGGTAACGTTTGACGATATCAAGATACATAACTCCTTATGTTGGGATCTCTGATGATCACAAGTCGTAAGGATTACATACATTATTATCACTATGAGAATTGCATATGACGATCATATAACTATCCATGTTGCATTCTCATGGTGGGTCTGTTCAGTACATCGTTCTCTAACATGTACCCATATGTTGATTTGATATCTCATATCAATGAACAATTCATCGATCAACATATACTAGTCTCTACGTATTATCATTATCCCTTTCATGATAATACTTGACTAGGAACATCTTTAAGAATAATACAATATTATTCTAAGGACATTAACATATATATTAATTCACAATGCACAGTTAAAAGAATAATATATAATAATGAATTGCCATTCATAAATCCATAAACATTGTATGTCTTAAACAATCATCTAATGACTTGTCTTAGGGCATATCCCAACAAAAGCCCCCTGGCTAAGCATGCATAATACCCAAAATATACCATTAACAAGTTTAAAAGATAACAAGGAATTCAACCGGGAATTCCGTTTTATAAACTTTGGCCTCAACCAATCCATTTTAAAAGCATAGCATTCCCATTGGAAAGTAGACATTGCCCCGGAAACGGCCCCTTTAAACCTCGGTTCTAAAATCCGACATTTTCCAAAAATTTCAAAAAAAACACCTTCCTTCGGGTGGGATCGATCGCCACTTTCATCGCGATCGATCGCCACAGTCCAGTGGCCAAAATCGCCCCTCGCGATAGGTCGCCAGATCTCGCGATCGATCGCCAACCTGCTCGCGATCGATCGCCTCAACCATGCGATCGATCGCCGCTACTGTTCATCATCTTCGATTTTCAGCAGCTGCTCGTCGCGATCGATCGCCCCACCTCGACGATTGATCGCCACCTGCAATTTCCAAAAAATTCGAGCTTCCATGGTGTTTTTCACACCCAAACTCAAAACCAACACCCCAATCAACACCAATACCTCAAATACATCATTAAAAATCAATATAAACTCCCAAAAACTCAACATTGGATTTTAAGCAAAAATCCCCAAAACCCATAACCACCCAAAACCTCAACTCAAAACTACAATACCACAATCAAAACGAAGCTAAATGCGAGGGGATGAATAATACCTTATTATCTTCGAGAAATCCGGCTCCTAGGATGAGCCTCCGTCGATTTGCTCATCAAAGGAAAAGGGGGAAGGGTTTGGGTGAGGGAGTGGCGTGAGAGGGAGAGGAGAGGAGAGAAATGGATTCCAAATGACGGAATCCCGAGTCCAACTGGTATATATAGCAAAAATGCCTCAAAATACCAATACCTTCACCAATACATCATGATTCATTAAAAATCATCTGTTTTCAAAAACTCTCTCTCCAACATCAAATCCCCAGACTGGCCCCAACATAAGGCACTCCGGACTCCAAGTCCCACTAAAACCCAACTCAAGGTTTTCCGCCAAAATGATAATACAATCTCAAATCTTTGGATCCGCCGAGCCCAGATGCCCGATTAAACAACCTTGGGAGATGCCAAACCGCAATTAATTCCTAATTGCCACAATTAAAAATCCATCAAGGATTAATACCACACCGGGATTAACGCCATAAATCCCCGGACATCACAATGAAGATGGAGCATGGTGCCGGGATGAGGAGGCCATTCACAATTTGGAGCCAAAGGAAGGTGCTTGTGAAGTTACCTTAGGTTGACTCTTAGGATTTTCTCATTGGCTTGAGAAAATCGCTAGTAGGGGCTATAACCATGTCACGTTTAATTATGTATGTTGATGCATGATTTATCTTATGTTTTAGATTGATAATTGTATTACACATATATGTAGATATGTATATGCCTATATGTAGTGAACATATTTTAAATTATCAAACTAATCATGAGATCAATAAATCCCTCTAAAATATTAAGTTTTAGATGCCTTCCAAAATTAAAAGTACTCGTCAAAAACTTCGATTGTACATGTGTGGGTTTGCCAAAGCAAAGCACCGTGGCAATCTTGGTAAGGCGCGAAAGGATAATTGTGATATCCGTTATACTTTAAATTGGGTACGACTTAACTAGGTTATCTCAATAGGATTGGGAACCTAGAGGCATGGGTTGGATAATAATTCATTTGATGAATTGAACAAAGCGTTGTTCGTCCAACTATCCAAGAATTACATGTGATGTAATTGACAAAGTGTTGTCTACCTAAATAACCGAGTCTTGGGTGATTAGCCAAAGCTAACTCAAGATTAGGCGAAATATGGATCTTGGCCCACTAAAAGTTTCGAGGGTTGATATTTTAAACAAAATAGTGGGAGTATCATTTAATATAAGACCATCTTAAATGATTAAATCATAAACTTATTTTGCATATTTATATTGTAGATATCCATGGCAACTAACAATACAACAAGCACATTATCATTGCGATCGGTCCTTGAGAAGGACAAATTAAATGGGACAAACTTTCTAGACTGGTATAGGAATCTGAGGATAGTCCTCAAGCAAGAAAAGAAGCAATATGTCCTAGAGGAACCCTTACCTGCTGAGGAACCTCCCCTGACGGCTACTAGAGCCGATAAAGATGCTTACAAGAAGCATCAAAGTGACGTACTTTATGTTGGGTGCCTTATGCTTGCCACCATGAACTCTGAGCTTCAGAAGCAACATGAGGAAATGGAGTCGTTCGATATGATCGAGCACCTTAAGCAACTGTACAAACAACAAGCAAGGCAAGAGAGGTATGACGTCTCTAAAGCGTTGTTCCAGTGTAGAATGGTTGAAGGAAGTCTAGTTGGAGCTCATGTACTCAAGATGATTGGGTATATTGAGAATCTGGAGAAGCTGGGTTTTCCTTTGGACCAAGAGTTGGCCACTGACGTGATCTTGCAATCGTTGCCTGAAAGCTTCAGTCAATTTGTCTTGAATTACAATATGATTGAAATTGAAAAGACTCTACCACAGTTACTTGGCATGCTTTGAACTTTTGAAGAAAATAGCAAGAGGTCTAAGCCTACAAATGTTCTTATTGTGAATAAGAACAAAGGAAAGACTAAAGCTAAGAGCTTCAAGAAGAACAAGAAGGTCTTTGTTAAATCTAAGCCAAAAGCTTCTGCACTTAAGCCAAAGGGAGGGATAGCGAAGGAAGGGAACTGTTTCCATTGCGGTGAGACCGGTCATTGGAAAAGGAACTGCAAAGTATATCTGGAGGATCTCAAGAAAGGAAGTGTGACTTCCACTTCAGGTATTTTTGTTATAGAAGTCAATTTATCTACTTCTTCATCATGGGTATTAGATACTGGATGTGGATCTCACATTTGTGTAAATGTGCAGGACCTCAAAAAGAGTAGATTGTTGGCGAAAGGCGAAGTTGATCTCCGAGTTGGAAATGGAGCAAGAGTTGCTGCATTAGCTGTAGGGGATTATCATTTATCTTTGCCTTCTGGTTTATCGTTGATTTTAAAAGACTATTATTTTGTGCCTTCTATTACGAAAAACATTATTTCTATTTCTTGTTTGGACAAGTATGGATTTTCATTTATGATAAAGGACAACTGTTGTTCAATTTATTTAAATGATATGTTTTATGCTAGTGCACAAATGGTGAATGGTCTTTATTTATTAAATCTTGATATGCCTGTCTATAACATAAATACTAAAAGGATTAAAAATAATGATTGTAATCCGACTTATCTCTGGCATTGTCGCTTGGGCCACATAAACGAGAACCCCATATCTAAACTTCATAAGGATGGAGTATTAGATTCATTTGATTTTGAATCATATGAAACATGCGAGTCTTGTTTAATGGGCAAGATGATTAAAGCCCCTTTCAAGGGACATGTTGAAAGGGCAAATGTTTTATTGGGACTAATACATAGTGATGTATGTGGGCCAATAAGTACACAAGCTAGAGGTGGTTTTCAATACTTCGTTACATTTACTGATTAAATCAGTAGATATGGGTATGTGTACCTAATGAAGCATAAGCATGAAACCTTTGAAAAGTTCAAAGATTTCAAGAATGAAGTACAAAACCAACTTGGCAAAAGTATCAAAATCCTTCGATCAGATCGAGTAGGTGAATACTTAAGCCAAGAGTTTCATGACTATCTAAAGGAGTGTGGGATAGTCCCACAACTCACTCCTCCGTATACTCCACAATGAAATGGTGTATCCGAGAGGAGAAATCGAACCTTGTTGGACATGGTTCGATCAATGATGAGTCATGCAGATCTTCCGATATCGTTTTGGGGACACGCTTTAGAAACAGCTATATTCATACTGAACCATGTTCCATCTAAATCAGTGGAAAAGACACCATATGAGATATGGACTGGGAAGCGTCCTAGTATGTCTTTTATGAAGATTTGGGGTTGAGGCTTTCGTGAGACGTCACGTCTCTAACAAACTTGGACCCAAATCTGATAAGTGTTTATTTGTGGGGTATCCTAAGGAAACTAAAGGATATTATTTATATTATCCCACCGAGAACAAAGTGGTTGTTGCTCGGACTGGTGTTTTTCTTGAAAGAGAATTTATTTCTAGAAAAACCAGTGGGAGACAAATAGAACTTAGTGAAGTTCAACCACAAGAAAACATTGAACATGATATTGAGATGGAAACAGAGCAGACACCACAAGCTGTTGTGGATAAAGTGCCTGCTCAAGAGACACAAGCCCAGCGTAGGTCTGTAAGAGAACACCGGTAGCCACAGAGATATGGATTTCTTGTGACTCAACAAGGTGACTTACTACTTATTGATGAGGATGAGCCGTCATCTTATCAAGAAGCTATAATGGGCACTGATTCTGAGAAATGGCAAGAGGCCATGAAATCTGAGATGGAATCCATGTATGCAAACCAAGTATGGACTTTGGTTGATCCACCTGAAGGGGTACGACCCATAGGGTGCAAATGGATTTTCAAGAAAAAGACCGATATGGATGGTAATGTACAAACCTATAAAGGTCGACTGGTTGCAAAAGGATTCAAACAAATTCATGGTATTGACTATGATGAAACCTTTTCACAAGTGGCCATGGTTAAATCCATAAGGATCTTACTTGCAATAGCTGCATTTCATGATTATGAAATCTGGCATATGGATGTCAAAACAACTTTCCTTAATGGAAATCTGCTTGAGGATGTGTACATGACACACCCCGAGGGTTTTGTCGATCCAAAGGATGCTGGAAAGATATGCAAGCTACAACGATCCATTTATGGATTGAAGCAAGCTTCTCGGAGTTGGAATCTTCGTTTTGATAATGCAGTCAAAGAGTTTGGTTTCATCAAAAACGTAGATGAACCTTGTGTCTACAAGAAGTTCAGTGGGAGCATAATTATCTTCCTAATATTGTATGTAGATGACATACTTCTCATTGGGAATGATATCCCTGCCTTACAATCTGTAAAGATTTGGCTAGGGAATTGTTTTTCTATGAAAGACTTGGGTGAAGCCACCTATGTATTAGGAATCAAGATCTATAGAGATAGATCAAGAAGATTACTTGGCCTAAGTCAAAGTACATACATAGACAAAGTGCTAAAACGGTTTAGCATGCAAGAATCAAAGAAAGGATTCGTGCCTATGACACATGGAATTTATCTCTCGAAGGAACAGTGTCCTTCAAGACCAGATGAGAGACAACGCATGAGTAAGATTCCATATGCGTCAGCTATCGGATCTATCATGTATGCCATGATATGTACTCGTCCCGATGTATCGTATGCTTTGAGCATGACGAGCAGATATCAAGTTGATCCAGGTGAAGGTCACTGGATTGCAGTCAAGAACATCCTGAAGTACTTGAGAAGGACTAAGGATACATTCTTGATTTATGGAGGTGAGGAAGAGCTCAATGTAATGGGTTACACTGATGCAAGCTTCCAAACCGACAAAGATGATTTTCGATCGCAATCTGGATATGTGTATTGCCTAAATGGAGGTGCTGTGAGCTGGAAGAGTTCAAAGCAAGAGACAGTAGCCGATTCTACAACGGAAGCTGAGTATATTGCTGCCTCGGATGCAGCAAAGGAAGCTGTTTGGATCAGGAAGTTCATTTCTGAACTTGGAGTGGTTCCTAGCATTAAAGATCCGATAGAACTCTATTGTGACAACAATGGAGCGATCGCATTGGCTAAGGAACCTAGATCTCACCAAAGATCCAAGCACATACTTCGGCGCTTTCATTTCATCGAGAAATCGTTGAAAGGGGAGATGTTAAAATATGCAAAGTACCAACAGATGATAACGTATCTGACCCATTGACGAAGCCACTGTCACAGCAGAAGCATGATCGTCATACTAGATCTCTAGGCATTAGGTATATGTCTTAGTGGTCTTAGTGCAAGTGGGAGATTTGTTGGGATATGCCCTAAGACATGCCATTGGATGATTGTTTTGACATACAATGTTTATGATTTTATGAATGGCAATTCATTATTATATATTATTCGTTTAACTGTGCAATGTGGATTAATATATATGTTAATGTCCTTAGAATAATATTGTATTATTCTTAAACATTGTCCCTAGTCAAGTATTATCATGAATCGGGATAATGATAATACATAGAGACTAGTATGTGTTGATTGATGAATTGTTCATCGATATGAGATATCAAATCAACACATGGGTACATGTTAGAGAACGATGTACTGGACAGACCCACCATGAGAATGCTACATGGATAGTTATATGATTGTCATAAGCAATTCTCATAGTGATAATAATGTATGTAATCCTTACGACTTGTGATCATCAGAGATCCCAACATAAGGAGTTATGTATCTTGATATTGTCAAACGTTACCTGTAACAGGGTATACTATAAAGGCAACTATTGGATACACTACGAACTATGTAGAGGGATGTTGATTGATCGAGATAGGATTTGTCCCTCCTATATAATAGGAAGTGTTTGGGCCCTTGATCAAGTAAGACTAAAATGCATGGCCATGCTCGAATGAGTCGATATGAGATATCGAGCTTATTCGTTTATTCTAGTTCTACTTGGGGATCAAGAAATAGAGATTGAATATACGAGTATGACTATCCCATGACTCGTGTTCAATCTAAACACAAAGGACAAAGGGATTAAGTTACATGATTAATATTATCACGGTTCCTAGGTTATGTCGAGTCATTGACATTCTTGTAATTTGGGTAGCATTGATGTGTTGCTAGATACCGCTCATTGCTTGCGACATAAAATGAGATTTTATGTCACTGCCAACATTACAAGATCCTATTGGGTCGCACAAAAGATTAAATCGATAAAGGGAATTAAATTCATGGGATGAATTAATTAATTAAGAAGAGTCTTAATTAAATGATTATAAGGATTTAATTAAATCATGGGTTTGGGCCCATGAGACTTTGAGAAAGTCTTGAACATTAATTAAAGTCTTATAATATAAATACAAGGTTTTGATTAACTGTTAATAAGAGATTTTCATATCAAAAACCTAGCCATCAACACACAAGAAGCTCTCGGCCACTTCTTAACAAAAGGATCGATCGGCCGCCGCCGTGATCTTTTGTTTTTTCGGCCATCTTCTTCGATTTAGAATCGTGTGTGGTTGTTCTTCCGGTTTAAGAACGAGTCTAGCAACTTGTTCTTAAATCCCCTTTTTCCCGATTTGATCGTGTGGATACCGTGGAGGCAAAACTTGATAAGTTTTGCTTGTGGCTCTAAGGACGCGTTGGACGTGGTGCTGCTTCGTGGAATCTGCTCAAACACGCTACAAGGGTGAGACTTTTGATCCTTTATCTGATATGATAACCTTTGTATAGATCCGGTGTTATAGTAATCCAAAATTTTATTCCGCTGCGTTGCTATGCTTGTTGGATTACTTACAGAATCAATGATCGAGTAAACGATATCCAAAAGTAGAGTTGACCGAAAACCAAGAATTGCTTTTTAATCTTGATAATCTAGTAATCTTGCTTTTAGTTTAATTAGTATGATTCAACATTCACAAACTCCTTTTACTTTGTTTGCATAAGTTAACACAAGAATACATCATTCCTCATGGGATCTATCCTTACTCATGCTACTACATTTTTATTATTTTTATTAACTGAGAGAGTTAAATTGGGTGTATGTGATAAGCGTTACCAGCAACCAAAACAAAACACATCTCATTTTCCTCTCTCTTCCCATCACGTTCAACCCTCTCCCATTTTCTCCCAATCTCGGTCGATCGATGCAGGGGGAAAATCGAGACTCATCCAAGGTTTTTCTTATCAATTTCTTCAATGTTGGTATGGGTAATCTCTTCTTGTATCTTAATCGTCCTTCCCTTGTGATTGTTGTTAGTGTTGGTACGATTTCTTATTGTTTTGGGAAGAGAAGTGTTCGGTTTTGTGCAGCTGCCATGGAAGGGATTTTGGCTCGATGCCTTGTTGTTTATAATCAGAAAAACCTGTTGCATATTGGTTCGAAAATCTGCTGAATCATGGTTCGAAAATTCTGCTACTATGGTTCGAATATCTTGCTATTTTGATTCGAATTTTGGGCAGTTTTTGTGGTTTAAATCTTGTTGTTCTTGGTTGAAATTATGTTGTTATTTATGATTAAATTGTACTGTTGTGTATTAATTGAAATTGTGCTGCTAAAATGAATAAAATAGTGTTGCTGAAATGAGCTCGAAATTCTTATGGTTTGGATCGAATTGGTGACTGCTTCTTACTTGAACATTGTTGTTATTCTTAATTAAATCATGCTACTGCTCTGACTAGGTTTTGCTACTGCTTTGAGATTAATTTATGCATATGGTTATGATCTGATTAAGCTACTAGATATGCATATGTTTATATGGTCCAGCATGTATGTATGAGTATTTCAGCAGATATTGGTAGAGGTAGGTGTTGTATAAAATGTGTGTGTATGTTCCAGCACGTATTAGTGTGTGTATTATTGTACATACATGTGGGTGTGCATATTGTAGCGTGTAGCAGTGAGTGTATATGCTATAACTTATGAACTGATGATTGTTGCTAGAATATGAAGGCTAGTTTGATTTGCGTAATTATGAGGGATGGTTAGTATATCACTTTATTGAAGTCTTGAATATTGATATTTGGCCATTGAATTTGTGTAGAGTATTCTCGAGCCTCCGGACAAAAAGAATGGCAACTTAACTGATATTACTGGAGATAAGGTACATAGTGACGTAGGGATACTATGAAATAATCAGATATTCATGTATACATGTATTGTTGAAAGTTATGTTAAGAATAAATAACAGAGTGAGAATTGAGTTTAATACACGTGGAGTGGTTGATAAGTAAATGTACGTGATCCAGGTATACGAGTTGAACATTGATGCATTTGGCATGATCGATATGAGGAAATCGTTGAGAATTGGGGTGATTGATAGGCATGATTGCCTTACATATGTGTTGGTTATGATTGAACAAAAGTGATGTGTTATAGGAATATCGATTTATCTCAATGATGAATATCATATGTTAATTAACGATACTGAACTTATTGAAACATGAGCATGACGTAAAAGTTTATATTGGTTCAGATTGATTCAGGGAGTACATTTATAGATTCTCAATCATCTTATTCTATTGCATTATGATTTTGTATATCGATAAGATTATGAATATTATGTTGATGTATATTGGTATGAACATGGTTATTGTGTTGGAGTATGCTCACCAGTGTGGGGTTTGTTTCTGTTGAAACAGGTACGATTTTGTTCCCAGGAAGTAAGTTCGAGCTCATTGGACAGCGTTCTCTACGGAAGCATTGCATCCGTAATGGTAGATGAGGGAGTGTGATTTATTCAAGTTGATTTCATTATGCATGGCTCGTCTGTGACATACTAATGCATGTATATGGTATGTATAAATATCTCAAAGTTCTCCTTATTTTTTGGTGTTAGGTGTATTCTTTTTTTGAGGGATAAAGTGAATTATGAATTGAGTATATGAGTGATGCATCATTTTGGTGATTTATTTGGGAATTGGTTATGTT
Source organism: Haberlea rhodopensis (assembly GCA_907163345.1). Classification (NCBI taxonomy): domain Eukaryota; kingdom Viridiplantae; phylum Streptophyta; class Magnoliopsida; order Lamiales; family Gesneriaceae; genus Haberlea; species Haberlea rhodopensis. The sequence continues at coordinate 3,098,887 of CAJQUN010000034.1, read as the reverse complement.
GTTGATTATTGATGGATGAAATGTGATTATGCTGATATTATGATTATGGAGGAATTGATTGTTGTTTCTTTGATATTCTTTGAAGTTAAGTTTACTGGGAGACTCTACCCAATTTTTTCATAAAATCCCACGACATAACTAAGATTATGTGCTTATTTTTAAATGTTAATAATCGGTATCCATTGAGGGGTCCTAGATAAATGTTGGTTATAAATGTTTCGAAATTCAAATGAAAACAAAATTCTAAATAAATTTAAAAAAACCAATAACATCTACAGTAGTCTTATTGTCGTTTCCCAAATAGATGTATCTTTCACCAACAATTCGCAACATAGCTCCATAGATGACCTTACATATTGAACTAATGTGAGTAGTTGGAACTATATCTATCACCAAATTTCACATGACATAACGGCTATTAAGTTGTAAAGAAATAATGTTAAGAAGAACATATTTTTTTAAAATACTAAATGACATACTTGGACAATTCTTATTCACAATGCCCATTAGTCTTATTGCAAAATAAACAAGTTGTAAACTTACTGTGTTTTTGTTGCTCCTTATGATGTGATATCCCAAATGCTGAAGTTTTTCTTTTTATTATTGATCCTCTTCATTTTCCTAATTGTGTTATTATCCTGATAGATAGAAATCAAGTGAGCATTTTCAGTCCTATCTAGTTGCAACCTCTCTTCCTTGCACACATTGAGCACTAAGCTCATTCAGGGTCCACGATATGTAAATAAGGTGTTGGGTTAGAAATATGTAAATAAGGTGTTGGGTTAGAAATATTTCTTGAGAATGTTTTCCAAAAAAAATTATAAAATTTTGAAAATTAAAAAAAGTACAAAGAAGAGTAAATAATAGCCCTAACCCTAACACCATGACACTACCATCGCCGCCTCTAGCAAGCCTCACCATCGACGATAACCATAGTGGCGAGCACCGATGCGTCACTGCCATCCCTTAATGGCAAGAAATCGTTATTTTTTCCTTTAAATAGGACGACTTCAGGCCAAAATTTAGCCCAAATCCGGTCGTTACCATCATCAACCACCACACTATGCCATGGGTTTCAACTAATCGACCTTTAACGACGAGCCCGTGGTCTGATTTGGCCAGAAGCGAAAAAAAAAAAATTAGGCCAAACACCAAAGGAAATCACGATTTTCCGGCCTCATTACGGTGGATTCCAATAGCAAATGGTCCCTTCATGGTCGTCCCGTCATGTGTTTGCCTTAAGCCGTCGGAAAACAGACGTGGATTGGCCAATTGTGCCCTTATTCCGGCGGTGCAAAACACTAAATTCGAATCCTCACCCTTTTTAATGAAAATTAAAATTAGATTGAAATTATAAATTATGAGATTCAAAATATGAAATTTTGAATAAAAATCAAGTTTCTTGCCACAATTAATTTATGGAAACTCAAATCAGGAAATATCAACATAAATCATGTTTATTCAATAATCCATGTATTAAATTCAAATTTCCAAATATTCATAATTCAGTTTCAAAATGTATTAAATCCAAATTCCCAAATATTCATAATTCAGATTCAAAATAAAAACAGACATGTAATATATTATAAATTAGAAATTCACAAAATTTATTCACATAATTTGAATAGTACATTTTTTTACCAAATTCATGAAAATCTAGTTAGAATAATTGTGATGCCCGGGAATTACTGGTGTAAATCCCGGTGTAATATTGATCTTTAATGGATTTTAATTGTGGCAATTATGAATTAATTACGGTATTGAGACTCCCGAGAATTTTAAATCCGGTATTTGGGGTGATAAACTTTAGAATTTGGTTTTTGGTGGGATCTGGGGTCAGGGGTGCTTTGTGTTAGGGCTGGTAATGGAAATCGAGATTGAGAGGTAATTATTGAACACATATGATTTTTAATGAGTCATGATGTATTTGTGGAGGACTCGGGATTTTTGAGCCTTGGTACTATATATACCAAGTGGACTCGGTGTTCAATCATTGTTGGCCTTGCTTTTCTCTCTCTCTCACGCCTAAAACCCTTCCCCCTTTCCCCTCTTTTCTCCCATGGAGGAAAAATCGCTGGTAGATTGGCCCTAAGTCACATAAGTCGGATGCGGATGCGGATGCGTGAGTGCGTCAATTTGCAAAAAATTTGAGTGCGGGTGCGCCTTAATGCGCCTAATAAAAATTAATAAATAAATAAATATATATACATACACACTGATGAAATGAAGTTAAACATACATAATATACATTATATTTAACAAACTCACATCATTATTATATTATTTACAAATTTACAATATGAAGTTCTTAACAACTTTGGTGTTTGCAGCTTTACCATTCTTAAAAAGCATTAAAATTAGATTTTATTGAAGAATCTAACATTTGCAGCTTTGCAAAAATGTTATAGCCAGTGATACAACGTAATTTGAATCTTGTATTTGATCGTTCGTCTAGTAAGAATTCTCCGAAAAATATATTGTAGAAATAGAAATGAAGTATTAAAGTTTTGTTTTATTTTAAGATATAAAATAACGAATTTGAAAAATGAAACCAAATTGTTCATATTTATTTCAACATGTTTGGTAATAGTATGAATTTATTAAAAATGACTCATATTATTTCCAGAGACTTATATTATTACTTTATGAAATGACTAATATAAACATTTAAATTAACTCAATAAAAATAAAAAGTTTTATTTATACTTTCTTTTATCATGCAAAAAACTAAGATATCAAATTTATTATTATTTACTCCGCAAAATGTTACAAAATCACAGATTTATCATACTTTCTTTTATCACATTTTTTAATCTTTCATATGTTATTAAGTCTTTTCATGATTCATTCATTATCTATCTATTTACCATATAATATAATTTTCTTACCAACCCGAAATACCTAGAAACCATAAAAATTCATTTAAACCCAAAATCGAAGAATTTTTTTTATAATTACAAAAAAAAAAAAAATCGGAGAATTAAGGAGGATTAACAAGATTTATTAACTTAGTGCGCGACTTAGTAAATCTTAATGCGTGAATTAGGAAATCTTAGTGCGCGAATTAGGAAATCTTAGTGCGCGAATTAGGAAATCTTAGTGCGCGAACTAGAAATTCTTAAAGCGCGAACTAGAAATTCTTAAGTCGCCTTAATGCGCCGCACGCGCACCGAGTTCGCCAGTTCGCGGCCGGAGCGCCAGTGCGTGGAGGGGGGTAGGAGGATTATGTGACTTAGGATTGGCCCCGAAGCCGAATTTCACGAAGAAAAGTTGGTAATCTTTTTCCCCTCATCTTTATCTTCGATTTGATAGTAGTATTGTGGATTTTGGTTAGGATTTGGGTTGGATTTGGAATTTGGGGATTTTTGGTTAAAATTCAAAGTTGTGTTTTTGGTGTTTTTATTGGATTTAAATGGAGTATTTGAGGTGTTGATGGTGTAATGGGTGTGGTTTTTGAGTTTGGGTGTGAAAAACACCATTAAAGCTCTAGTTTTTCGAAAAATCGCTGGTCGCGATCGTTCGCGACGAGAATCTGGAATTTGGAGAAGATGTGTAGTGAAGGCGATCGATCGCTGTTCGTGAGGGGCCTGGCAATCGATCGCCGAGACTTGGCGATCGATCGCGGTAATGTTCTGCTCGGCAGTGAGTTTGCGCGATCGATCGCGCTTAAACAGCGATCGATCGCGGCTCGAGGAATTGAGTTTTTTTCAAAACTTTGTTAAAAGTTGAGATTTTGGAAACGGGATTTAATTAGCCGATTTTCGGGGCAATGTTTACATTCCAATAGGAATGCTATACTTTAAAAATGGAATGGTTGGAGTCGAACTTTAATAAGAAATTGGACTACTCAATTGAATGATGGATTAGCATTGATTATAAAAATCGAATATTTTGAGTAGTATGCGTGATTCGCTGTGATATCCCCGAAATAATTAATTGCAATTTGGGCATTAAATATGTTTATGTGATTTTATGGTGATAATTAGATTATGTGTTGGGGCTAACGATCTTGGTGAAATGCTTGTCACATGGTAGGCGTGACCCGGTAGAGCATTTCAGGGTGCATGTTATACATGTTGGGTGATTGGGTATTATAATGGTTTAAATGAAATGGTTTGTGCTTATTTGGTGAAGCATCTAGTAAATGGTGGTTTTGGTGCATTTTGGTAAAATGCTTTTAAAATATCACGTTGGGGTATTCTATACTTCATGCTTTTGTTTAGATGTACAATTAAATCCAATGTAAGTTGGCAAGGGAGCCACTTGCACACCTTTACATCCCATCCACTCCTCTATCAGCTTTATGTCCCCAAACCCCCCTCCTTTCATCTAAGATCTACCATTTTCGTTTCTGAAACAAGAGGAGAGGAGAAAGCTTTGAAAAATGAGTCTTTTTGTGATTTCTTGCTAAAAACTTAAAGCTCAAGTGGTAAGCTTTCATTTTGGTAAAGTTTTGTTGAGTTTTGGTTAGTTTTGTAACTCATCTTTGGGGTTAAAAGAGTAGATCTTGGTCCAACATGTTGTTCATGTTTGGAGGATGTATTTTAATGTTGTTTTGTGGTTTAATAATATGTTGGGTGGTTGATCTTGGTTGTATATGAGTTTAGGTGTTATTGGAAGCTCATACATGGAGGTTTCTCGCAGGAACAGGGCTGCTCGATCGATCGAAATATGGGTCCGATCGATCGAGCGGGGCAGAGCCTGGCCAAGGCTTGAAACGAGCTCACCGATCGATCGGGAAAAAGTTCCGATCGATCGATGTGTGAAATCTCGATCGATCGAGATAAAATCTCGATCGATCGGCAGAGGCAGAACCAAAATGCCTTTTTGTTGAACATTAGCGATCGATCGAGGCTGGGGAACCGATCGATCGCAAGACATAAAATGTGGGTTTTGGGATTTTGTTCTAAATGATGTTATTTTTTGTATTGGTTCATTTATTGGCTTCTAATATGGATTCATGTGATTGTGTAGAACCATCCCAGGTAGCCACACATCAAAGGAGATAAAGTCCCACGACATCTCCACTTTTGGAACTAAGGTACGTAGTGAGACGTACGAGCATCGGACGGTAAAACGTATCTATTACGCTTGATTGGTTATGCATTAGGGTTGCATACATGGTCTTAATTATGCATTGTGATTGCATACATAAGTGAATATGCATTATGGTTGCATACATAGTTGGATATGCATTATGGTTGCATACATGGTTGGATATGCATATGGTTGCATAATTGATTGGATATGCATTGCGGTTGCATACGGTTGTGAGTCGAGATTATATTACAGTGATGAAGAATACTTGCCGCTTTCATGTCGAAGCGACGATAGAATACTTGCCGCTGTCATATTTAGCGATGAAGAATATTTGCCGCAAATATGTCGAAGCGAAGGATAATGCCGTTGTCATATTGATGCGAGGGATATTATGCCGCTAATATGTCGAAGCGATGGGTATTAATGCCGCTGTCATATAAACGCGATGGGTATTATGCCACTGATATAATAAGATCGGGAACTGGCCATTGGTATACACGGAATGGGTGCATGTCATGACATACATATCGGTATTATAATCCATTGATTATTATTGTGGTACAGGGACAACCAAGGGAGCTTTTAAATGTGTTGAATACATTAAGTGAATCGCATTTATGGTTTATGCATTGAATTATGATCATATTATTGTGAATATGATTTGTATACATGCTCATTGTTTGGGGTTGTTCCTGTAGGTAGTTTTGGGCGGACGGGCTAAGGCGGGTTGATGCGGTGAGCCAGTGAGGAGTGCTTTTGGCATAGCAGGCCTAATTCTTTTGCATAGTCTCTACTCTAGGAGACATTCAGTTGGTTGGGAATGTAATTAATCCCTTTTGGAAATTTTATTTTGGCCTGTAATCTTAACGGCTCAATACATCAACACGAACTTTATATTATTAGATGCATGTTTAGCTCTATTACGCCTTTAATCCGCACTTAAGGAACTAGGGTCCTTACATTAGTGGTATCAGAGCAGTGGTTAGAGAACCCGGGAATGAGTGAAGGGTAGCCTTAGCATGGTTGGCTAAGTGTTTTCATTTGGGGCATGTTTATGCATGTGGTGCATATTTATGTATACAATTGTTATACTAACATGCTTTTCTGTAAGGACCCTAATCCTTAAGTGCGGAATCAAGGCATAATAGAGCTAATATAATGATCAGAGTGTAAAAGAACGTGTTGAGTTTATGAGCTTAAGCATTACATGCCAAAAATAAGGACTACCAAAAGGATTAATTACATTCCAATCAATGAATGTTCAATTATAGTTTTATACTACTCCTAGAGTAGATACTATCCAAATAATCCTGTCCTTCATAGTCTCAAAAGCATCCTCAAAAGCTCACCATCTCAACCCGTCTAGCCCTTCTATCATGCCAAACGTGTACCTACAAGGACAACCCCCAAACATGAGCAATAATAATCATTCATATTCAACACAATATGAAGATAAAGCGTAAATGCATAATCATAATAAAACACTTCCTGTTTTCCCCATGCATTTCAAACGCTTCACGTTTGGTTGTCCCTGTACCATAACTCATGAGTATAATCAATAGATTATTTTTAATGGTCTAAACATGTCATGACATATACCAGCTCATCAATACCAAATAATGATCACCAATCCCTAGTCTGTCCATCACAATGTATTTTAATGCCCCTCGCTTATTTACATATAGGCGGCATAGGATAACCTCGCTTCAATGGACTGTGGGACTCCCACCCCTCGCCTCTCATTGAGCGGCAAATACCCTTTCCTCGCCCTATATGATAACCACGCTCAAATGTGACATGCGGCGCTCCCACCCCTCGCTTCACATTTAGCGGAACCAAACCAAATAGCGGCAAGCATTAAAATCATCAAGGGATGACCACGACTCATGGGATGTGCACCAATAATCATATGCATCTATAAAAATCATGCATAACATGTATTTGCATCCACAATGCAATACCACATATATACCCGCATCCACAATGCATAAACAATGAGTATATAAGATACATGTACCGTTGGGGTGCCCGTACGTCCACTACGTACCTTTCCAAAATGTAGGATATGGTAGGACTTCAATGCCTTGGCTGTGTCGCCACCTGGGATGGTTCTACACATTCACACAAATCAATATTAGAACCCAATAATAGTCAAATCCCAAAAATCCTACAAAAAAATCCAAAAATACCAAATTTTGGCCTTCGCGATCGATCGCCCATCACGGCGATCGATCGCCAAACCTCACTGTCCGAGAATCAAATTTTGCACCCTTCGGCGATCGATCGCCACCCCTGGCGCGATCGATCGTCAGACCCGCCGATCGATCGCCCAAGAGTGGCGATCGATCGCCAAATGCTTGAAAAGCCCACTGCCTGGGCGCGATCGATCGCCTGGAATGGGCGATCGATCGCCAACCCCTGCTACCCGAAAAACCTCCATTTTTGCACCTCAAAACCATTCCAACCCAATCCAACACTTATACAATCAATCAACAACATAAATATCAACATAAACCACCAAAATACACCTTAAAACAACCATAAATCCAACCCCAAACAAAACCACAATAACCCAACACAAACCCATTTCAAAACCTTTCAAAAATCATTTTAAACCCAATCTAAACACAATAAAAGCAAAGGGGAGGTATCCATACCTCTTGGGGACTCCAAAACTCACACCAAATCCCACAAAGCAAGTTTTTTGAAGGTTTTCTCTTCAACCCTAAGCACCAACTCGAAAATGGGGAAAGAAAGGGTTTGGTGGTGGTTTTTGGGGAAAGTAAGAGTGATGGTTGGAAGGGTGGGATGGGGTATAAGTGGTTTAATTAAACCAATTGCATTCCATAAATTACCATGGTGTATAAAACACCCCAACATTTTCCAAAGCATTAAACCAAATGCATCAAAATATCAATTAAACACGTTATTTCTAATTAATTGCTAACCAAGGCAAATAAATCATGTTCCCAACAATTTACCCAACATGCACCACATGCACCCTGAAATGCAACCCCGGGTCACCCTATCCACATGACCATGCATTTCCATAAGGTAAATAAATTCCAACACATAATTAATTACCACATAATTAATCATTGTAAACACAATTAATGCACCAAATTGCAATTAATCATTTCAGGGATGTCACATTTTCATTCATATTGTCTAACGGTTTAGCATATATATTGTTTGGAATTGTTGTTAACCTTTGTGTTACAGCATGGCGGCTATGAATGCGGGAAACCTCAATGAAGAGGTGGGCGACGTTGGCAGTGTTAATGCTAGTATCGGTCAGGCAAATCCTTTACCCCCACCTGTTGTGGGCATGGAACCGGTTGCTCAGTTACTGTTACCAGGGGAGCTTAGTCTGACACGGTTTCTGACCTTCCACCCGCCTATGTTTGAGGGAACAGAGACAGGAGAAGAGGCCGAAGAGTGGCTAGAGAGATTGGAACAGATATTCGTGTCTGCGCCGTGTGCTAAGACGGCATGGTTGAGATTGGCGGAATTTCAATTGGCAAAGAAGTCTTCTATGTGGTGGAAGACGACTGTGATGGAATTGAGGGCTCAAGGCATGGTAATTGATTGGACTCTATTCAGAACTCGGTTTTTAAACCGATACTTCTCGGCTGCGGCTAGACAATCAAAGGAGGATGAATTTACAAACTTGAAACAAGGGAGCATGACAGTTTCGGACTATGCTATGCACTATTCTTCGTTGCTGAGGTATGTTCCCCACATTGCCACCAATGGTCATGCAAAGATGAGGAACTTTTTGAAGGGGTTGCGACCGGAACTATTTGATCGGGTGATTTCTAACAACCCGACGTCCTTTGATGATGCACTTGTAAGAGCGGAGTTGGCAGAGATTAGGGTGAGTGCTTATCCTGATGCGGCACCCCCACCAGTCTCATCACAAAGATCCACATCTGAAAATCTGAGACCCCGGGGAGGATCTTTTAAGTCAAGGGGAACTTCTTCTTCTTCCCGGTTTAGCGGAAGGCGACCGGATGGCCGGAAGCAAGGGGACCGGAGGGGTGGTGCATCTACTTTTGGAGGACCTGGTAGAGCTGGAGATGTTAAGTGTCACTTTTGCGGAGGGCCGCATCTGATGCGTGATTGTTCTGCGTGCTACATATGTGGCAGGTCGGGCCACATTGCTCGGCGTTGTCCTAATCGGGAGGGACAGACGGATCTTAGGGAAGGTCGAGGAAGGTTCTCTACTGGGACAGTACAGCAGAGGCCGCCGATCCTCGTCATATGGGAGGACAGGTGATGGGGCCGCCTCATGGACAGGTCTATGCACTAACCCGGGAGCAGGCCGATGCAGCTCCAGAGAGGTGATAGCTGGTACGTGCCTTCTATTTACGTATTCCGCCTTTATTTGATAGACACAGGTTCTTCGCACTCCTTTGTGTCTGCAGACTTTGTGGCGAGACATCATATGTGCACGTCTCCGTTACCCACGTCTCTATTGGTCTCGACACCCACCGGAAAGAAAGTTGTTGCTGATCAGTTTCTGATGGACTGCCTCATTTATTTTGAGGGCAATGAGATAAAGGCAGATTTGATTGTACTGCGTATGTCAGACTTCGACTGCATTGTGGGCATCGATATTCTGAACAGATATCAGGCAGTGGTAGATTGTCGGCAGAGGACAGTACGGTTCAGATCTCATTTGGGAGTTCAGTGGATTTTCTATGGCAACGGTTCTCGTGCGAAGATTCCGTTGATTTCGGCAATTAAAATGTCCCAATTATTGGAACGTGGACACACGGGTTATATCATCTATGCCGTTGATATGTTGGGAAAGAGCAAAGAGTTAAGAGTTGAGGATATACCAGTGGTAGCGGAATTTGCTGATGTGTTCCCGGAGGAGATTCCACGATTCCCACCGGCTAGGGAAGTCGAGTTTGGAATTGAGTTATTACCGGGGACATCCGCTATCTCTCGTGCACCTTACAGGATGGCACCGGCGGAGTTGAGGGAATTGAAGGAGCAGTTGCAGGAGCTCCTTGATAAAGGATATATACGCCCTAGCGTATCGCCTTGGGGCGCACCGGTCCTTTTTGTGAAGAAGAAAGACGGTTCGATGCGTTTGTGCATCGATTACCGACAACTGAATAAGGCCACGGTGAAGAACAAGTATCCTCTCCCAAGGATTGACGACTTGTTTGATCAGTTGCAAGGCACAAAGCTGTACAGCAAGATTGATTTGAGATCCGGGTACCATCAGATACGGGTCAGGGAGGAGGATGTGCAGAAGACAGCATTTAGGACTCGGTATGGGCACTACGAGTTCTTAGTAATGCCATTCGGTGTGACGAACACCCCGGCTGTCTTTATGAGCTTGATGAATCGGGTGTTCCAACCCTATCTGGACCAGTTCGTCATTGTATTTATTGATGATATACTCATCTACTCCCGGAGCGAGGAAGAGCACGCGAGACACTTGAGGACGGTGCTCCAGATCCTCAGAGATCATCAATTATATGCCAAGCTCAGCAAGTGTGAGTTTTGGTTGAGCAGTGTAGTATTTCCGGGGCATGTCATATCTAGCAGTGGGATTTCAGTGGACCCCAGGAAGATTGAGGCTGTGATGGAGTGGGCTGCACCCACTTCTGTGCCTGAGATTCGGAGTTTTCTTGGTTTGGCTGGCTATTACCGACGCTTCGTCGAGGGGTTTTCTAAGATTGCTAAGCCCTTGACTCAGTTGACTCAGAAGGGAATACTATTTTATTGGTCAGAGGCTTGCGAGGAGAGCTTCCAAGAGTTGAAGCATCGATTGACCACGGCTCCTATATTGGTAATTCCCACGGAGAACAAGAGGTTTGTTCTATATACTGACGCATCACTTCAGGGCTTGGGATGTATATTGATGCAAGATAAGCATGTGGTAGCTTATGCATCGAGGCAGTTGAAGCCGCGTGAGGCTAGATACCCGGTCCATGACTTGGAGTTGGCGGCTATTATCTTTGCCCTGAAGATTTGGAGGCACTATCTGTATGGTACATCTTTTACCATATACACGGATCATAAGAGCCTAAAATTCTTGTTTACTCAGGCGGAGTTGAATATGCGTCAGAGGAGATGGATGGATTTGCTCAAAGACTATGACTGTGAGATTGAGTACCATCCGGGGAAGGCGAACTTGACAGCAGACGCCTTGAGTCGGAAGGTGAAGAGTACTGCTGAGGAGGTCATGCATTTGTCGTCTATGATGACTTCATATTGCCATATGGGCTATGACTTCGACGTAGATACATCGCCTGTGCATGTATCGACCTTATTGGCCGAGCCAGATATCTATGAGCATGTCAGGAGAGCTCAGAGGACAGATGATGAGATTCAGAGATGGTCATCATTGGCACTTCAGGGTCAGCCATCAAAGTTCAGAGTGGCCGAGGATGGTTCTTTGAGACTTGATAACCGATGGGTAGTTCCATGTTCGCCGGAGTTGCGTAGAGGAATCTTGGAGTGAGCTCATAGTAGCCGATTTAGCATCCACCCAGGAGGTAGGAAAATGTATAAGGACTTGTGTGATCAGTTCTGGTGGAAAGGATGAAACGTGATGTGATCTCATTTGTTAAGAGATGTTTGATCTGCCAGCAGGTTAAGGCAAAGAGGCAGAGATCCGGTGGCGAAATGAGGAGCTTAGAGATACCGGAGTGGAAGTGGGAGCACATATCGATGGACTTTGTGACCCACTTGCTGAGGACTACCGCAGGTTGTGATGCCATTGGGGTGATCATTGACAGGCTGACGAAGGTAGCTCACTTCATCCCTACAGTATGACGTACACATATTTGAGGATGGCTCAGTTGTATGTCCGGGATATAGTGAGACTGCATGGGATTCCAGTATCCATTGTATCCGACAGAGATCCTCGGTTCACATCTCATTTCTGGGGAGGACTTCAGACAGCACTGGGTACTGAGGTGAGATTGAGTACGGCATACCATCCCCAGACGGACGGGCAGACTGAGCGTACTATACAGACGCTCGAGGACATGCTGCGAGCTTGTGTGTTGGAATTTGATGCCTCATGGCAAGATTCTTTGGCCTTGGTAGAGTTTTCATACAACAACAGCTATCAGGCGAGTGTTCAGATGGCACCGTTTGAGGCTTTGTATGGTAGGCATTGTAGGTCGTCATTATACTGGGATGACTTGACCAGTAAAGCAGTAGGAGGACCCGAACTGATTCGGTAAATGGAGGATAAGGTAAAGATTATCCGTCAGAAGATGAAGGCATCCCAGGACAGGCAGGAAGCCTATGCGAATAAACGGCGGAGACCGTTGGAGTTTCAGTTGGGAGACAAGGTCTTTTTGAAGATCTCACCTTTTAGGGGTGTGGTTCGGTTTGGTATGCGTGGTAAATTGTCTCCGAGGTATGTGGGACCGTATGAGATTTTACAGTGCATCGGTACCTTGGCTTACCGTTTGGCGTTACCACCGTCGTTGTCTGGTATTCACGACGTGTTTCATGTATCTATGCTGCGGAAGTATGAGCCAGATCCGTCGCATATATTGCATCCTTCTGAGGTCCAGTTGGATTCTGATGTATCCTATGAGGAACAGCCAGTCAGGATTTTAGATAGGACTGATCGCAGACTACGGAACAAAGTGATACCGATGGTCAAGGTACAGTGGGATCGCAGGGGTGTCGAGGAGGCCACGTGGGAGACGGAGCAACATATGGTGCAGCGCTACCCCGAACTATTCTCTGGTATGTGATTTATGTTTAGTTTCGATTTGGGTAAGTGCATGCGATTTCGAGGGCGAAATCTTATAAGTAGGGGAGTATTGTGATATCCCCGAAATAACTAATTGCAATTTGGGCATTAATTATGTTTATGTGATTTTATGGTGATAATTAGATTATGTGTTGGGGCTAATTATCTTGGTGAAATGCTTGTCACATGGTAGGCGTGACCCGGTAGAGCATTTCAGGGTGCATGTTATACATGTTAGGTGATTGGGTATTATAATGGTTTAAATGAAATGGTTTGTGCTTATTTGGTGAAGCATCTAGTAAATGGTGGTTTTGGTGCATTTTGGTAAAATGCTTTTAAAATATCACGTTGGGGTATTCTATACTTCATGCTTTTGTTTAGATGTACAATTAAATCCCATGTAAGTTGGCAAGGGAGCCACTTGCACACCTTTACATCCCATCCACTCCTCTATCAGCTTTATGTCCCCAAACCCCCCTCCTTTCATCTAAGATCTACCATTTTCGTTTCTGAAACAAGAGGAGAGAAGAAAGCTTTTGAAAAAGGAGTCTTTTTGTGATTTCTTGCTAAAAACTTAAAGCTCAAGTGGTAAGCTTTCATTTTGGTAAAGTTTTGTTGAGTTTTGGTTAGTTTTGTAACTCATCTTTGGGGTTAAAAGAGTAGATCTTGGTCCAACATGTTGTTCATGTTTGGAGGATGTATTTTAATGTTGTTTTGTGGTTTAATGATGTGTTGGGTGGTTGATCTTGGTTGTATATGAGTTCAGGTGTTATTGGAAGCTCATACATGGAGGTTTCTCGCAGGAACAGGGCTGCTCGATCGATCGAAATATGGGTCCGATCGATCGAGCGGGGCAGAGCCTGGCCAAGGCTTGAAACGAGCTCACCGATCGATCGGGAAAAAGTTCCGATCGATCGGTGTGTGAAATCTCGATCGATCGAGATAAAATCTCGATCGATCGGCAGAGGCAGAACCAAAATGCCTTTTGTTGAACATTAGCGATCGATCGAGGCTGGGGAACCGATCGATCGCAAGGCATAAAATGTGGGTTTTGGGATTTTGTTCTAAATGATGTTATTTTTGGTAATGGTTCATTTATTGGCTTCTAATATGGATTCATGTGATTGTGTAGAACCATCCCAGGTAGCCACACATCAAAGGAGATAAAGTCCCACGACATCTCCACTTTTGGAACTAAGGTAGGTAGTGAGACGTACGAGCATCGGACGGTAAAACGTATTTATTACGCTTAATTGGTTATGCATTATGGTTACATACATGGTCTTAATTATGCATTGTGATTGCATACATAAGTGAATATGCATTATGGTTGCATACATGGTTGGATATGCATTATGGTTGCATACATGGTTGGATATACATTATGGTTGCATAATTGATTGGATATGCATTGCGGTTGCATACGGTTGTGAGTCGAGATTATATTACAGTGATGAAGAATACTTGCCGATTTCATGTCGAAGCGATGATAGAATACTTATTTAGCGATGAAGAATATTTGCCGCAAATATGTCGAAGCGAAGGATAATGCCGCTGTCATATTGATGCGAGGGATATTATGCCGCTAATATGTCGAAGCGAGGGGTATTAATGCCGCTGTCATATAAACGCGAGGGGTATTATGCCACTGATATAATAAGACCGGGAACTGGCCATTGGTATACATGGAATGGGTGCATGTCATGACATACATATCGGTATTATAATCCATTGATTATTATTGTGGTACAGGGACAACCAATGGAGCTTTTAAATGTGTTGAATACAAGAAGTGAATCGCATTTATGGTTTATGCATTGAATTGTGATCATATTATTGTGAATATGATTTGTATACATGCTCATGGTTTGGGGTTGTTCCTGTAGGTACTTTTGGGCGGACGGGCTAAGGCGGGTTGATGCGGTGAGCCAGTGAGGAGTGCTTTTGGCATAGCAGGCCTAATTCTTTTGCATAGTCTCTACTCTAGGAGACATTCAGTTGGTTGGGAATGTAATTAATCCCTTTTGGAAATTTTATTTTGGCCTGTAATCTTAACGGCTCAATACATCAACACGAACTTTATATTATTAGATGCATGTTTAGCTCTATTACGTCTTTAATCCGCAATTAAGGAACTAGGGTCCTTACATTCGCCCAATGTCTTTTAAAATGGTTAATTGTCATGGATTGACGATATAATTGGAGGTTATGAACGTGCTTGGGAACTTGGTTGCATGCTCATTAATAATTGTGAATTATTTTATGTGTTAGCACATAATTCATCGGGTCATGGGACTAAGGCAATGTTGGATTCGGACTATGAAATTATAAGGTACGTATAGCGTACGACCATAGCCTTTTATAATATTGCAATTGTGAAATGCATGATATACCATTATTGCCATGAACGAGTATGTATTGTGAACTATATGGAGCGAGCAATGGTTGAGATGTTGTCGCTATGAAGCGAACATCGGTTATAAATGTCGCTGCTATTGAGCAAGCGATGAAATGGGACTATGGAAATATTGTTTAGATACGTGTGATATATATAATCATTGTAAATGATTGGATTTCATTGATTATGGAAATTGGCAATTAGGCAACGAATTTAGTTAATCAATGAAATGATTAACTGGCTTTTGGGAATTTGATGGTTTCGGTTGTTTTGAGAACAGGAAAAGCATGGAGGATCCCATGTGGTAACGATACTATACAGAGAGTATCTTTTACATTACAGTTTTATATTCTGTAAATTATGTATTGTGATTATTGGATCGCTGGTATTGTATGCTCACCCCGTGTGGGGCTGTCTCTGTTGGGGCAGGTGGAACAGATACAACTGTAGCTCCGGCGTAGAGATCGAGCTATGGATTGGAGGTACTTCCAGGATCGAGGTATCAGTGCCGGTATTGAGTAGGGTACTTTATACATTTAATAGACATTCACTCATTAGATGTTCGCATTTGAGCATTACTATGTGTATAGGGTTTGTATAAAAAGGGCAAGGGCCTTTCTCTTTTCATTCATGTGTTGCATGCAATTAATTAAGGAATTGTTAAATGAATTGAGAACAATGTTAGTGTATTATAAGATGCTACTTAAGGGTTGAGTGGTATGTGGGATTTGAACATTATGTGGAATAATGTAAGAAAGTTTATTGTTGGTACATTATGATATGGTTGCATGTGGTTTTCCCCCTGATTACACGATTGTATGCACTAAATACATGTATTAATACACTAACCGTGGGTTAAGGGCACGGGGTCCTTACAATAATAAATTCTCAATGATTGAACATGAGTTGCTCTGATACCATGTGTTAGAATGAATTGATAGATGAAAATCATCATTGAATCCAGGAACTCGTGTTAAATTTTCAAGACATATAGATAAATATGCGGAAGCATACCTGAATACATAATAGTTTATATTCATGTAGATCTAGAGTGAGATTGAGACCTGTATCTAGTCCCAGCTCCTTCAGCAACATCATAGCTAGCAGACCCACTTCCATTCGGAGTTATAATTCCAATGGATCCTTGAGCTTAAGCTTTTGGATCAAGTCTGTGACCCAACGTATCTCAAGCATTATTTCAATTTATGCTTTGTTCAAGGAAATTCTTATCCGCCTCTTGCCAAAGGTTGGGACATCAAATTCTTTGATGTTCAAAATAGTTGCATGGCACCGGATTTTCTTCTTCGCTATGGTCTTCCAGATCAACATGATTTCCTTGAGAATCCTTTTATTTCTCTCACGCTCCCCTAGTGTTGATAGGATAGAGTATAGAATGACACTTGTTACCCAGAAACAATGATACATTTATATGTATTTGTGTTTATATTTAAGCCCGTTATGTAAATAGAAAAATTAATTTAGTCTCTATACATTAAATACACATACTATATTAGATGTTTATAGCACAATTTTATTAGTCTTATTTGGATCACTTTGTTTGAGATAAACCTTAACATAGTTTACACCACAATCGATTATATATCTAGGTCCACATGAAAAATCATATTCCTACATTTTTTTGTCCCTACTGTTGAATCATCAAAATAAACCGGTGGGAAAGAGGTATGCATATAAGAGGGGATAAAATAGTTTTGGTATCAGGTAATATGAATATAAAAAAAATTACCCCCAACAGATAAATAGCAAATTTTGGAGGCCACCTTTTTTCTTAGTTTTAATGATATGATTTAAAACTAAGAGTTAATAATAAAAAAAGGTCTAAAATTCATTAAATGGTGGAGCTTTTTGACGTATCAAAATAAAAATAACCAAAAAGATTTGACCTAAAATAAGATACCAAAATTGTACTTATCCCCCAAAACCCTTTTAAATATTAACCAGTGTTTTGAAAATTGGTTCGAACCCACCGGTTCAACCGGTTTAACCTGTAACCAGTGCTTGATCCGGTCCGATTGACCCTTCAAAACCACCGTGATAAAAAATCAGTGGGAACCGGATTTAACCGGTAAAAAATCAGTTCAACCAGTGAACCGGTTGACTGGTTGAACCAGTATGTTCCTTCTTTTTTTTTTTTTTTCCTTTTTAAAATTTTAATTATTTTTTATTTTTTAAAAATTATAAATCAAATTTGTTGAACAAAATATATTATTTATAATTTATTGTTATTGAAATGATTACAAAATAATATTTTATGCGTGTTTTTATCAAAATTTCATATAATTCAATAAATATGTCTTGTATATTATATATAAACATGCTTAGTTTCTCGTAAATTATAATATATGTGAATAATTTCATAATATTTTTAAATATTTTATTATAATTTTGGGATATTGTACTTTTTTGGTATTATTTGTTATTTTTTAGATTTTTATTATTATTATTATTATTTTATGTTAGACATTCCATTTTATCTGATTTTTGAAGTTTGACATGTTATGTTGTGTAACGAAATTTTTTTATTGTGAACAACTTGAAACTATAGTAAAATATATGGTTATATATTTTACAAAACTTAAAATAGATATTACATAGTGCTGACGTCATCACCGGTTGAATCAATGGTTCAACCGGTTGAATCAATGGTTCAACCGGTTGAACCGATCGAACCTGTAACCAGTAAGAGCACCGATTTCATATCCGGTCCAGTTTTGAAAGCACTGATATTAACAATAGTATACATATGAGAGTTTGGGTAAAAAAAAAATTAAACAAGTCGCCCAAAATAGTAGAACATAAAACCCAGGAAATTCTCTCTAAAACAACAAACCCTGGAAATTTAATGGGCCAAATGAATAGTTTGTCTGGGACCAATCCAATCTACAGGTAGTTAATACATGTACTAAATTAAATCATATTTATGGTATTTTGCAATTGTTTATTTAAAACACTTCTATGTTACTTTTGCTTAAAGTTGAAAAAAATTGTTTAGATGTCAAAAGGAGCGAACGGCACGAGGTACGGCACGTCACGACCCATTTTCTACAGTGTCGTGCAATGACAGGCACGGCCCGTGACATGAGCAGTGTCGGGCCATTGGGTGCCGGTATGTTTTTTTTTTTTTAGTATAGCGATCGATATGCAGTTATGTGCCGATCGAACGGTAAGCAAAAAAAAACTTGAAATGGGCCATGCCTATGGACCGTGCTGGGCCATGCCTATTGTGGAAATGGTCCGGCACGGCACGACCCATTTTCAAACCGTGCCGGCACGACACGGCACGCATAGTGTCATGTCGGCACACCCATTTGACGCATAGAACACCCAACAACTATTTTTTTATCTGAAAAACAGATAATCAGTTTTCACAAGAAAACGCAAACACATATTTACGGTGGGGTCAATAAAAGGGAGGGAACCATAGAACAAAATGAAAGAAGAGAGAAGAGCATCAAACTATTATTGATTAATAAATCAATGCCAAAGAATTTCCAGAAAAATCAAGTCATTCGAATTTAGCAGATCCTTTGTATTTTAACATAATTTCTTAATTTCCCACTATCTATATTCATTGTAAACATATCTTGTTAATTCTTAGTGCCTTAATATATATTCATAGCATCATTGAGAATTTCATTTCTAAATCCTTCTCATTTCTAAAATAACCTACTGTTTTCTGCCAATTAGAAGGGGAGATGTGTACAATAAACAAATAAGCTAAAAAAGAGTGATTGATGGAATAATTCTAGCGTAAATAATTGTGAGAGATTATAATTTATTCTATTTTAATGGTAAACCTTCTACTTTATGAAAATATGTGAATCCCCAAAAAATTAATACTCCCCCTTTTGTAAAGGTATTAAGCATATCCAACTTGTTAGTTTGATCCTCGAATGACTATCTCATCAAACTTTTGGTAAAGATATCTGCAAGCTACTTCAAGATGGCAACACAAGGAATACAAATTATTGAATCTTCAAGTTTCTCCTTGATAAAAAAATCTATTAATCATCCTCTTCCGTGCAACATTTGGTGAATAATTCTATTTCTTCTAGTAGTTCTTTCCACCTTGGAGATCTCAAGCCGTTTATTTCAGCAATCGAGTGAGATAACATGAGGCTGAAGAGATGCACACGAGCTTTCGTTAAATGATCTTGGTTGACATATGCATTCCCCATATGTTCCGGTGCAGTGGTATCTTGCATTTCACTTGTATTGTACATTTGCCTCCGGCATGCCTACGAAACGAATACAAAATAAGATCAGATATATTTGATGACGGGTGTTGTAACAACACAGGAGATTTAGTCCCATTTTTTAACAGTAACAATGCCCCTTGCACCGCTTACAATTAAGTAACAAATTCATATGGTATTTCTAATAGTCAATAGTTGGTGGGGGAAAATAAACCTTGAGAAGCTATGGCCAATTAATGGAAAAGCGAGAGCATGACTGCTCTAGGTGTACAGTTTTATTACCTGGAACACTCGATTTAAATGAGTAATATGTTCTGAGCTCAGATAGCCAGAATTCAGAAGCTCTCGAAACAAAACCACTAATTCAGTGCTCACATTGCTTGGTGATACATTCTGAATTATTTTATATATTGACAAATCATCGAACACTTTAGTCATCCATGGTGGTACTCTACTCGATTTTAACAATGCTACTGCAATAAGAGCTGCTGGCTTGTGATGAACCATGAAAGTGTTTGATGTTGTACTAGGAGTCACCAAAGACATCACCAGCTCCTCTACTATCAATCTATACCAATTACTCTTGTCAGTGGCCGGAGAATTGATTTCCAGCTCTTCCAATTCCATCAGAAGTGACAAACATTGTGCGCAATTCAGTGAAACTCTAATGTCATCGAAAAATAGAAGGCCTTCTAATACAGCTGATAGCGATGATATATACCCTTCTCTACATTTCAAATCCTCTGTTTTTTTATTTATGTAATCTGATAGTCCAGTGAGCATTTCCATGAGGCAGAAAGAAGCGATTAGTTTTACTAGAGGTGATCCATAATGCATCAATTTGCAACAGTCATGGCACCTTATACTGATGTAGGATAGCATCTCCATTCCAGTATCGTTATCATGTAGAATTCGGAAGTCAATGAGGCCTGGTAGATTAGCTCGCATACTGGCACACCAATTAAGTCAGTTCACAAGTACAAAGGGAATTTTTGTTTTATTATTTTCCTTGAGCTTGAAATGTATTTACCTTCTTAGAGAGAAGAGTAGCAGCAGGAGCACAAAGATGAGAACTTCCCCTGTATTTGTTCCTTCATCATGATCAAGCAGGGCAGGTCCCTTGGAACAAGCTTCAGAGATCGTAATATTAACTGTTGAGATCAAAGGAGCACTCAAAAGGATGGTTTTTGAAGCTTCTGTTAGTGCCTGATTAGTAGAATGGTATAAAATTAGAGAAAGAATGCTAATCATCAAGAGTACTTCAGTCCAACCATCCAAAGCCACTGCAGGGATTAGGCTCTCCAACAACTACAAAATAAGGTGAAAGATCAAGTCAACTTTGAGGAATTATGCAATAACTGCAACAGATTCCAAGATTCCAATTAAATATTATACCTTTGCAGTTATCCCTCTCCAAGTTTCATCATTTGATATAGATTCAGAGCATGCTGATCTGAGAATGCTAATAACAAGTTGATATATCGTCACACGTGAATCAGGAGAGGAGTATCTTGAATTTAAATAAATGCTTAGTATTACGCCATCTACCCCATGCATGAAGAACTGGTCAGATGCAGTTGGAGCAATTTCAGTTATTTCAGTTAAGACCTGTATGACTGAAATGATATCATAATCTTGGCCATCGTTTTCAACAAGCTCCCCTAGCAAGCGTATAAAAATCACCGCAACAAAATTTTCTCCAGTTGTTATCAGCTCGGAAAACACGTGCAAATCAATTGTTTGCGTGATTTTATTACCATCTGCTCTGTACTGCCTGCAGAACCTTAATATCTGTTTGGATAACGACTTGCAGAGTTTTTCTTGCTGGAACAACCATTTCAGCGATGTCAAATGGATTCCTGTAGAAAGAGAATCCCAATCCTTTTGAGACAATACCTGGAACAGGATTCTTTCAGCTTCTGGGCTATAAGGTATTTGGTAGCTCATCTTAGCTAATCCCCTATGCAGCCCATAAAGATTTACTAATAGTTCTATCGTCAACGAGACAGAAGCTCTGCCTACAAAATCACTGCTGTTGAGTAAAATATATTGCTCCAGGGAAGCTAATATCAATTTATCATCAGCAATCCTTGCAAAAAGAAGAACTGTTATCTAGTTGAAATCTGTGATAAATGGACGAGTAGTATACTGTTAAGTAGCTTGTACCTGTCATTATACAGAGAGCTAACATAGAGAATCAATAGCACTGCAGATTGACAATAAAACAAGTCCTGATTACGGGAATTCTTCTGACCAAGAAGGAATAACAAATCTGTAGGGTCAGATGGCAGAAGGAAAGCAGCATCCCTAATGGGTTGCCCAGAATCATTCCCAAGAAGCACATCTACAATGGAACCAAAGATCATATATGCCCTACCTCTCATTCTTTCGGTTGGAAATAAACCCAAGCATCCAAATAATATACTGAACCAGGAGCATGAAACTAAAGAGACTGTAAATTTCTTAGTATCAGTATCAGAATCTTGTAGCAGTATAGAGTGAAAAGTTTCAATCACTCCCAAGGCAATATCCTCTCCTTCGAGATCATTGATCACAGTCATGAACCAAGGTAATAGATTTGTTTTACATAAGTCTAGAATACAAATTCTTAGTTCCATATCAGTAGCTTTTGAGGAACCACCACCCTTATTGTATGCATATGCTTCCTTCAGTAGATAAAGAAAATGCAATATTTGATCTCTGTGTATCTGACTGTCACCTAAACAAGTTGAAACAGCGGATCTTGATGCTGCCATAACTGATGTTATAAAACTTGAGTTACCAGGAGAAGATGGAAATTTCATAAGAGCAACAAATAATCTGCATGAGAAAGAGAATGTCTCTGGAAGCATGCCAATCTCACCATCTAAGTTCTTAAACATTCGAGTCAAGATAATACTTATTTCATCAACATCAGAAGTAGATATTATTCCAGGACAGTTTGATACACAGTTTAAAATAAGCTTCAGTGACAGACACTGTACAGGGTGAAAAGGAACTTCAGCTACATGACGCAGAATGGGAACTAGTGTTGTGAACCCGATGGCAAGTCTTTGTCTGAAGGACCGCTCATCTGCTGATAGAAGATCAAGAACCTGAAGTGAGGAGTTGACAATTGGATCTTCTATACCTGGAAAATGCCAAGAAACGTTTTAAGCGTAATTGATAGATAAAAGGTATAAGTTGTACCTTGCATAATTATACATCTTATTTGATTGCAACAACATGGTGGGAAGATGTTATAAAGCTATATCACATTCCCATATGTGGCCTAGCTTGAAACATAATATTCAACTCCAGATTATTCAGCCAGTTACAGAACTTTATATATCATTTGGAATATGATGTTTCCTTTAAGGTTTACCTGACAGTCTCAGCATTTCAAATATGTAATCTGCTATGTTCTGTTCTATAAGTACTTGAAGTTCTTTACCAGAGGTATCGCTGTGTGAAAGAAATAGAAATATTAAATCCAAAGTGGAAATTTGAAGTTGGCTATCTGAAGAAAGCAGGGGGCCTTTAACAGCCTCCGCAAACAAGACTTCCAAAGATGACCCATCTATCTCATGCTCTGAAGTTTGCATGAAGTTGTCGGCTTCGCAGGAGTCCACACTGCCTACGTGATTCATACATGCACTGTGAAAGAATCCTCTCCGAGCCAACACCGTCAACAATGCTACACAGTTTCAAGAGGTGATTATAATACAAACCAAACAAACATCGCTAATAATCTACAAGCCTCAGTTGCATTATCGCATGCTAAGCGTGAAACTATATCAAGCACTGCATCTTCCTTTATAACTGTAAATTAGTGTTTGGTTTGTCAACTGTCTTAAACATATTTAGAACTGCAACCTTCCAGCATGATATTCTGGGTTATTTACAACAGAATTTTGAGGTTTTTCAGATATTGGCGAACATCAACAATTAACATGTTGTCCATTATTAAAAAAAATCGCCATAGCACCCTGACCAAAATATTCCATTGTATGAAAGGCATAAGGTTATGGACCTATAGATATAACTATTGGCAGTCCAAAACAAGTTAAGTAATCTGCAAAATATTTGTTTGTTGGAATTGTGTAAAGAAGAAAATAGAGGAACCTTCTAAAATGCAAAGATAGTTGGAACAAATTTCTATACATGGAAGCATACCTACACAGTTTAACCGAACATCGTCACTTTCGCTTTTCATGAGGACATCCAGTGATAAGTGCACGAGCTTGGGGCAGCAGGCAGCAAATACATCAGCACAGCTATCATCCATATCTATGTACCGGAGGAGGACTAAGCGATACAGAACAAACATGATTTCCCCTTGGATCACTTCACTATACTCAAAAGGGAAGAAAAGCATTTCAGAAATAATTGGAAGAAGTGAGAGGATACAGTCTACTAGTGCATTACTTAACCCACCTTGACAACTGAAGACCTGTGACTAGGTTGTAAATGAGGGAATCCTTATCTCTAATGCTGGCATACAATTTACTTTCCTGACTATCTAAGAGAACACCAAAGCAATGCAGCTGCATTGGGAATGGATGGAGGTTGTGAAGGGAGACTTTATCAAGACTAAGGTCAAATATACAGAATCACAGAAACAGAAATCATTCTTTTAACAGTATATTCTTGAGGGAACCTCATACGTGATTCATGCAAATAATCTACAGATGATATACACCCATGAATTACATGTTGAGGATGAAAACGAACTTAGAGGCTTCTTGCTTTAAAAGTCAAAACATGCTTTAAATTAAATATCAAACATTTATTCATCATCTAAGCCAAATAATATAACATCTTCCTATGTTACACATTCTGTACAACCTTGCCCCACATTGAAATGTTGGTGCAATGTGAATGGTTTATAAGGGTCTATAAGAAGTCCACCTACTTTCTTTATTTTTTGTTCAATTCTAACGGCAAAAGATATATGTACAAAACGAGAGCAAAATGGACAGGGAAAAACAAACCAACGTAAGCGATTTACACAGCTTTAAATTAGCGATTTACACAGCTTTAAATTAGCGATTTACACAGCTTTAAATTAAAGATCTAGACAGCTTTAAATTTAGGGATTTACAAAATAAAACATATTACTTTCTTAACACAAAAAAATATTAACTTCCCCTTTAAATTATGATTCCCAGAACTCCCCTGGAGCATATATGTTAATCATACATAGCCTTCATATTTGTTCTACAAATCTCAATTTAGGAAAGCCGTTTGTTAGGATATCTGCAATTTCTTGCTTTATGTGGAGATATGTCGTACAGACACTTCCATCTTCAATCCTTTCCTTGATAAAATGCCAATTTATCTCCACATGTTTTGTTTAGTCATGATGTGCCAGATTGTGATATATGCTTAGTATAAGTTTATTACAGTAATAAAGTTTCATTGGAGTATCTATTAGAACCTGTAGTTCTTTCATCGTCTCATTCTTTAGATATTACATAAGGCTAAAGTATTCCCTGTTTCTTTGTGGGAAAAAGGTTCATGTTGATGTTTTATTATCTAGAATTCATCAATTAAATATTAAAAATGGTCTAAGTATTTGTTACGATCCATTCCGGAATATTTCAATTCGTATCATATGGAATTTTCTCATAAAACTTCATGTGAAATTCTTTGAGAAAAAAACGTCCAAATCTAGGGGAAAAAGCAGATTTTATTCATCATCATACAACATTGGCTCATTCCCACTAATATTTAGATATAAGAAAAATAGAAAGAAAAAGTGGGGAGATTAAACTTATTAAACCACTGCCGAGATGGTTATCAATGTTCAAAAGTTAACACACCCTTACTATGTACAGCTGCTATATTCAAAAGTAAACATCCAAATATAAAATGTTATTATTCGTATTTGTTTCTTATGTTAAAGCAATCATGCTCGATAACATATGCAATTTAAATTTTTTCAAATGTCAAACATGTGAATTCACAGTAACATAAAATATGCATCAGCATAGTATCAAGCAATCAATATAGCAGATACTTCCATAAATGATCAATTTGAAAAAACTACACCTCTATTATTGCCATGAACAGAATTGTAGTTGTGAAAATAGCTTCTGGAGCTGTACCCTTAAAAATAATTCAAAAAATTCTCGAACATCCACAAATCAATTTCAACATCACGAACCATTTCCTAATATCATTGATTTAAAACTCTGAATCCATTAGTGCAACTGAAAAGGACTCACAGAGAGTCCCCATTCTTATACAGTTAGATGAACTAATTACAACTCTCAGGTAATTGAATTTTTTCACACGCCAAGGAAAGTTTACAATGCAAGGATAATGCAGAAATTTAACTTCCACAGTTATACCTTTATAACAATGCAAAAGTATCACTTCACCGACAAATCCATAATCATAGCTCACAAACTAATGAAAAACAGCATTTGATTGGATTATTACCATGTACAGCTGGCGGCAGCTCCAAGCCAAGGATCCGCTCGAAAGCCAATCCGAGACTCTAGCCGCGAACTCCATCCGCACATCCTCATTACCGTTACTTTTCGAAGCTTCACAAATTATAAGGATCAAATCGATGGTTTGATTTGCAATTGGCTCGTCATCGAAGTTCGATAAGACGGATACAAGAGGTGAAATAAGGAAGTGAGAGTGGAAGGTAAGAATAGAATTGAGGAATTGAGACTGAGAGATGGCTTGAGAGAGCTGGGAGAGCGCGTAGGACACGTGAACTGTCGGAGATTTAGGGTTGGAAAGAAGGGTCGAGAGGCAGAGCAGGCATACGGAGCCCCCCTCAGCCGTCGGAAGGATGAGGGTTGATCTGTGGCCCTGGGAGCAAGTTTCCGTCGGCGCCAGCGGCGGTTGCAGTGAGAGAGCGGTGGTTATGGAGTACATTCTTTTTTTTCCGGGAGAGGGGGCTTTTGATTCGAAATGTGGCGGGAAGTGCGATATTACATCCAGAACTACATCACACAGGATAATGTGCTACTCTCGTATAAATTCATTTGGTTTAGTGTTAAAGTAATTTTTTAAAATTTATATTGAAATTATATTAAAATTTTGAATATTATTTTTTATAAGAATTTTAGGGTTATTTGAAATATTTATAAGTGGAATAACTATTTGTTATTTTTAAAATTTATAATGCGCCCGACCCTTTCTAGCCCCGCGCATCGTTAGAGCTTCATTCACTAGGTTTGCACACATGATCGATTTATAGACTATCTCTCAATATATACAGTAGTATTATAAATTATAACGCTTTCAAATTTATACGAAATTAGAATGATTGAAACTCTAAATTTAAAATAATTTTCAAAAAAAAAATCATCTACCCACTTGAACGGTTGAAGCACTAAATTAGCTCTAAATTTCTCAGATTTGCATATGCTAGAATAGACAAGAGCTTGAAGGGCCACATGTGTAAACGAACGTATATAACCTTTCGATGCAAGATAAGATTATATCTGGAAAAATGTAATTTCATTTTAAAAAAAAAAAAAAAACCTTAAATTTGTGGTTAAAAGATTTAAGATCTGTACATATAGGAATTAGTGAACAAATGAGTGATATTTCCATAGGATTGAAAGTAGAATGCATGGTGATTTTCTTGCTTACGATTCAAAGAAGTAAGAACGATGGAGAGCAACTCGAATCACCGTTCCAATTTGGCGTTAAATTGATGAGCAGCTACAGATTTGGCATACCACTAAAACTAGGCTATTTTTTTTTAACAACTTTTCAAATTTTAAGTTTAATAGTATAAAAATTAATTTATAATTTGGGGCATGGATTATTAGTTTATAATATAATTAATGATTATTCATAAATTTACAATTATGAAAATTGAATATTTTATTCATTTAGAAACTTTTATTATTATCTTATAAATGTTTTGTAAACCTATTTTTGGTGATATAAAATATTCTGGATAAAAAAATATTGTTTTCAAATTTAAATAGAGACATTGGACTATTTTGATGCAAAAGTTGTACTATGTAACTAAGACATTGCAATGAACCGGAGATGGTCTCATCCATCTTGATGATCAAGCATTGATGTGTAAGACCCAAAAATGAATCTGGAAAATTATAATGGTAAATTGGGATAAAATCATAAAACTGATATTGAACTTTGTGTTTAGTCTCTTGAAATACTGTGAACATTTGAAATATTTTACTGATGCTTCTTTCATCCGTGATGTTTTGTTCCACAAAATATTTCTTCTTCTAGTAGTTGTTAGACTAACTCTACTGTACAGTATTTAAGTAATCGGTAGACTACAGCAAGATAGACTTCGGTAGATTGCAGTCCATTGTTAGACTACAATAGAGTTCTGCTCAACTCATCTGTAGATTTTACCTATCGGTAGAGTCCTGACGGTTTTGCTCTTCTATCGGTTCAACAATATATATATATATATATATCAAATTCTGTTACCCAACAATTTCCTCCTTTTGATATTATCTCAATTAGACATTATCATCAGTAGATGTACTTTGGATATATCGGTTGACTTTGTAAACGTAGCTTCGATTTCTCCTTTATTGTATCAAAACAGAATGATCTAACAATTTCCCCCATTTTGGTACAAAAAATGCATACTCTACTGATTATCTTCTCATCAGAAGCTGATTATTTTCTCATCAAACTTAGAATCTTCTTTGCTTCTTCCCCCTTAATTTCTTTCTTCCTCAATTTCTTCCCCATTTTTGATGAAAAATAACATACCAAAGAGGTTTAATGTAATTCCTTAAAAGATTTGTAGGAATAATTTTTGTCGGTCGAGTTCAAAATAAATAAACGAAATAAATAATAAATCCAAAATAAATGAACATTAAACATGTTCAAAATAAATGAACTAATATTCCATTAAGTTCAAAATAAATGAATTACTATATATTTCAAAAAATGTACAAACAAAATACAGCAGCTGATAGATATGCACAACTCTACTTTGGTTCGGCTCTAGATCTTCCCCCTCAACAGATGTTTCCCCTCAACGGATTACAGCTAAAATTATCTACGATGATTACGAGAGTTGCTCGGCTGTTTTGTACGAGGGGCTACTTGAGCTGATTTTGGCGAAGTTAACCAGTTCAGACAACTGCTGCTCTAAAATAGAAAACTGCTGAGAGTTAGAATTAGCAATGGTCAGCAGATGGTCTTCAAGCCTTGACAGCCATGATCTGAACAACTCAGAAGTACTTATTGAGCTTTCTCTCCCACCTGAATGAGAACAGTTTGAGTGGTGGTAGAAAACTTTTTTATTGTACTATTAAGTTTAGACAGATCAACTCGGATTAAGCTAAAATTATCCCTCAAGAATCTGCGAAGGGATACATCATTGTTACTGTGCTGAGTCTACTGATCTTGTATCTTTTTTAGAGTATCAGCCATCAAGTGTCTTCTTCGGTAGAAGATCTAGAAGCTGAATCATCTCCATCAAATTATATATATATCTCGCTGATCGATCGCCAAGGTGCAACGGTAAAAAATATGAACGTTTGTACCTTTTTAAAAATAATTAAATTTTTTTTGGTTTTGTTTATATACATGAAGTGTATCCCAATCATTTTTTCCTCACAATTCCTTCCTCAATCTTTAAGCTATCTATTCTCTAAACTCTCTGATCTTAAGTTGTAAGCAAGAAGAAATAAGTTTGTCTCAATATTTGGCAAGACTTGGCACAAGGCCAGAAGCTATCAAAAGCAAACTATTTGGTAAACTTATATTGCCAATGCATCATATATATGTGTTACAAGGTAATGGATTGACGATAAATGGGTGTTACATAAAAAGAATTTAGGTTTTGTAAGAAAATGATTGACCTCAAAAGGGTGCAGTTTTTTCTAATGACATTATGCAAGTAACTAATGAATATAATATTAGGAATAATTTATTTCTTTTGATAATGCATCTAATAATAAACCCGCAATTAATAATTTAAATGCTTATTTGAAACCATTTTAAATGGTAATCTTTTTCATATTCGTCGTGCAAGCCATTTTAAATTTATGTGTGTAAGATGATTTGAAACCACTTGAGACCCATTAAGAAAAAAGATCAAAAATACTCTTAGATTTCTTAATGGTTCAGTTGCTAGAAAACAAGACTTTAAAAGATTGTGCATTTCTCATTGTAAAATTGTAAAGATTTTTCTTATGATGTTCCTGATAGGTGGAATCAACTTATTTAATGTTGCAAGCATGTTTACCTTATAAAGATGTCATTACATTGTTTTTTAATGAAATGATGGCTTGCCATTTTCATATTTATGAAAAAGATTGGGAAAGTGCTTCTACTATTTTAATTTATTAGAACTTTTTATGATGCTACTAAATTATTTTTCGGGGTGTTATTATCCAACTTCTTCAATATTTTAAATAAAATTTATGAAGTTATTAAATGTTTTGCACTTTATAGAGGAAATCTTTTTTTAGAAACATTGTTGCAACGAGGTATAAATTTAAAAAAAATATTGGAAAATTATTTATCTTTTGAACTGTTTGGCATCAATTATAGATCCTAGATTAAAATTATATAATGTATTTAAATTATATTGAATCTTATTACACTAACATAAAATATGATAATATTAATGCACGAAAATAAAATAATTAATAATTGTTTATTTTGTTGTTTTCTTTATATGATTCATTACACAATTCTAGATCATTTTCAATAAGAGAAAGTTGTAGCAATGGTGGTACTAGTAATAAAAGTTCTGTGTGGACAATGTTAAGAAGAAAACAAGATTCTACTTCGACTTCTTCTACTCCGTCTTCATTTACCGAACTTCAATTATACTTAAACAAGGTGACTAATTTTAGTGAACAAGAATTAGAATATTTGATGTTTTGGCATACTGAAAAAACAAAGCTAAACTCCGGTCAGTGTTTTCAATCATGACACGTGATCTACTAACCCTTCTAATATCTGCAGTGTTGGAATATGCCCTAAAGGGCATTCATTATATGATTGATTTTGGCATACATTGTACTATAATATTTCATTGTCTGTGTAATATGAATTTATATATAATAATGTCCTTAGAATAATAATTTCTTATTCTTAAATAGTCCCTAATCAAGTATTATCATGAACTAGGATAACAATAATGCATGGAGACTAGCATATGTTGATTGATGACTTTAGTCATGGATACGAGATATCAAATCAACATATGGGTACATGTTAGAGAATAATGTACTGGACCGACCCATCATGAGAATGCTACATGAATTGTAATATGAAAGTCATAAGATTCTCATAGTGATAATGGTGTATGTAATCCTTACGACTTGATATCACCAGAGATCCCAACATAAGGAGTTGTATATCTGTATATCGTCAAATGTTACCTGTAATAGGGTGAACTATAAAGAAAATCATTGAAAATACTACAAATTATGTAAAGTAATGTTAAGTGATCAATATAGGATTTATCCCTTCCATATAACTGTAGTGGTGTTTTGGGCACTTGATCGAGTTAGACTAAATATGCATGGTCATGGTCGAATGAGTAGATATGTGGTATTGGGCTCTTTGTTTAATCTAGTCTACTTGGGGATCAAGAAATAATAGATTGAACTATACAAGTGTGACACATTTCATTACTCGTGTTCAATCTAAACACCTAGGATAAAGGGATTAAATTACATAGTATATATTATCACATGCCATAGGTAATGTTGAGTCAATGACATTTTCGTAACTTGAGTAGATTTGATGTGTTGAGATACCACTCATTGTTTGTAAAATAAAACGAGATTTTATGTTGCTACAAACGTTACGAGATCCTAATGGGTATCACAAAAATATTTTAATAAATAATGGAGAATAAATACATTTGATGAATTAAATAAATTAGGAAGAGTCCTAATAAAAGTAATATGAAATTATATATGGGCCTACATATAGATGTTATATACACATAATACACACACACACATATATATATATATATGTGTGTGTGTGTGTGATGCCCGGGAATTAATGGTGTTAATTCCGGTGTGGTAATGATCCTTAATGGATTTTATTTGTGGCAATTTTGAATTAATTGTCGTGTTGGGACTCCCGGAGATTTTAAATCCTGTATTTAGGGTCGTTGGATCCAAGGATTGAGATTGTATTTTCATCGTGGTGAAAAACCTTGGAATTGGATTTTTGGTGGGATCCCAGGTACCCGGTACTTTGAGTTGGGGGTGGTATTGGAAATTTGAGATTGAGAGATAATTATTGAACACGGATGATTTTTAATGAGTCATGATGTGGACTCGATGTTCAATCAGTTGAACTCTCTCTCTCTCTCTCTCTCTCTCTCTCTCTCTCTCTCTCTCTCTCTCTCTCTCTCTCTCCCCCTCCCTCCCCCAACCCATTTCCCCTCTTTTCTCCCTTGAGCAAAATCAATGGTGGCCCGACTTGGGAGCCGAATTTCTCGAAGATAATAAGGTATTATTGTGATATCCCCGAAATAATTATGTGCTTTTAAACATTAATTATGTTATGAGGATTATGGTGTTAAATTATGGAGTTGATTTATTTATATTGGGAAATGCATTTCAGGGTGTATGTGATATAAGTTGGGAATTTGGGTTATGACATTATTATTTGGGGTGGGTGTTGTTCGTTTTGGTGAAGCATGTTTTTATTGGAATTTGAAGTATTTTATTGATTAAATACTATAAAATATCATGTGAGGATATTTTAATACATCATGCTAAATACCGGGACCAAAACATAACACACCACATAACCCACCACCCAACCACCCCCCTCAACCCATACCCAATCAGCTGCACATACCCCCACTTGCCCTCTCCTATCACTCAACCTCTACCACTCATTCTCAACCCAATCTTCATCCCCATTTTCGTCCAGCATCTGCTAAGCATATAGGAGGAGGAGATCTGCCATTTTATTGTTTGGAACCTTGCCAAAAATTGGAGCAAAAGAGGGTAAGGAACCATAATCTTGTTTCGGTAAATTTTTGGTTGAGTTGTGATAAGTTGTTGTGTAGAAATGGCATGTAAGTGTAGGTTTGTATGAACCTTCTATTTAAGTACTTGCATGGTGTTTTATGAAGTTCCTAGCATGTTTAGTTGAGCATGGTGCATGTTTAATCGGATGGTTTTGTTGGTATGAAAGGAAGTGCTCGAAAATCTGGGAAATCCCGATTTTTCAGAGTGCTCGATCGATCGAGATTTTAGTTCCGATCGATCGAGCGAGGCAGGACGATTGGTATAAGTTTTGAAAGTCAGGGACCGATCGATCGAAGGATATACCGATCGATCGGTGAAACTTTTCGATCGATCGATATTTCCTTCCGATCGATCGATCGAGGGCAGTGTGCGTGGGCACTGTTTTAGCATGTTTTCTCGATCGATCGAGATTTTGGTGCCGATCGATCGAGAGAGGCAGAATCTTGGCAAATATTTTTTAATTGATTTATTTTGAAGAATTTTGACAATGATTCTTGAAATGGTGTCTAATATTGTATTATGTGGTTGTGTAGAACCATCACAAGAGCCACACAACATAGGGGATAGAGCCCTGCAAATGAAGATATTTTGGAAAGGTACGTAAACGACGTACGGGCACCCCAACGGTAACATGTATTATATGTTCATTATTTGACATACGATAAATGCAAGTTTGTGCATTATGAGTACGATACATGTTGTTATGCATTGTTGTTGCATATGTATGTTGTGGAACATTTGGTGTGTATTCCACGTGTCATGGTTATCACAGTGATGATTTTAATGCTTACCGCTATATACCGCTAAAAATGGAGCGAGGGGTGTAGGTCCGCTTGCACATGGAGGCGAGGTTTACCATACGAAGTGTAAGGACCCCATGCCCTTAACCCGTTATTAGTGTATTAAGCCATACAATTAGTGCATACAATCATACTAACATGGGGAAAACCATATGCAAGTGCAACACTATATGCTATCCCGAAAATTTCTTGCATTCCATCCACATAATATTCAAATTCCCCAACCAAGATTATTCATATAACATGCACCCTCATAATACACTAACATGCTCTTAGTTCATTTAGCAATTCCATATTTAATTGCATGCAACCCATAAATGAATAGAGAAGAGCCGTAGTCCATTTATACATTCCATATACACGTAAAATGTACTCACATAAGAGCACCCAATGAACACGCGTGTATCTAATGTATAAGACACTCTACTGGATACCGTTACTGGTGCTTCAGCCCTGGAAGCACCTCCCGAGCGCAACTCGATCTCAACTCTGGATCTATGCACTTGATCAACCAGCTCTGGTACCTCGATCCTGGAAGTACCTCAATCAACAGCCCGAGCTCGACTCCAAAGCTGCTGCTACACCTGTAACACCTGCCCCAACAGAAACAGCCCCCACACGGGGTGAGCATATCAATACCACCAAACCAATAATCATAACATTGCAATTCAAATACAGAATGTAAATGCCATAATTTAAAAGATACTCCCTGGATGGTAACACCCTCATCCGGGATCCCCTGTATTGTCCCTGTTCTCAAAACAATCAAACTCATCAAATTCTCAAAGCCAGTCAATCACCACGTAGATTAACTAATATCGTTCTATTATGGCAGTTCCATAATAGATATGGTAAAATCGTTATATAAAAGACCGTAGATATCACATATATCTAACCAATGATTCCATGTTCCCATTTCATTGCTCGCTCCACAATAGCGGCATTCTAAACCCCGCGCACGCTCAACAATAGCGGCGTCATAACCGATGGTCGCTCAACGGCGACAGCATCCCAAATCATTGCTCGCTCAATAGCGGCACCATATGGTTCCCAATGTATAATCCATTTGAGGCAAATGCCATTTACCATGCATATCGTTATCCATTTATAGCAAGTATCATGCACCATGCATTTCAATACCTATTCGATGCAATTACCACATGCCACATATTTCAATGTCCATATAATGCAATTATCACACACCATGTGTTCCAATGCCCATTTAATACAATTATCACATACCATGCATTTTACAGTTGCAACATTATTATAGGCTATGCTCGTACGTCATACGTACCTCAAGTCTCCGCAGTCCAAGCCAAACCTTGCTTGAGTCCCATTCCTCAAGAAGTATGTGCTAAAACACAAATAATTCACAATCAAACATAAGTATGCAACCACGTGCCCAAGCACGTTCATAGCTCCCAATCATATCGTCAATTCATGACGATTACCAAAATAAAAGCCCCCCTGGCTAAGCATGCATAATACCCAAAATATTCCATTTTATAAGTTTAATAGATAGTCAAGGACACGGCCGAGAATCCCATTTTATTAGGCTTTGGTCCCAATGAATCCATTTTAAAAGTATAGCATTCCCATTGGAATGTAGACATTGCCCCGGAAACGGCCCCTTTAAACCTCGATTCCAAAATCCCTACATTTTCCAAAAATCCCAAAAAAACACATTCCATCGGGTGGCGATCGATCGCCACCTCTATCGCGATCGATCACCACACTCTAGTGGCCAAACCAGTGCCTTCTCGCGATCGATCGCCAACCCGCTCGCGATCGATCGCCGAGACTTCGCGATCGATCGCCAGCACTGCTCATCGCCTTCAAAAATTGGACTGCTAGTCGCGATCGACCGCTACCCCTCGGTAATCGATCGCCACCTGCGATTTTCTGAAAAATTCGAGCTTCCATGGTGTTTTTGACACCCAAACTCAAAACCAACACCCCATACACCACCAACACCTCAAATACAACACTTAAACTCCATAAAAACACTAAAAACAACATTTTAGATTTTCACCCAAAACCCCCAAATACAAATCCAACCCAAAAGTTCTACCAAAACACACCCTATCACTATCAAATCGAAGACAATGCCGAGGGGAAGAAACTTACCAACTTATCTTCGAGAAATCCGGCTCCTAGGACGAGCCTCCATCGATTTTGCCCATCAAAGGGAAAGGGGAAGGGTTTGGGGTGAGAGAGTGGCGTGAGGGAGAGGAGAGGAGAGAAATGGATTCCGAATGACGAAATCCCGAGTCCAACTGGTATATATAGCAAAAATGCCCCAAAATACCAATACTTCCACAAATACATCATGATTCATTAAAAATCATCTGTTTTCAAAAACTCTCTCTCCAACATCAAATCCCCCTACCCGCCCCAACATAAAGCACCCCGGACTCCAAGTCCCATCAAAAACCCAACTCATAGGTTTTCCACCAAAATGAGAGTACAATCTCAACCATTGGATTCAACGATCCCAAATACCCGATTTAACAACCTCGGGAGACCCAAAACCGCAATTAATTCCCAATTGCCACAAATAAAATCCATTAAGGATTAATGCCACGCCGTGATTAACACTAGTAATCCCCGGACATCACAATTATCCCCCACTAATAAAATTTCGTCCTCGAAATTACACCGGTGTACTCCACGTAACACCAGGACTACACAAACAAAACAAAGCCATGACCCCGATTCTGGACCACATTAGAATCGAATTAACAACTGCGAGGACGCCCACCTCGCACCAAGCTTTAAAATAAAGCAAACGCCAAAACCAACGCAAAATCCAAAGGATAATAACATACCTCGATGCGAGTTATCCCAAAGGTAAGTCTACCACGACTACAAATCACCCAAATCTCCCTTGGTTCTGACATAGATATCTTCTCAGGATATCTCCATCACTTGCCCACGACGCTTAACACGCATCGTCATGATGGGGACCACTAGTATACAACAGTATACTCACAGAAAATCCGGTTTTCGCTTCCCAGTCTATCTCCTCCAAAGGAGTAGTTGCACCACTTGCAACTCGGATCGGGTTACCCACGGTCACCGGTCCACACAAAGCACATCTCCGATGATGTTTACACCAGTGTGTTCCAAGAAATCATATCTTGGTCCTGACACACCATCAAGACCCCACAAAGTCTCAAGTTCCACAGGGGACATGCAAGACAAACAATTGCATTCCTACACACGTGTCAACCATGACACTAAACAAACCCGAATCCCAGCCATCCCTCATTTATCCTTGGATCCAACAATCCTAAAACAGGAAGGCTATCGGATTATCCAACAAGAATTACCATGGTTCCAAAACGCGAAGATCCCTCCTCGGGGGAAGTCAAACAACCCTCACGATCATTCATCAGAATGCATCGTGCCATCGAGATTACCAATCTCGAGGTTCCACAATCTCACACCGGAGATTCACCAAACCAAGCATACAAACTCGACGTTCAACAATGAACAAAATAAAGTTGGCATTCGTATACACACACGGCATACATGCCCATACACCAACACAACATGCATACACAATGCAATAGACTCGGGTATCTCCAATCATACCCAAATCTCAAAACCAACTGTCAAACCTCGATTATTCTCACCCCACGGAGAATGAGGGTTGACAAACCAAAACCAAAGGGTGTGATTTCAATCATCACCACCACACGAACCAAGACAACGAATCTCCCCAAAAGATTCAACCGGTAGGTATCATAATACCGCATTCCTCCCAAGAAAAATGTCATGAACTCATGACTCTCCAACTTCGAACCACCGTTCCGAAACCTGGATATATCTACCAAAACATAACACGGAACCAAAAGTACGCAATTGGTTCAAATAGTGCATCAAAGCAACTATTACCAAAACGAAACCTGTATACGCCATGTATACTCAAACTAGAGATGCTCTGAACCGATGCTATAGCACTCCACAAACTTGAGCATTTCCTCGGAGACGTCTCCTCGAACGTCTCGTCGAAAGGTAAGAAATCCATTACCCGGTCCAACACCAGTAATGTTTACCATGGCTGATTTACAATCAACCCACAATCGATACCAGCTGTCTCCATGACAGTGCCATCCAAATTTCTCCAAGAAATAAAATCGGTATAGTAGTGTTACCCCACTAGCTATATCCTACAAATCCAATCATGACTCCCGTCGCATTCCACATGCAAGGATGCTCAACCAGAGCTAATAACGACTTGTTGACACTCACGTTGGTATTCCCAACAAAATCGAGCTGTTCTGGTACAAGTCACTCGAAACATTTGACGTATAAACGTCACCGTGAGGTATTCCCTACCTCAATCACCATGCCACATAAAGACTACAAGAGTCTATCATAACCCTCATCGTATCACCATACGATTCACCCAGCTCGAATCCAAAGAGCAGCATAAAGGCTAACACAAGCACACCAAAGTACTGCAACAATACCTGGCTAACGGTTCGTTGGCCCCATAGGCTCATACCAACCTATCAACGTTACACACGTTCCATCCCGAAATACCATACCGTACAAACCATTAGAGTTGTGGGTCATCGCCCAACATACCTCTAAAACACCAAGCACAATGGACAACCCGGTGTCCTTGCTCCACTACAACACAATCCTAATTTCGTAGGATTTATTCCACACCCTCAGGGGTGGGTGTGACCAAGTCTACCACATATCACAACAATAAGCGAGTAGTTTCCTCAAAGACTACTCTTATCCCCAATCACTTGGCCTTAGCCATCCCAGCGAGCATACCCAAAGGTGTCACTACTCGACAAATATTTACCTCTATTACATGATGCGGTACACTCACCGGTACAATGCATCCAATAATCCATCGAGCAACCTGCTCGGCAAAAAGGTCTCGTCAACTAGTGACCCAGACCCTACCATGTGCTCACCATCGACACCCAAATCATACAACCGAATACATAAACATGAATGTATTATTCACCAAAACGACGCCACGCGTCCACACAGACATCCCAAATAACATCGTCAAACATATGACGGCACCTGTCGATACACGACACTCATAATCTCATCGTCAAACACATGACGGTACA
Organism: Haberlea rhodopensis; assembly: GCA_907163345.1. NCBI lineage: Eukaryota > Viridiplantae > Streptophyta > Magnoliopsida > Lamiales > Gesneriaceae > Haberlea > Haberlea rhodopensis. The sequence continues at coordinate 3,060,621 of CAJQUN010000034.1, read as the reverse complement.
TGTCGATACACGACATCCATAATCTCATCGTCAAACACATGACGGTATAAAACAATACATAATATTCACAATTATGATAACAAAAGTAATATGACATACCTCATCGCTATCAAGATAACGGAATACCTGTATCCATCGTCCACCAGCGGTACATAAGCAGCATCCATCGCTCGTAGGCGGCATAGTCCGGTGCTACACACATAGCGGTATAATCCATTGCTATAGAATCGGCGGCATGATCCCTCGCCATAAAGCCAGCGGCATGAAACATCGCTATAGATATCCGGCGGTATGAACCATCGCCATAGATGTAGCGGAATGTACCATCGCTATATGATACCTGGCGGCATAAACCATCGCCATAGAATGCCCGGCGGCATGAACCATCGCCAATAGAATACCCGGCGGCATGAACTATCGCCAATAGAATACCCGGCGTCATGAACCATCGCCAATAGAATACCCGGCGGCATGAACCATCGCCAATAGAATACCCGGCGGCATGAACCATCGCCAATAGAATAGCGAATAATCGCGGACTTAAGAGGTACTCACACCCATGTAGTACTTTGTTCCCGATCCCATCGCTACGTCATGACAGCGGCATCATCGCTTCGACGTGACAGCGGCATGTACCATCGCTTCGACACGACAGCGGCATCATCGCTTCGACATGACGGTGGTACCATCGCTTCGATGTGACAGCGGTATTTACCATCGTTCCGGCATGACAGCGGAAATACCCCTCGCTTCGACATATTAGCGGCATAATATCCCTCGCGATAGTAATATGACAGCGGCATTATCCTTCGCTTCGACATATTTGCGGCAAATATTCTTCATCGCTATAATATGACAGCGGCAAGTATTCACATCGCTACGCCATGCATGCAACCGTAATGCATAACCGTATTCCAATAATTGTTTCGGCACGACAGCGGCATCATCGCTTCGACGTGACAGCGGCATTTACCATCGCTTCGACACGACAGCGGCATCATCGCTTCGACGTGCATGCAACCGTAATGCATAGTCCATGTCTCATATGATCCTGCAACCACCATGGTTAGCAATAACATATTCCAATTATGAACACATATCATAAATGCACATAAGCAATATAGTCGTGCCACGCAACACTAACTACCATCATGCATAAGTATGTGCTTCTCATTCCCATTATCATTTTCCAAGGCCCTCAACAGCCCCAAAGAGCTAACCACTGCTCTGATACCACTAATGTAAGGACCCCCATGCCCTTAACCCGTTATTAGTGTATTAAGCCATACCATTAGTGCATACAATCATACTAACATGGGGAAAACCATATGCAAGTGCAACACTATATGCTATCCCGAAAATTTCTTGCATTCCATCCACATAATATTCAAATTCCCCAACCAAGATTATTCATATAACATGCACCCTCATAATACACTAACATGATCTTAGTTCATTTAGCAATTACATATTTAATTGCATGCAACCCATAAATTAATAGAGAAGAGCCGTAGTCCATTTATACATTCCATATACACGTAAAATGTACTCACATAAGAGCACCCAATGCACACGCGTGTATCTAATGTATAAGACACTCTACTGGATACCGTTATTGGTGCTTCAGCCCTGGAAGCACCTCCCGAGCGCAACTCGATCTCAACTCTGGATCTATGCACTTGATCAACCAGCTCTGGTACCTCGATCCTGGAAGTACCTCAATCAACAGCCCGAGCTCGACTCCAAAGCTGCTGCTACACCTGTAACACCTGCCACAACAGAGACAGCCCCCACACGGGGTGAGCATACCAATACCACCAAACCAATAATCATAACATTGCAATTCAAATACAGAATGTAAATGCCATAATTTAAAAGATACTCCCTGGATGGTAACACCCTCATCCGGGATCCCCTGTATTGTCCATGTTCTCAAAACAATCAAACTCATCAAATTCCCAAAGCCAGTCAATCACCACGTAGATTAACTAATATCGTTCTATTATGGCAGTTCCATAATCAATATGGTAAAATCGTTATATAAAAGACCGTAGATATCACATATATCTAACCACTGATTCCTTGTTCCCATTTCATTGCTCGCTCCACAATAGCGGCATTCTAAACCCCGCGCACGCTCAACAATAGCGGCGTCATAACCGATGGTCGCTCAACGGCGACAGCATCCCAAATCATTGCTCGCTCAATAGCGGCACCATATGGTTCCCAATGTATAATCCATTTGAGGCAAATGCCATTTACCATGCATATCGTTATCCATTTATAGCAAGTATCATGCACCATGCATTTCAATACCTATTCGATGCAATTACCACATGCCACATATTTCAATGTCCATATAATGCAATTATCACACACCATTGATCGCTTTTATTTTAAACAGTTATTTCGAGCGATTCTACCGCAAGTGCACGGTGTCAAGTTTTAGTATAATGATCTAGAAGTAAGGATTGTCGAACCCACGAGGACTAGTAGTAATTACCAAATTTAACTAGCGTTCTATATTTAACCTACGAAACTGGTTGAAAGAAGAACTAATTTAATCAACTCCAATATTCAACGCACCACAGAGAATTAAGATAATAACCAGTAGAGATAAATATTGAGACTTCGGTTCACTTGAGTAATCCCCCACAATTTACCTACTAGTTCTAATTAAAATTAATGCATCTAAGGTGACAAGTTTTCCGATTATATCCAATATACTCTCTCGAGCTATATTAAACCTAACACTGAATTGCAGTAAGTAACTCTCGTTCACTTATTTAACAATTCAATGTTGCATACGTTCTATGAAAACCCTTAGCCTTCGATTACTAGATATCTATAGCTATCACTCGTGTATTTGACGTCATCTCTCGATCTCGGTCTGAAATCCACGGTTTATGTTATTGGTTCCGTTTCACAAAATCATCTCTCGATCTCAATTGCAAACTAACAACATTCAAAGAGTAGCTAATTCTTCAAAAGCATTAACAGCATAACATAAACTCAAAAATAACAAAAACTCAATCAAAAACTAGAATTAAAACTGTGGGTTCATACACAAGATCCCCTTGTCTCGATAACAAACTTAGCCTAGCATATTAACGGAAAAACAACGTTTTATAATATCTAACAACATTATAAACATTGGAATTCGAAAATAAAACTACACAAAAGTTCAGAAATACTAGTAAACACTCGATGTTGAATCGTGCGTCGATCCGTTGTTCCCGTCTCTAGCTGCGTTCCTTGAATCGTCTTGAATGAATCTTCTCTTCCAAAGGGTGGCTGCCTATCCAGAGGTGAAAGAACCCTTCTAATGACCTAAAAATCTCTTTTTATATGTCCCCTCACGAGCTCCAATAATCTGGTACCAAAATTAGCCCCAAAACTTAATTAAGGAAGTTTTTTATTCTGGGACTCTGCACGCGATCGATTTCTTCGAATTGGGCGATCGATCGCCTTCAGCTTTTTCTCCTCGGAGATCGGTCTCTTCAAGATAGGCGATCGATCGCCTATATGTTCTGCCCCGAGGCGATCGGTCGCCTGATTTGTTGCGATCGATCGCCTCTCGCTTGAAAAATTCCACGAGCTCACTGCCTTCAGGCGATCGATCTCTTCGAAATAGGCGATCGATTGCCTGAAGCTTTTGTCAATTTTTAAGTCATTTTGACATCTTTTCCCACGGATTGCCTCGTACTGTCATAGTTCCACCTCCTAGTCCATAAAACGGGGTTTTTCCAGTATTTCTTGCACTTCTACTGGATTCCTGGAAATACAACAAAACACAACCAAAAGTATAAAATCTTCCAAGAATCACTATAAAAATCGCAAGAAATATATGCAAATATAAGTCTAAAAATGACACTTATCAACCATGTGTTCCAATGCCCATTTAATACAATTATCACATACCATGCATTTTACAGTTGCAACATTATTATAGGCTATGCTCGTACGTCATACGTACCTCAAGTCTTCGCAGTCCAAGCCAAACCTTGCTTGAGTCCCATTCCTCAAGAAGTATGGGCTAAAACACAAATAATTCACAATCAAACATAAGTATGCAACCACGTGCCCAAGCACGTTCATAGCTCCCAATCATATCGTCAATTCATGACGATTACCAAAATAAAAGCCCCCTGGCTAAGCATGCATAATACCCAAAATATTCCATTTTATAAGTTTAATAGATAGTCAAGGACACGACCGAGAATCCCATTTTATTAGGCTTTGGTCCCAATCAATCCATTTTAAAAGTATAGCATTCTCATTGGAATGTAGACATTGCCCCGGAAACGGCCCCTTTAAACCTCGATTCCAAAATCCCGACATTTTCCAAAAATCCCAAAAAAACACATTCCATCGGGTGGCGATCGATCGCCACGGGTGGCGATCGATCGCGTGGCGATCGATCGCCACACTCCAGTGGCCAAACCAGTGCCTTCTCGCGATCGATCGCCAATCCTCGCGATCGATCGCGAACCCGCTCGCGATCGATCGCCGAGACTTCGCGATCGATCGCCAGCACTGCTCATCGCCTTCAAAAATTGGACTGCTCGTCGCGATCGATCGCTACCCCTCGGCGATCGATCGCCACCTGCGATTTTCTGAAAAATTCGAGCTTCCATGGTGTTTTTGACACCCAAACTCAAAACCAACACCCCATACACCACCAACACCTCAAATACAACACTTAAACTCCATAAAAACACTAAAAACAACATTTTAGATTTTAACCCAAAACCCCCAAATACAAATCCAACCCAAAAGTTCTACCAAAACACACCCTATCACTATCAAATCGAAGACAATGCCGAGGGGAAGAAACTTACCAACTTATCTTCGAGAAATCCGGCTCCTAGGACGAGCCTCCATCGATTTTGCCCATCAAAGGGAAAGGGGAAGGGTTTGGGGTGAGAGAGTGGCGTGAGGGAGAGGAGAGGAGAGAAATGGATTCCGAATGACGGAATCCCGAGTCCAACTGGTATATATAGCAAAAATGCCCCAAAATACCAATACTTCCACAAATACATCATGATTCATTAAAAATCATCTGTTTTCAAAAACTCTCTCTCCAACATCAAATCCCCCTACCCGCCCCAACATAAAGCACCCCCTACCCGCCCCAACATAAAGCACCCCGGACTCCAAGTCCCACCAAAAACCCAACTCATAGGTTTTCCACCAAAATGAGAGTACAATCTCAACCATTGGATCCAACGATCCCAAATACCCGATTTAACAACCTCGGGAGACCCAAAACCGCAATTAATTCCCAATTGCCACAAATAAAATCCATTAAGGATTAATGCCACACTGCTTGTATGAAGAAGCGAGGGAGGGGAGGACCGCTTGTTCTAAAGTTATGAAGCGAGGGGCATTAAAATACACTGATGATAAACTGACTAAGGATTGAAGTAAAGATTTAAGAAGTAAAGATATGTCATGACATTTATTTAAAGAAGCCATAATATCATATATTGATTTGATAATGAGTTATGGTACAGGGACAACCAAAATGGGCGTTTTAAATGCATTGGAATTCAGGAAGTATCCTATGCCTATGATTTATGCATTTATGTTTTACATTCATATTATGTTGAATATGAACTATGATGTGCTCATGTGTTGGGGGTTGTCTTTGTAGGTGCTTTTGACATGGAGAACTAGGGTTGGGGTTGATACACTGAGCTGTAAGGAGTGCTACAGGATTAGCATAACAGAATTTTCCTTTTTGTATAGTTTCTACAAAGAGTAGAGTAAAACTATAATTTGGTACCTTTTGTTAGGAATATGTATAATTCATTTTGAACTTTTGGTACTGTAATCTCTTAAGCTCAGGATTATCAACACAGCCTGATACTCTGATTTATGAATGATTAGTTCTCTTAATTGCACCTTAGAATCTTGTTTAGATAACGGGGTCTCACAATTATCATTCCCCTCGCATTTATCTACGGTTTGATAGTAGTATTGTGGAGTATAGTTTGGTATTGTGTTGAGTTTGAGTTTTGAAAATTTTAAAAGATTTGGGGGTTGGATGTTAAAGGAGGATTTATGACTCCTTGTTGAGGTTTAATGGTTTATGGGGTGTGAGGATTGTTGTTGTGGAAGTTTTTAGCTTTAAAACGCCATTTTTGGATGGTACAGGTCGAAGCGATCGACCCCTAGGGCAGGGCGATCGATCGCCGCGACGTTGTTAAAATTTTGAGGAAGATGAAATAGTGAGGCGGTCGACCGCCTCAAATGAAGCAATCGATCGCCATGAGGCAGTAGCCAAAAACACTGAGAGGCGACCGATCACCTGGAATGGAGCGATAGATCGCCCATGCCTATTTTGAGAGGCGATCGATCGCCTGGGATGAAGCGATCGATCGCCAGTGCCTGTTTTTGAGGAATTATTTCATGTTGAGTTTTCGATGCATGCTTCGCCGGAGTCTTTTCAAAATGGTTAATCATCATGGATGACGATACATTTGGGGTTATGAACGTGCTTGGGCACGCGGTTGCATGCTTGTGTTTAATTGGGAGTTATTTATGTGTTAGCACATAATTCATTGGGTCGCGGGACTCAGTCAAGGTTTGGTTCGGACTAGGGAATCATAAGGTACGTATAACGTACGAGCATAGCCTTTTATATTATTGCAACTGTGAAATACATGGTTTGTTGTATTTGCAATAAATGGATATATATATTGGGAATTATATGGTGCCGCTTTTGAGCGAGCAACGATTGGGATGTTGTCGTTGTTGAGCGAACCTCGGTTATGACGCCACTGTTGTTGAGCATGCGTGAGGTTAAAATGCCATTGTGGAGCGAGCGATGAAATAGAAATGTGAAATCATTGGTCAGATATATGTGATATCTAGGGTCATTGTTTAATGGTTTAACCATATTTGATTATGAAACTGGCATGACAGGAATGGATTTAGTTAATCAATGTAATGATTAACTGGCATTTGGATGGTTTGGGTTATTTTGAGAACAAGAACAGCACAGGGGATCCCGGATGAGGATGATACCATCCAGGGAGTATCATTTAAGATTCATGGCATTTACATTCCGTAAATTATGAATTGTAATATTGTGCTTATTGGATTGGTGGTATTGGTATGCTCACCCCGTGTGGGGGCTGTCTCTGTTGGGGCCGGTGAATATGTACATCTATGGCTTTGGAGTTGAGCTCGAGCTACGGATTGGAGGTGCTTCCAGGATCGAAATACCAGTGACGGTATTGAGCACATTGTTTTATACATTTGTTACACATACATTTGTTGATGCTCGCATGCAAGCACTGTTATATGTGTGTATGGTTTGTATAAAAAGGCAATGGCCTTTCTCTTTTCATTTATTGGTCGCATGCAATTACTTATGGAATTGCTAAATGAACTGAGAACATGTTAGTGTATTATAAGGGTGCATGATATGTATGTGGACTTGTTTGGGGGAAAATGGACATTATATGGAATAATGTAAGAAATTTTATTAATGGTATGCTATGCTATGGTAGCATGGTTTCTTTTCCCTGATTACATGATTGTATGCACTACATGGATTAATACACTAATAACGGGTTAAGGGCACGTGTGTCCTTTCAATATGTATATGTATATATACATATACATATACATATATATATATTTATATATATAGTTCTATATACACACATGTGGACATAGAGTTGACACTCATATCAGTCATCATAAACCCTAAAGCAGCCGTCTCATCTTGGTTGAAATTTCGAGGCTAGCACTTCGATATTTCAACATCCATTTTGCGATATGATGGTGTGGATACCGTAGAGGCAAAACGTGGACGTTTTGCTCGTGTCTCGTGGACGTATCACACCCACTTCAAACACGCTTCAAATGTATAAATTCTTAACACCAATTGGTTTCACTTCGTATAGATCCTTGGTGGAATCCGAAAATGTTTTATATCCCGCTACATGCTTGTATCGTGTTCATTACACACAATTCCATAGGAGTCTTGTCTTAGTGCACGTGAGAGAGTTCTTGATGAGAAAAGAAGTAGAATGAAAGCAAATACCGTAGAGATATGTATTCTTTTAAAAGATTAGTTGTATGCCGATAACCAATTACAAAGTGTAGGATGACATGATATATCTTCTGATAAAAATGAAGAAAGTAGATTGTTTTATGTTACTATTTTGCGTTTTTTCTCTCTTATTTTTGGAAATTGGACATGATGTATCCATTAAGTTCTGATCTGTAGTTATTCAAATCATAGTAAATAAATTTGAATATTTCATTTATATTGTGTCAATATATTTCTTATTCTAATGTTTTATATTTAAGTTATTTAATTAATTTAAATTATCTCGCAGTGCTAGGGCGCCGAACACGCTACCTCAGAACCGAATTTTTCATCTTTTCGTCGACTTTCCTCCTTGTTCTTTCCTCCTTTGAGTTCTTGTCCATCTTTTCATTGTCATTTTAGGTCTTTTTTCTTCATATCAACTCATTTTTATCCAAATTCCTGAAAAATATAAAATGAATACCAAAACGCATAATTCTGATAGAATATTAACATAAATCCAAATAAAAAGTTAAGAAAATATAAGTATAAAGACTCACTTATCAATTGTGTCTAGAGCTGTCAATTTGGGTTTGGTCTGTCAGGTTGGCCCAACCCGCCATATAAAATGGGTGGGTTGTGTTAACATTTTCTCAAACCATTTAAAAGTTGGTAAAAATGGGTTATAACTCATTTGGTTTATGGGTTGAGATGGGTTGGGTCTGGTTAGGCCCGCGGGCTAAGCTTATAAGTTATACCTAATTTTTAAGGTCATCCTTTAATTATAAGTCTCCCTCATTCTTTAGCTGTCTGCCGAATTTATATCAATGATATTGATTGTTAAACTATTTGGTCAAAGGTTATAGGTAATATATGAATTATTAATAATTTAAATTTATTAAAACCTAATAAAATTAATTTTTTTTACTTTTTATTTTTTTGATGGGTTGACGGGCCTAACCTGCAACCCATCTCAGGGTGGGCTGAGTTGAGATTTTTCCAACTCATTTGGAGGTGAGCCTAAATAGGCTGGCCTGTTTGGGTTACATGTTTGAGCTTGTTGGTCGGGTATGCCCAAATTGACAGCTCTAATTGTGCTATAAGTTGCTGCAATCGATCGGTATTGAGATCCTTGAACCGATCTAATAAGTGTTGAATGTGGTGCATTTAATGCTTCTTAATTAAGCTGATGGAACTTGTAAGTGAGTTGCGATAATAATGTTTCTTTCTTCAAAGAGATTTAAATAAATGTTCTTGCACTTTAATGAGAATCTCAACTACACAGGCAACGATTTCTTGAAGTTAACGTCTTCCATAAATATTTTTAAAATATTAGCAGTTCAATTTTGATTCACGAGAGTCTGTACAGACGTTTGAATTATTTTCTTCTTTTGTATTGTTGAGCATTAATGCTCAGTTGACCCTAGCATGGAATAGTAATGATGCATTTAATGCACTTACCAAAAATTTGATGACTTTCATTTTTGGCTTGAATTGTCACTCCAAATGTTTGCTTTTAACATCCCTTTTCATAAATCTTGGACCGTCGGTTCTGAAAACTAGAATAATATTACTCAGATGTTCTCTACTTTGAACTGTTGAACAGATCCTTTTTTTTTATCTGGACTGATTTCGTCGGTCTTCTTTATCGGTCTTCGTTATCTATAACGGCTCTGGATTTTGCAGCGTTTTTGCTTTATCCTACCAAAACATGATAAATGTAAACTTCAAATATCTAGTTTTTCAGTATAAAATATGTTAGGTTCCAAGTACAATTCAAAATTATTTGAATTAGATTGCATATAAATTATTTTGAAATAATATTCGAACTGACATATTTTTTAAATCAAATAATTATTTTGAGCTTAATTTTTCCAAACTCTTTATATTAGAGTCAGCAACATAATTTACGTAACTGCATATGGGGTTGAATTAGTGCAATCAACAATGCAAGGGCGTGTGCATTGTATATGGCTATAGGAATAAACTGCTGTAATTTATATTTTATAATATAAGAGAGTGTAGTATGCTACGTTGTACGAATGCGGATACTCGAATACGTAGATACGGGTATGATTGCACGAGATTTTTTAAATTTGTAGGATAGGCTGAATACGACAAATTTTATTAATTTATTTATATATATAAATATATAATTAATAATATTTGTAAGAAATCGAGTTTCAAGCATAAAATCAACATTAAACACATTAGAAATCAGAATAAAGCTGCAAACTCACTAACTTCACGACAAATAGTAAAATATTAATTCAGGACATCTAAAAATTTCAAGCATATAATCGACATTAAACACATAAAGGTGGTTAGGAAATAGGGATTAAGTTAAATAATTTAATTTTAATTACAATTTCAACCCTATTTTTTAAAAAAATTCCAAAAGTTCTCGTATCTAAGCCGTGTCGGATACGGTCAGCGGCGTATCTTGACCGTATCCAAAACGTATCCGAAATACAAACTTATTTTTGTCCCCAGATACGCCACGTGACGTATCCGATATGTATAGGTGTTGTATCCGCGCGTATCCGTATCTCAGAAGTATCCGATACTTGACCGTAAAAAATTTTGGAATATCGGTGCAACATAGGTAGTATGTATAATTAGAAGGAACAAAACGCCTATTTAAAAGTATATACGAGTTCAGATATGGAGTGATATACTCATAATAGAGACTTTTGATTACAGAGGGCAATCAGTCTGGTTTCGGGTCCTAACCCGTTAAGATTATATAGGACTCATATCCGCTCGACTCATTTAAGCCTAAATATATATACTCTCCGATCCATATCTAAAGTCTAACAGGTTTGACCTATTAGATCCGTCAGATCTATCAGTTAATTATATCTATGCTATTTTTAAGCCTAAGTATATTTACTCTCCGAATTTGTACTATTTTTAACATTTTTATTTTTTAATAATCAAGTATATTTATGATAAAAATAAAATCAATTAGTTAGTAACTCTTGTTTTATCATGATATTGTTAGCATAAGATGACCTACAAGCCAATGGACCATCTTTATGGCCCGTTGGGCCCTAAGAACCCTAACCCAAATAAGTGACTCAAACTCTCGATAAATATATGGTTCATCTAAGGGTTCAATACACTATTACATTCACTCTCATAGAAATGCTAACACCAAACTAGCACTGGTGCTGAGCTTGTAGATCTGATCAGGTTGATTGAACTTGAGGGATCATAACTAACAGATTTACATCGGTAACGGTAATATCTTTTTTCGTGCATTTATATTTGATTTATGCATGTATATATATGAATCATACGCGATCGTCCGTCCCTGGATCGAGATCTCTTTACTATTTTATTTTCGCTGCGTTTGGATCTGTCGTCGAGGGACGGAAACCCAACTGTGGTATCAGAGCAAGGTTGCGCTTTGATTCATATTCTCTGTACCAGAGACATGTTGGTGACCTCTACCTGACCATTGCTTTGAGAATAAGCAACAAGAAGTAAAGGCCTGATGAATCTTTAACTCTTCACACCATGCCCAGAGTAGAGCCCCTTGAAACTGTCTACCATTATAAGAGATGATCTTCCTCGGGACTCCATATCGGCAGACAATGTTTTTACAGATGAAGTTGAAGACCTCTTTCTCAGTGATTCTGGTTAATGGCTCAGCTTCAACCCGCTTCGACAAATAGACACAATTAAAAATCTCTTCTGAGCTCTACCTGTTAGAAATGGTCCTACTATATCAATGCCCCACTGATCAAACGGTCATGCTGCCACAATTGTGCATCATCATGGCTGGCTGATGCTGAAGTCTAGAGTGTCTCTGACAACTATCACAAGATATAACCATAGATGTTGAGTCCTTCTGAATTGTAGGCCAAAAATATCAAGCGGTGAGCACTTTCTTTGCTAGGAAATATGTTTTTAGATGATTTCCACAGCATCCCTCATGGATTTCTCTCAATACATAATCTGATTCTTTCGGTCCCAAACAACGAAGGAGTGGTCGAGCAAAAGACCTTTTGTCTAAGATTCCTTCAACGAGTATGAACATCTGACTCCTCTGCTTGAGTCTGTAAGCTTTTTTAGGATCACTCGGGAGCTTAACATTGATAAGATAGTATAAGAGATCTGATCTCCAATCATTTTATTCTAGAGATTCAGATGGATCATCTTGACTAGGGGTTAATTCAACTTGAAACATCACATCTCTGTTTTGCCAAGTGCGAATAGCACTAGCTATTCTTGCCAAGCTGTCAGCTTTTCTATTATCTTCTCTTGGGATCTACTTGAACATTATTTCTAGAAATCCCTCTTTGATTTTTTCTATGGTACTTGCGTATTGAATTAACTTCTCGTTCTTAACCTCATTGTGATGTCCGGAAATTTCTGGTGTTAATCCCGGTGTAGTAATAATCCTTAATGGATTTTAATTGTGGCAATTGTGTATTAATTGCGGTTTTGGGTCTCCCGAGGTTGTTAAATCGGGCATTCGGGATCGTTGGATCCAAGGTTGAGATTGCATTCTCATTCTGGTGGAAAACCTATGAGTTGGGTTTGGTGGGACTTAGGGTCCGGGGTGCTTGAGTTGGGGCTGGTATGGAGATTTGTTGTTGGAGAGAGAGTTTTTGTAAGCAGATGATTTTTAATGAATCATGATGTATTTGTGGGGGTATTGGTATTTTGGGGCATTTTTGCTATATACCAAGTGGACTCGGTATTCCGTCATTTTGGCACGGAATCTTTCCCTCTTCCCTCTCTCATCGCCCCAACCCTTCTCCCCCATTTCCCTCTTCTCCCTTGATGGGAAAATTGATGGTAGCTTGGCTTGAGAGCCGGTTTTCTCGAAGATAATCAGGTATTAATCTTCCCCTCGTCGTTGGCTTCGATTTGGTAGTAGTATGTTAATCGAATACATAATGGATTAAGTAACGAGGACCCCACACAATGCCTTCTATAACTCATCTTTCTCGGGATGCATAGTTTCTGCAATGAAATCTGCCAAAGCCTGAGCTTTGATAGCTGTGCGTGGCTCGAATATAAAATCGGTGCTTTGCCAATATTTTGAAAACTGGACCGAATATAAAATCGGTGCTCTTAGTTGTTACAAGTTAAATAGGTTCGATCCGACGATGACATCAGCATTATGTAATATAATATCTGTTTTAATAATTGTAAAATATATATACCATGTATTTTGTTATAGTTTCAAGTTGTGTACAATAAAAAAATATCATTACACCAACATAACATGTCAAACTTCAAAAACCACTTCAAACCAAATGTCCACCATAAAAAATAATAATAAAGCATCTCAAAAAACAACATGTCCCAAAATTATAAGAAAATATTTAAAAAATTATGAAACAAAATTATGAAACGATTCACATCTTTTATAATTTACAAGAAACTAAACATGTTTATATATAATATACAAGACACCTTTATGAAATTATATGAATTTAATATAATTTTTAAATATTTTAATAACAACAAATTATATATAATATATTTTTGTTCTAAAATTTGCTTTATAATTTTAATAAAATAAAAAAATTAAAATGAAAAAAGAACAAAAATGAAAGAACCAGTTGGTTCAACTGTCGATTGTTTCAGTGGTTGAATCGGGTTTTAACGATTTAATCCGGTTCTAACTAGTTTTGTAGCATGATGATTTTAGAGGGTCAATCAGACCGAACCAAGCATCGGCCACCGGTTAAACCGGTTGAACCATCCGGCCTGGTTCGATTTTCAACTGGTTGTATATATCGAATATTTATTACCTTCATTCTACCAATGTTTTGAAAAACTGGACCGGATTTGAAATCAGTGCTCTTACCGGATATGAAATCAGTGCTCTTACCGGATATGAAACCAGTGCTCTTACTGGTTACATGTTCGATCGGTTCGACCGAGTGAACCACCGGTTCAACCGGTGATTACATCAACATTATGTAATATCTATTTTATATTTGTAGAATATATATACCATGTATTTGCATAGTAATTGATTGGGAGTTTAAGAACATTCCTTCTTGGCACATAGGAATATTAATCGGCATGCAATTTTCAAGATTGATGGTTGCTGGAAGATTGTTTTGGGGAGTAATTCTATAATATTTGAGTTTGTAAGGAATTTTGTTAATGGAACTAATTCAGGAGTATATATTAGTGTTAGCTTAGTTTATTATTGCAACTTAGTATTTTTTTGGGATCGAGCACCCATAGTGCTCGTTTAATATAATTTGGCTTATGCAAAAAAAAAATTACACCAACATAACATGTCAAAATTCAAAAATCGAATCAAACCAAATTTCTAACATAAAAAATGCATATAAAAAAACCACAAGCAATGCTAAAAAAGAAATATATCCAAAAATTATAAGAAATTATTTAAAAAATTCTTAAATGATTCATATCTTTTATAAATTATGATAAACTAAATATGTTTATATATAATATGCAAGACACTTTGAGTAATGAGTATGCGTCAAGTATGACTCGAATTCGAGTCTACCTAAAAAAAATTGGGTAATGAGTATGCGCCAAGCATGACGTGCATTCGAGTCTACTTAAAAAAATTGGGTAATGAGTATTTAACATGTCCTTTTAACTTATATGAACTCAACCATGTGATATTGTCAAAAGATCAGGTTTAGTATGTCTTCCACTCTCGAGAAAAGCTCTCACCCCCACCTTCTTGTAAAGTTCTCCTCCTTCCTTGTTAGGTTTCCTTTGCCTGGGCGTCTTTCCTTCCCCTTCCTTGTTTCCCCATTTGCTTCCCTTTCGTTTCTTCTCTCTGCTTTTCCTTCTTCAATGGCCTCCAAGTGTTCCCCTTTTCATCCATGGAAGGACTAGGTTATGTTATCCCACAAAACACGTCTTAACCATCGTTAATCCACCCGACTCATCTTGAAATTTCAATGTTCTCTTTAGCCGCACGTATCTGCAGTACTAAAACTAACCTCACTGCGGCTAAAGAAACTCTGCTCAAAGCTTGGGCTCCAACAGGCCAAGTGGTTGTTAATCTCCTATTCAAACTCCATGGTCTTTTATCTTCTCCAAAAAATCAAACATGGAAAAAGTGGTTGCTACACCCCCTTGGAATTTCAAGGGATTGCTGATTCTCCTCCAAGTTTGGCCCCCAGACCTAGCCTTCCAAGATTTTCAATTTAACTCTGCTCTATTCTGGATTCAAGCTTCCAATATCCCCCTTATCTTCAGAGGAGAAAAAATGGAGGCCGTTCCTATGGGTTCGAATGGAACTACCTTTGGAAAAATCTCTATTCAGTAATTTAATCATCAAAGCTAACCATGAGAGGAATCTGTTGGAATCTGCTATGAAAGGCTATCATATTTCCGTAACCAATGTGGGTGCGTCGACCATAAATTTGAGAATTGCAAAGATTTTGTTCCTGAAACAGATACCTTTAAGCTCCCTTTTGGACCATGGCTCAGAGCAACTTCAACCAGCCAGAGCAGGTCTTCAACAAGTTTGAGACTCACCGGAGTTCCTACACACTCGCCGATAATGGATATATCTCAGGCGGATAAGACTAAAGCCACTTTTTTGGCAGTAGCTCCAAGGAAGCTGACGTGCCTTGCAAGATCCGGTTACTAATTAACCAAGATGATTAATTAATTAAGATTTCGGATAATTTTTGATATTATGGTAAATAAAAAGTTACTAAAATTTGAAGAAAACCCGGATAATTAAAATTATAAACTACGAATTAAGATGTTCCGGATCACAACTACCTTAGAGGTGTATATATACACACATATACATTCGGCGCACAGATTACCATGCAATACCTGAAATTACCATGGACATAGACATGACCACGGTTCGTGAACCGCCGGTTGACGGTTCGGAACCGCCGGTTCGACGGTTCAAAAGAGCTCGACCCTTAACCTTAACCTTCGTAGACGGTTCCGGTTACGGTTCGTGAACCGCCGGTTACGGTTACGGTTACGGTTACGGTTAACCGCCGGTTACGGTTACGGTTCGACCCTTATATTTTTAAATTAAAAAAAATTAAAATTTTATTTAAAATAATTTAAAAATTACTAAAAAAAAAAAACAAAGGAAATGTAAGGGGAGGGAGGGCTTGAACTTTTTAAGTTGCCTACGTATCCTCTCAGGGTATAGAGGAATCAAAGCCCACGTAGTTCTCTTACCTTTTAACCCTTCTTACCTTTGGAAGTGGCGTAGCTCAATCACTTCCGTTACCTGTCCCCGTCGTAGTAGTTCCTTCGGTATCAAATTCATCTTGGTCCGAGCTTGATTCCATTCCTTGTTTTCGTTTTGCCGCCCTCGCCCAATCGTCCATTAGTGCTTGTGCCTCTAAAGAATCTGGACTCATTTTTGATCGTCTTACATCCAAAATATTTCCCCCTGCGCTAAAAGCTTGTTCCACAGCAACAGTTGACACGGGGCAAACTAAGATTTCCTTTGCTATGATTGATAAAATCGGGAAAATTTGTGTCTTTTGTGACCACCACCGCAATATATCAAATTGTTGCTCGCTATCTGCTTCACTAAAATCAAAAGAAGTCGTGAAATAATTATCAAGTTCCTGACTGGAACTTGATGATCCCCTGGGGCGTTTAGTGCGTTCTTTTAACAGAAGTTGTGCTTTGGTGAGTTTAATACCACTAGAATGACTTTGAGCACTAACTTGTAGTTGTGATTCATTTTCTTGTACACCATATTTTAAACTATATTCTCTATAAATCTCATGCAAATAATTTCTAACACGATTTACTACCATAGAAGAATCAATTGGGGAAATATCATCCGGGGGGGATAATGCCTCGTAATACATCACTAACATTTCATGCAAAACATCCAATTTAAGTCGAGGATCTAAAGCAAAAGCAACTAGAAACAGTTCAGGAATATTATAAAAATATTTTTCCCATTTAACCTTCATTGCTACCACAGAAGAGGTTAACAGATAATTAGAAAAATTTTCATTTAAGGTAAGTGCCACATTACAACAGTTCATCAAAACTAAATGAGATGTAGGATAATAAACTCCAGATAATTGTTCAGTTGCATCATAAAATACCTTCAACATTTCACAGATACTTTTACATACATTCCATTGGTGCGAAAAAACATAAATATTAGAGTTTCCACCATGTTGTGCAAAAAATGAACACAATAACTCTCTATATTCATATGACTCATTTAGCAATTTATATGTTGAGTTCCAACGTGTGGGTATATCTCGTGGAAATTTTCTAGGTCGCATGCCATTAACCTTACAAAACTTACCCCATTGTTTCATCAAACTCGGATGGGACCACAAATAAGATAATGCCATTTTAATTGGTTGAATCTGATTATCTAACGATCTTAATCCATCTTGCACACATAAGTTCAAAATATGGCAAATACATCGAATATGAAAAAATAAACCACCAATAGCAGGTTGACAAACACGTTTAAGATCTTCAATACTCAATGTGTTCGAACTAGCATTATCAAATGACACAGAAAAAACTTTGGAAGTTAAACCATATTCTTCTAAAATTACACAAATCAGTTGAGAAATATTTTGTGCGGTGTGTGATTCATTGAACACTCGATATGCAAGCAACCTTTTTTGAATTGACCATGAATTATCTATCCAATGACAAGTAATACCCATGTACGAATTAGTTTGCCAATGATCACTCCAAATATCAGAGCATATAGAAACTTTATTCGTCAAATTACTAAATAATGTAACTAATTCTTTCTTTTGTTGACGAACTAATTTTTTAAGTGTTCGTGTGACTGTGGTCCTAGGAACACGTTTAGCAGCAGGTTGTAGAGATTCATGACACAGATCTTCAAAACCAAATCTAGATGCAATACTAAAAGAAAGATGTTCTACAGAGATAAATTTTGCCACAGATTCTCTTAATTGTGCATCAGTGTATTTGAAAAGTGGAGAGTCGGTACCTTCACTCGAGGAATGAAATCTAGATAGTTGAGTTTGAGAAGAATCATTACCAAACTCCACTGGATGCTTTGTTTCGATATGACGCTTCAAAGATCCATAGCCACCACCACTTTGAAACTTATATGTAGTGGTACAATATTTGCATTTGGCACGCATCTCTCCGGATGGAAGAGTCACCTTTTCAAAATGTTTAGTAAAAATCGATGATTTAAGTGGAGGCATAGATCTTACATTTGGATGCGCACTTTCTTGGGTATCATGTGTAGCAAACGGATCATCGTCGGTGAATTCAATATCATCAATATCAATATCAACATCGGGTTCGGCCCTTTCGAGATATGTCACCTTGCCTTTGCCTTTGCCTTTGCCTCTACGTGGATCACTAGGACCTTCCATTGAGTAATTCGAAAATAATACAAGTAAATGATGTATCGAAAACTTAGAGTTGTGTTAAGATTGATGAAAAATGAAATGGGTATGGAGGATATTTATAAGCATAAAAAATAACGGTCACTTAATCCTAGCCGTCGATCTATAACGGTCAAATAATCCTAGCCATCGAATTATAAAAAAAAAAAAAAAAAATTCTTATCGATGAACCGCCGGTTAACCGCCGGTTCGTAACCGGCGGTTCATCCTATTCCAACGGTCAGGAGATCCTGACCGTTGATATACAACGGTCAGAAGATCCTGGCCGTTCAATTTTTAAAAAAAAAAAAAAAAAAAAATTTATGGGATTAACCGGCGGTTAACCGCCGGTTACGAACCGCCGGTTCACCTATTGCAACGGACAGGAGATCTTGACCGTTGATATACAACGGACAGATGATCTTGGCCGTTCAAAACTTTTTAAAAAAAAAAAAAAAAAAATTAATAAGGGTTGGAACCGCCGGTTAACCGCCGGTTAATTTGGCCCATGAACCGTAACCGGCCCGTACAGTGACGGGCCGGTTACGGTTCGGAACCGTGAACCGGGTCAACGGTTAACCGGCCCGTTGACCCGGTTACGGTTCCGGGCCGGGCCACGGTTTTTGAAAAACCGTGGGCATGTCTACATGGACACCACACGGTGTACACTTGGACTCATTGCAAGGCATAAGACAAAAAAAAAATCAAATCCCAACCCTTGAAACCCACACCCCACTCCACCTTATCTAGCATGCAAATATCACTTTGCAAGACACAAACTTCATCATCTTCTCTCTCAAATTTTTGAAAAACACCACCTCAATTCAATAGGGAAAATTTGTTAGAATCCTACATGCAATTCTAGAATTGAAGAGGTAGTGGGTAGAGAAGCTATAAGCCTCAAGAAATTTTGGGATTGGAGGCATGAATTGAGCCTTGGTGGAGTTATCTTCAAGTTCTTCAAATGTATAACCACCTTTCATGAATTATTAACTTGGATTTAGTTGTAGGGGTCGAAAATCATGAGTCTTTACAAGAAAACTTGCTGTCAAATAAATCTGCAGAATTTGATGTTGCATGCAGTAGATGGGTTCGAATTTTTGATTTACTTAGATTCCGAATTTGACTTAGAGTTCTAAATAAACGTTATAGATATCTGAGTTTTCTTTCTGTGGCCAAAATTTGAGACTATTTTGACTTAAAATGAGTGAGATATGCCCATTTTACTAAGGTGTGCCAGATCTGGCTTTGCATGTACTATAATTGTACATGCTGTGAAGAATCTGAACTTTTGAGTAATTTAACTTTCGAATTTGTTGACGGTTTTCAAACGAAAATTGTAGAGATTTTAATTCTTGTTAATTTAAAAAAGGACTTAATTCAGACTCATTTTCAATTAGTTATGAATTTTATACTTTAAGTGCTAAATATATGTCCTGCATGTGGGCGAAGATACCCATGCAATATGTTCTTCGGATTCCTGAGCATTTTTGGCTAGTAATTACGGAAATTGTCTAGAGATAATAATTTGAGTGCTTTGAGTTGACTTTTTTTGCCACTAGAATCACCCAATTTGAATGTAAAATGAAAAAAGTTATGACGATTTTACTAAAACCGCTCAGGCTGGAAAACAGATTTTTAAAGTCTACGCTTTTAGTGTTTAAACTACTTTTAGATGAAGGAACCATCTTGACATCATCAGATAAGAAATGAAGCCCTTCGAGTTTTTAAACTTTAAGCACTGGAGTCGAGTCATTTGGATGTCATATGAATTTATTATAAATTTTGTAAAGATATGGGTCAGTTTGAATTTTTGAAGGAAAGCATTAGGAATCATCCTTAAAACTTGATTTCGATATTGCACCTACTTAAACACTTAGTGATAATTTTGTAGTATGCATGACCAGGTTTAATAATTCTGAGGTTGTTGAGGAGCACTCGGTAAAGTTAGTTTTGGTCCGGGGTACATAGAAAATCGATTTTATCACGATGTTTGACAAAGACATGTGATGTTCCCGTTGTATGATTTACTTGTCATTACTTGCTACTTTTATGTGACTATATGACATGTTGAACTGCAATATGTGAATTACATGAATCTTGAACTGCATGAATCATTGATGATGCATCACATGATATTATGATATTGCATGATGCATTGGCATGCATGGACATTGAACACATCATGTTGATCCTACCGAATCTTTCGTTGATACACATACCTTTATGTTGGTATCTGTGATGCGTGTCTTGGGATGATGGGTACGCCAATGGCTTGGCGGAGAGAGTGATCTGAGTGATGCCGTAGCGACGAGTGTACCGATGTCGCCCAGACACGAGGGATGATGGACCACCGATGGCTCGACTGAGAGAGATGTCGTAGCGATGAGCGTGTCGACGCCTGCTCGAGCATGATGATTTGATTGATGATATTCCTTTGGACTCCGGAGATGTTGACATTTGAGATTTGATACCCTTCATACGCATTTGCATTCATGCACAGCATACATCGCATGATACTTTGTCGTTGCTTGTGATTTTACTGGGATTCTGACCCCCTTCGCGGGGGTTGTCATGTCTTTGTTGGATGGACATGACAAGTGGTACATGTGGACATATTACGGATGCTCGAGATGATGCATCGATGAATACCGGAGCTCCTTGAGAGCGAGCTCAGGTTATGATTAGTGTTTTGAGTCCCAATAGTTGTTAGAGTATTTTTATCTACGATTTAATTTATCGGGGTATGCCCTGGTTATCTGTATTTTAAGTATTCATCATTGGTAAGTTTATTTGTGATGCTTATGCGATGGATAACATGCTAGACGTGAAATTGGAATTAAATATTTTCAGTATTCTGAAATGTTTTAAAAGCAAAATGCGAAAAATTTTGAAGGTCACTTTTGAAAGTTTTTAATTAAATCTTTCACTGTTTCGATAATATAACAATTGTCTGTGAATTAAATATCTGATTAGGACCGGGCCCTCACATGCCTAGTACATGTCTGCTGCCCCTTACCCTCGCGACAGCCTCCTGCACAACTCCATCCCAAGTTTGCCACAAATGGAAACAAGTAAACAATGCCTCACACTTCTGTCACCTACCACTGAACCTATTCCACCCGTCTCTCTACCAGAAACACTCCCCACCAGCCAGACTCTCCTCCATACACCAACCTCTCCCAAACATCCTATTATCAATCCAGGCCTACTCTGATTATCTCAAATGCTGAAATTCGAGCCACCAACCCTATGTTTACTACTATGGCCCACTTCTCTGCCAACGCTTATGCCCACACCACAACCACATTCCAATACTCCAACAACTCCTAAAACCAGTACTGCTAAATTGACCTCTAATATACTTCACCCAAGTGTTGGAATTCGATACATGCTTCACTATGTTCAAGAATTAAATCTTAATGGGAACCTTAAAAGACCTAGCCGCTAGTGATTTCAAACCTGAGAAAAAGCTTAAAACTAAAATCTCCATCCCTAAAGCTTAGCAGACAGATGTTTCTTATACCCCTTACCCAGCCATCCCAACTGAAAGGCCCTATATCCAGCAATTACCGAACTTACCAGCCCAAATGGTGATCGCAAAATCTTCCATGTTCGTCGTCCAGTTCATATCATTACCCAAGAACTTGTAACAAACAAAACATCTTTCAATTTAGTTGAGGAAACTTTCCCCTCCACTGCATCATCTGTCCAAATGACCGACTTTGTTGAAGAATCTACCCGAGCCCGGGAGGGCTAAGGGAGTAATCATGCAACTTCTCATTTGGAACTGCCTGGGGATGGCCACTCCCTCGGCTCTCCGAGACCTTTCGGCTCTTCTTAAATTCAACTATCCCTCCCTCATCTTTCTTTTTGAGCTCACATCTCAACTCTTTCAGCCTCTCCTTAATGTTTTTTTGAATGCTAATCTTACAAATTACTTCTGAGTTCCTCCTGCTGGTTGTGCTGGTGGGTTGTATCTGGATTGGTCTAACAGTGCCAAGCTTGCAGTTAATTTATCTAGTCCATTGTTCATCCACTCAATGATTGAAGTGTTCCAAAGTAGTGGTCTCATATTACTGCATTGAAATCTGATCGCAAACCTCTGCTTATTGGCATAAACCCTAAAGTCATTTCTGGGTCAAAACCATTCCATTTTGAAGAAATGAAACCCCAGATTGTTCCGAGTTTGTTTCCAAAGCGTGGGGCATTTTTGTTCATCGTAACCCGCAACCCGCCATTCAAGCTGGTTAAGAAGATTTTCAATACTAAGATTCAGCTAAAAGATTGGAATAGAAACTATTTTGGCTACTTACCTAAGCGCATTAAAGAAAGACCGAATTCCATCGAAAATCTCCAAACTGGTCCCCAAACTGCCGACAATATCCATACTGAGTCGATTGTGCAAGATGATCTTGATAAATTCTACTAAGGGAAACCATTCTCTGGGTGAAATCTGGGGACGTCCAATACGAGTTTTTTCCATCTCTCTACTCTCTATCGGCATTATCGGCATAAAGGTAATTGTATTCGCTCAATTTAAATGATTCTTCAACTGATATTTGTGATGGTATTTGTAATGGCCCAATTTTAGATAAAATTATTGGTCCAAATTGTTTAAATTATAATATTAAAATTATAATAATTATAATAGTATTATTAATAATAATAACAATTAATAATAATAATAATAAATAGTATATTAATATATTTGAGTAATGAGGTAGCCGAACACATTCTTCATTTCAGTTTTCGTTTCTTCTCGTCTCTTTCCGTTTCAATTTCTTCGCCTCCTTCGTCTTCCACAACGCCGATCATCTTCATCGCCCTTCATCTTCATCTTCCCCAACATTTATCACTTCCCAACCCTTCATCTGCTTAAGGGTATAACAAAAAAGGGCCAACATCTCCACTTAATTCCTACTAACAAGAAAAGCTTCCGTCTGTTTCCAAACACAGAAAAATATATAGATTTTGTAAAATTCGATTTTTAGTTCGGGAATCACTTCCAAATCCGAGTAGTAGCAAGCAACCGAGAGGAAGTCGGATTTGAGCAGAAAAACGTAGCAAATTGGTATGAAATTCGATATTTTTTTTTAGTTTTGAAATGTTCTGTTTTAAATTTTTAATTGCTGTTTCGATTTTTAATTATTGTATTTAGGTTGGTTGGATTTAAATTGAAGTTTTAGGGGTTTAATTTGTCAAGAACAAATTTTTAAGATTTGGTTCGAAAATTCTGGAATTTAAGAATCGAAAATGCATCTGATAATTTGAAGAATTAATGTCGTTTTAATGTTTCTGGAATTGAAGTTCGAATATGATAATTCGAAGACTTCATATTTCTGTTCGAAGGTTTTCTGGATTTTAGGATTGAAAATTTCTATCTGATTTTGAAGAAAAAATTGAAATGGTATGTTGTTTGAATATGATACTGAATTTTTGAAGAAATGGGATGGTGATTTGTTCGAAAAAATTTGTAGGTTGGATGTTAAGGAATTTCGAAAAATATTATGGATTGATAGTTCGAAAATGGTGTTGAATAATATAAGAGTTAGGATTTTGTTAGGTTGTGTTAAAGTAAGTTAATTGAATATGATTTTAATATTGTTGAAATGGATAATAGGAAATCTTTGATTATCTTGGAGATTTTGGAGGTTGTAGATTTATCGTTGATAGGAAGCTTCGAGGTACGTAAAGGAAGTTGCATTTTCACAAATTACTTTGAGTATTTTATGTTGTTTATTTTTGAAATGATTTTTGGATAGTAAGCATGCAAGAATTGTTTTTGAAATATGGTTTTTGATGAGAAATGTATTTTGTTGAAAAATAGAATTTTGAATAACATTTTATTGTGTGTGAAAAACTATTTTGAAAGGCCATGTTTGTCTTGATTCGGTGAATACGATTTGAGGTTTGTGAACTGTGGATATTTTCGTTTCGTTGTGTCTCGCATTGCGACGAGGATAAAAAGCGCGCATGCTTTCGGCTCGTTAGCGACGAGAATAAAGAAACGCATTTCGTTTTGCCCGAAGACAGGGGGGTATAATATCTGTCAATACCCTTCCAGCGGGTATAATCTGGAATGATATCATTGTGTCACATCCGTATTTGAGTATGCATTTGTTTCATTTCAGCATGGCTATGTTTAATGATTAATTCTATAATGTTAAGACATTATATGATATTGTTATTCGTTTTCCGTTACGTTTCGTTGGTTATCTGTGCAGTTATTTCCGTTATGATTCCGTTTTGTGAAATTTAGTTCCGTTAACTGCTCGGATTAAATCATATATGTGTGAAAGTTATTTTGATATGAAATCGTATTATTTTTCGTCACATTATGAAAAATGATGTTTTGATACTTTTTATCAAATGTTTATTATGCTTACTATAAAATGCTGCAACTTACCTTTACCTGTAATGTGACATATTACAGATGGAGTTGAAGACTTAAATGATGCTGAGGATAATTAGTTATGAAAGGAAAAGTTTAATGATATTGTGAGGTTATGTTTTATTTTGAGGATATGGAGTATTTTATTATGAATGTAGTTTGTTTTTGGATATTGAGACTTATTTGGGTTTAGTCATTTTGATTTTATGATTTTGTTATTGTGGTTGTAGTGATCTGGTAGATCATAGGGACAATTTTTAAGAGAAGACTCTGCCCAAATTTTTCTAAGATAAAAGTCACGGGTAAAAAATTATTAATCAACGTTCGATAAGAATTGAAATGTTTCCGCTAAACAAAAGTTCAAAGTGATAACAAGATTTTGAAATGAGTGAAGCCTTGTGTTCAAGCAATTGAACACGGCGGGCGACCCATCTGGGCGGGCCGTCACAGTTGGTATCAGAGCCTTAGTCTATATGTTTGGGATTAGACCTTTGCCTTAAGAATAAGTTTATTTAGGTTTGACTTGTTGGGAAAAAGTTTTGGATTTAGAGTAATGGAGTTAAGTTTGAATCAGTACCTAGAATTTTATATGTGTGCGTGTTTGAACTTATGTGCATACTTGTTTTTACTTGCTTTAAACATTTTATTTGTTTCCTTTTAACTAGTAACATTTATTCCGATAAAACTTTCATTTTAAGATTTCAAATGGCTAGAGGAAGAACCAGTAGCAATCAGAGTGGTAGCCAAGAGCAGGACTCGAATCGCGACTCAGGAGATGGTCAAGATAGGAATGTGAATCAAGGTCAAGATGGAGTTCCAAATATAAACTTGGGATCAATGAATGAGGTGGACATCACGAACATATGTCGCATCATAGCTGGAGTGTTACAACAAAATGTTGTTTCGGCACCACTACAGCCGGAAACACAGAGAAGGACTGAATTTGAGAGATTCCGGGCACTCCGACCACCGTACTTTGGAAATGAGACTGATCCAATGAAAGCTGAGGAATGGCTGACTAAGATTGAAGAATTACTGAAGGCTATAAATATTGCTGATGGAGAAAAAGTTACAGTGGTGACTCCATTTCTGGAAGGAAATGCAAAGCATTGGTGGATCTCAGTGGAAGTATGTATGGAACGAAACTCCATTACCTGGACGAATTTTAGAGAGAAATTTCTGCAACAATATTTTCCTGACGCTGTCCGAATGGCTAAAGAAGATGAATTTTTGAGGTTGAGGCAAACTGAGAATATGACTGTGCTGGAATATTTGAGAAAGTTCCAAGAGCTGGGCAGATTCTGTCCTTTGTATTTGCAGTCTGAGAACAGCAAGATTACAAGGTTCAGACAAGGTCTTCGCACTAGCATCAGGCTCAAAGTAGCACCTCTCATGGATACCAAATTTGATATACTCATGGAGAGGGCATTGTTCGTGGAATCTGAACTGAGAAATCTTGAGACTCCTCAAAATCGTAAGAGAAAGCCTGGATTCAGAAACAGAGATCAGAGACCGCCAGCTCGCAGACAGATGATCGTTGAAACTAAGAAGAATGAAGTCTGTCCCAAGTGTAATCGGAGTCATACTGGGGAATGTTACTGGAACTCTGGAGGTTGCTTTAAATGTGGATCTAAAGATCATCGAATTAGAGATTGTCCCAGTCTGAAACAAACCTCAGGAACAAATCAACCACGTGGACAACAACAGCGCAATCCAACTAGATTGTATGTTGTCCGTGCTGAAGAGGATCATGAGTTGATCGGAGGTAAATTGAAATTCCTGAATCAAGATGTTTATGTGTTATTTGATTCTGGCGCCTCAAATTCTTTTATCTCTGAGTCTTGTGTGGAGAAACTTGATTTGCACTTCAGTCCACTGTTATATTTAATGCAAGTATTGAGTCCATTAGGAAAGACAGTCACAATTAAATATGTAGGCAATGATGTAACACTGATTGTGGAAAGCGAAGAATTCAAAGCCAACCTGTTCATCATCAACATGAAAGAATTTGACATAATTCTTGGGATGGATTGGTTGAGTAGTGCAAAGGCTCGCATTGACTGTTACCGAAGGATCATAACTCTACAAACGAATTCGGGTAAAGAGATCTGTTATGAAGGCGTGAGCCTGCATGAACGATTTTGTGGCAATGTCTCTGAAGTGGAAGCAAAAATAAATAAGATTTGCACGGTGAAAGAATTCTCAGATGTTTTCCCAGAGGATTTGCCAGGACTGCCACCACTTGGAAGCTCGGAGTTTTCTATTGATATTATTCCGGGATCAGAACCGATATCCAAGGCACCTTACAGGATGGCACCAGCAGAGCTGAAAGAATTGAAAGGACAATTGAAGGAACTACAATATAAAGGTTTCATAAGGACTAGTGTGTCACCTTGGGGAGCACCGGTACTAGTTTGTAAAGAAAAAGGACGGCAGCATGAGAATGTGCATTGACTACAGGGAGTTGAATCGAATCACTGTGAAGAATAAATCTCCGCTACCAATGATTGACGGTTTGTTCGATCAATTACAAGGTGCACAAATATTCTCGAAGATTGATTTGAGATCTGGGTATCATCAACTCAGAATCAAAGAGCAGGATATTCACAAAACTGCATTTCAAACCAGATATGGACATTATGAATTTCTGGTGATGCCTTTCGGACTTACGAATGCACCTGCAGCATTTATGGCATTAATGAATCACGTATTCCGAGAATGGCTCGACAAATTCATCATAGTATTCATTGATGATATATTGATTTATTCCAAATCAAAGGAAGAACATGAAGAACATTTGAAGATGACATTGGAGAGACTACGACAACATCAATTATTTGCAAAGTTCGAGAAATGTGACTTCTGATTGGATTATGTATCATTTCTTGGACACATCATTGATACTCAAGGAATCCGAGTAGACTCAGCAAAGATTCAAGCCATTACCAATTGGAAAGTTCCGACATCAGTAACAGAAATTCGAAGTTTTCTGGGATTGGCTGGATATTACCGAAAATTTGTGGAAGGATTTTCTCGAGTTGCATTACCCCTTACAAAGTTAACAAGAAAGGGAGTAAAGTTTGAATGGAATTCTAAGTGTCAGGCAAGTTTTGAGAAGTTGAAAGGTCTACTTGTGACGGCACCTATTCTTACATTGCCAGATGGACATGAAGGATTTTGTATCTACAGTGATGCATCAAAAGAAGGGTTAGGTTGTGTACTTATGCAAAATGGAAAGGTGATTGCATATGCTTCACGACAGTTGAAAGAACATGAAATAAGGTACCCTACTCATGATCTAGAACTGGCAGCAGTGGTTTTTGCGCTGAAATTATGGCGACACTACTTGTACGGAACCACATGTGATATCTACACTGATCACAAGAGCTTAAAGTATATTTTTACTCAAAAGGAGTTGAATATGAGACAGAGAAGATGGTTAGAGCTGATCAAGGACTATGATGTGAAATTGCACTATCATCCTGGAAAGAGTAATGCGGTAGCAGATGCATTAAGCAGGAAGAGTTATGGATCAATGCTATTGACTACGCAACAGAAACTCATTGACGAGATGTCAAAGTTAAATCTGAATGTTGAATCAAGAGACGACCAAAATGGGATGACGATGTTGTGTAATCTCATGGTGCAACCTGATCTTATTCTCAGGATTAAGGAAGCACAATCAAAGGATCCTATGTGGCAGACTTTCTTACAAAGAGCTCAATCAAACCAAGAAGGTTTTAGAATCCATAAAGATGGGACTTTGAGATTCAATGATAGACTATTCGTTCCAGCTGTATCAACACTCAGGGGCGAACTCTTACAAGATTCACATCAGACATTATTGGCCATGCATCCAGGACAGAATAAAATGTATCAGGATATGTGTTAGTTCCGGACCTTATCGATGAGATTTTAAAGATGACAAAACAGTTCAGACCGGATCGATAGAAATCAGATTGACCAGATCAATCGGACTCAACAGAGCAAGATGGCAAAGCATTTCAGACCGGATCGATGGAAACTAGGCATACCAGATCGATCGGACATATCAGAGCAAACTGATAAAGAATAGTACATATCAGACCGGATCGATGGATTCCAGAATGACAAGATCGATGCTTCAGATCGATCTCAACCTTTATCAGATCAGAGCAGTCAAGGATACATAAAGGATGGCTTCTCAGTCCGAATCATCAACGGATATTTATTGCAGCATTTAATGCTGCAATTAATGCTACAAAGGACCAAAGACTGAAGATTGCCATAATAGGTAAGAAGACAAAGAAGAGCTTACCTGACGGTCGCCGAAAGCATATACCAGAACGGCAAGTATCCTGAAGAAGAAGACTGTAGCTTTCTCAGAGTCTAAAAAGAGTCATAGCTGCACATTAAGGGAAACAATGCCGTTGCCACCTTCAACTATAAAAGGATGCAACAAACAGATGCAAAAGACTCTCGACTCTACAACTCACGCTGATCAATTGAAAAATATACAAGAAAGCTAAACAGCACACGCTTACAAAGTACAGAAGCTTTCGAGCTGAAGTTATTCATTTAAGCGCAATTACTTTGTAACATTTGATCATTGTAGGATCACTGTGCGCATTGTGTATTGAAAAATAGAAGTGAGCAACATTTTGTAACTGTCAGACAGAGTGTGTCTGAGCAGGTTGAGTGACTAGGAGTTTCAGACTGGTAGTGAGGTAAATCCAGCCTGAATCGGGTTTGTACAACAGGATTGTATAAATCAAAGTCTTCTAGTATAAACCTTCCTTAATTGGAAGAAGGGGAGACTTAGAAGGATTACACCACCTTCGAACTTCCAGAAACATATCCTGTGTCTTATCATTCTGCACTTAGCCATCGAGCTGTTCTTACTTATACAAGAGCAGACCGTTTCCGCACTTACTTATTAGTGGTCTGTTCTGTTCAAAGAGTTGATTAAGTAACAGATTTCTTTCACTAATCAGAAAGAAATCACAAGGGATAAACTTTGTAAGGAGTGTTCATTCACCCCCCCCCCCCTCTAAACACTCCGGACCGATCCTAACAAGTGGTATCAGAGCAGGTCATCTTAATCAGCACAAAGAATATTAAGCTGATGGCATCATTCAACAAAATCCCCATGTTCTCAAAAGAAGATTATGATGACTGGAGAATCAGAATGCAAGCTCACCTGGCAGCTCAGGATGACGACATGTGGTTCGTCATCACCGATGGACCAATGAAGATCCTAAAAATAAATACAGCAGTCGCCACTACCAGTGGAGAACCACAAATGGTAGAAAAAGACAGATCCCTCTGGACGAATGAGGATAGAAAGAAAGCAAACATCGACAATGTGGCCAAAGACATCTTGTTCAAAACTTTGGACAAGAACATGTTCAGCAAAATCAAAATGTGCTCTACTGCCAAAGAAATTTGGGAGAAGATAGCACAGCTATGTGAAGGCAACGACCAGACCAAAGAAAACAAGTTAACTGTGGCTCTTCAAAGATTTGAGAGCATAAAGATGAAAAGTGGTGAAACTCTAAATGAGTTTGATGAAAGAGTCACCAGCATCATAAATGAACTGAATGGTCTGGGGAAGGAATATTCTAACAGAGAGATCGCTCTGAAAGTAATGAGAGCTCTGCCAAAGGAATGGGATGTAAAGACCATTGCCATGAGGGAATCAAAAGACCTTAACAAGGTTGAACTTCATGATCTGTTTGCAGACCTCAAGGCCTATGAGTTTGAACTAATAAGCAGAGGTGAAGCAGAGCCATTCATCTCTCAACCCAACAAGGCCCTGGCAGCCATCCCAGACCAGATCGCTTCAACATCAGACCGATCTGCTGAACAGATGAGTAACGATGCTATGTCATTATTTATAAAGAAATTCGGTAAATTTATGTCTAAAAATAAGAGGAACTTCAAACCCTCTCATCATTATAAATCAAGAAAACATGATACTGTTAACGATCAGGCTTGCTACAATTGTGGTAAGACCGGACACTTTATTGCAGATTGCACCAGACCGAAGAAAGAAGAAAGGAAAGAGAAGCATCGTGATGATAGAAAGAAGAAGCACCACAAAGACCGCAAGAATCATGGAAAATCCCAAAAAGTCTTAGTTGCTGAGGAAGGAAACAGCAAATGGGCTCAGACTGATTCCGATTCAGACAGCTCTGAATATTCTTCCAGCGAAAGCGAAGAAGAGGTTCAATGTCTGATGGCAGATGAAGAAAT
The DNA here is from genome assembly GCA_907163345.1 of Haberlea rhodopensis. Lineage (NCBI taxonomy): Eukaryota > Viridiplantae > Streptophyta > Magnoliopsida > Lamiales > Gesneriaceae > Haberlea > Haberlea rhodopensis. The sequence goes on along the minus strand of CAJQUN010000034.1, from coordinate 3,029,591 downwards.
GAGTCAGACAGATGAGGTATTTGAATTTGAATCAAATGATTTTACACGAGAAGAGCTCATGTCCGCACTGCAAGACATGGCAAATGATTATAGGATCTTAGCTGAATCATTTGAGAAGAATAAAGCCAAAATCAGTACTCAAATGGATGAGCACAACAAACCAAGCTGCTCTGAGCAGGGTGAGTGCAAAAATCTCCAGATCGAGCTGAATAAGCTGAAAATCTCTTATGATCAGCTCCATGAAGAAAATAAGAGAATTAGCACACAAAATGCTAAGCTCTCACATATATTCAAAACATGGACAAAATACAGAACATCATTGGAAGAATTACAAGAAGCTCAAAGAAATGTCGGTGATTTCACCGGCATATGCTTTGACACCAAAGAATGCACCAAAGATGAGTCTGAGCTGTTGCTGGTAAAGAATCAAGTCAAACAAATGACATTTGTTAAATCCAGCACAGTATATGAAACTGAAGCACCTAAGATTCAAACAGGAGTCTCTTACGTAAATCAAAATTTGAGAAAAGGGATTGGTTATGTCGACCAAGCCAACGATAAGGCACCAGCAAGATTTGTGTTTGTGAGACCAAATTCAAAAATGCAAGATCGAAGGCAAGGAAGACAATACAATTACTATAACTCAAAACCGATTCAACGAAGATATAGACTACCTTATGAAAATCAAAGGTTTTCACAGCGCACACATTATCACACACAACATCGAAACAGACCAGCACATAGCACACTCTACACACACAAGCCACTAAAGCTGATACAGGTGTGGGTTCCCAAAGGGCTAATCCGTTCTGGACCCAAATAGGATTGGGTACCAACAATAAATATGTGTGATGACAGGTACAGAAGAATCTCGCATCAGATTGGTACTTGGACAGCGGGTGCTCTCGTCACATGACTGGAAACATCAAGCTGCTGTCTGAAGTCACAGAATGCACTGGACCCAAAATCATCTTCGGAGATAACTCAAAGGGTAAGACCGTGGGCAAGGGTAAGATTGTCCATGGTAACATTATTATCAATGATGTGCTGTTAGTTGAAAATCTGTGCTATAATCTGATTAGTATCAGTCAACTCTGTGATAATGGTTATGCTGTAGAATTTCATAAACACACTTGCACTGTTAAATCATCAGACGGTATAACCATGCTCGTAGGAATCAGGAATGGAAACACATATAAGATTAACTGGAATCATGCTCAACCTGATAATCCTACTTGCTTCATCGCTAACAATGATAATAAACACTGGCTATGGCATAAGCGCTTGAATCATATCAACTTTAAGACCATTGCTAGCCTGTGTAAACATGATTTAGTTATCGGTCTGCCCAAGATCGACTTTGCTAAGGATAAGATCTGCGAAGCTTGCCAAATGGGCAAACAGATCAGATCATCCTTCAAAAACAAGAATGCCAAATCCTCCTCCCGCTGTTTAGAATTACTGCATATGGACTTGTTTGGTCCTATACCAATAACAAGTTTAGGGGGAATGCGGTATACTCTTGTTGTTATTGATGATTATTCACGCTTTACATGGACTATATTTCTGAGCAGTAAAGATCAGACCGGTCCGAAGTTGATCAAGCTGCTGAAACGCACTCAGAACGAGAAATCATCCAGCATAGACAGGATTCGAAGTGACAAAGGCACTGAGTTTTCAAATCAGAATCTTGAATCCTTTCTAGAAGATCATGGAATCAAGCATGAGTTTTCAGCCGCCAGAACTCCTCAACAGAATGGAGTTGCAGAACGAAGAAACAGAACGCTCAAGGAAGCAGCAAGAACAATGCTTGCTGATTCTGGAATCTCTCAAAAGTTCTGGGCAGAAGCTGTAAATACTGCTTGCTACACTCAAAACCGATCTATGATTAACAAGAAGCTGAATCTCACTCCATATGAAATATGGACTGGTAACAGACCATCTGTTTCTCACTTTCATGTATTTGGCTGTAAATGCTTCGTTCACAACAATGGTAAGAGTCATCTTACAGCATTTGAAGCTAAGTCAGATAATGGTATATTCTTAGGATATTCATCAATTAGCAAAGCTTATCGAGTGTTTAATAATCGAACTTTAACTGTAGAAGAATCTGTTCATATAGTTTTTGATGAATCATTATGTGTTGAGGGCAACAAAGATTCAATTCAAAATCAGATGGAAAGTATCCATCTCGAAGCTAACAGTGATGATGAGATTGTAGCTAACAGGTCAAGAGACAATCCACCAGAACCAGAAGTGCCAGACAGACCGGATCAGGCCATTGAAGCTTCTTCAGATCGAGCTGATCCAGATGCTCCTGACTCAAATATTAAAGTAGATGCAGATCATGCTGCTACTATTATTCCGACCGAACCAGACAATCCAGAGTCAAGCTATCGATGGACTAAGAAGCATCCACCTAATCTAGTGATTGGTCGTCCTTCTGCACCGATTAAAACCAGAGGACAGATGATGGATGAGTTCACTCATGCTGCTTTCATCTCAACTCTGGAACCCAAGAAGATCGATGAAGCTCTGACTGATTTCAACTGGATTAAAGCAATGCAAGAAGAGCTTAATCAATTCGAACAAAATCAAGTTTGGAGTCTAACTCCCAGACCAAGCGATCTGCCTGTTATTGGAACCAGATGGGTTTTCAGAAATAAGCTAGACGCCGATGGAACTGTGGTTAGAAACAAAGCTAGACTGGTGGCACAGGGATTCAGACAAGAAGAAGGAATCGACTTCGATGAATCATTTGCACCAGTCGCCAGACTTGAAGCAATCCGAATCTTTCTTGCATATGCTGCCTTTAAAGACTTCAAAGTATATCAGATGGACGTCAAGAGCGCCTTTCTTAATGGAAAGCTTCAGGAAGAAGTCTACATTGAGCAACCACCTGGATTTCAGAACCATTCGTATCCTAATCATGTATACCTACTGAATAAAGCAGTGTATGGTCTGAAACAAGCTCCAAGAGCCTGGTATGACACTCTATCTCAATTTCTGCTGAACCATGATTTTCAGATCGGTTCAGTAGATAAAACTCTCTTTAAATTCATTAAGGGGGAACATACCCTATTAGTTCAGATTTATGTTGATGACATAATCTTTGGGTCAACTAACCCCAAATTGTGCGAGAAATTTTCTAAGTTAATGCAGGGACAGTTCGAGATGAGCATGATGGGAGAATTGTCATTCTTTCTGGGTCTTCAAGTAAAACAGCTCAACAATGGCATTTTCATCAATCAGACCAAGTATACCAAAGAGCTCCTCAAGAGATTTGGAATGGAAACATGCTCAACTGCATCAACTCCAATGAGTCCAACAATCAAGTTAGACAAGGACGAAGGGGGAACGGCAGTTGAAGTAACCATGTATAGAGGACTCATCGGATCGCTATTGTATCTTACAGCGAGCCGGCCCGATATTATGTTTTCAGTCTGTATGTGCGCCAGATTTCAGACAGAACCAAAGCAATCACATTTCATTGCTGCCAAGCGTATTCTGAAATACTTAAAAGGATCTCAGAACGTTGGTCTTTGGTACTCCAAAGATTCAAACTTCAGCTTGATCGGATATTCAGACGCAGGCTACGCTGGGTGTAAGATCGATCGTAAAAGCACCAGTGGAACATGTCAATTTCTAGGTGAAAGATTGATCTCTTGGTTCAGTAAGAAGCAGACATCTATTGCCACATCCACAGCTGAGGCAGAATACCTAGCCGCTGGAAGCTGTTGCGCTCAAATGCTCTGGATTCAACACCAGCTCAAAGACTACGGCATTCAAGCTGTTGACTCTCCGATATTTTGCGACAACACAAGTGCAATCGCTATAACGTATAATCCAGTTTTGCACTCTCGAACAAAGCACATTGATATTCGACATCATTTTATTCGAGATCATGTTGGCAAAAAGGAAATTCGGATCGAACACATTTCAACAGAGCAGCAAGCAGCAGACATCTTCACCAAACCACTTCCTGAGGCTAAGTTTAATTATTTCCGTCAAATTATTGGTTTAATTGACTTATCTTAATTAGTTTAGATGTTTTTATTCTTTTCGCTCTTAAAGATTTTTGTCACTACAGATCGATAATACAATGTTCAGAAAGACACAGACCGGTCCGAACTTTCAGACCGATACTTGTCAGTCTGATTTTATCCTATGATCTGTTTGGACAATTATTTGTTTTTTTTTTTAAAAAAAAAAAACAAAACAGCCCGGACTGATTAACCTTTTTAACTAGTTGTACTTTAACCGCCTTATCTTTCTTCATCCTGACCGTTTATTTTGAATAATTTATTTCTCAGTCTTGGAGATAAAGACACGTGTCTTCTCTCTCCTATTTAGCGGGCTGAACATTTCATACTTTTTCACTTTTTACAGTTTACCGCTTTCTATCTTCTTACTCTCCTACTCTCTTACTCTTCGCACCTTCTTTAAACTTCTTTCATATGGCTACCATCACTCATAACTCACTCTCCGTTGAGTTTGATGACATCTACAGGGGAGAAGATGCTGCGATGGTGTCCATTTTTAGAGCCCTGGAATCATCTGGTTTACGGAATTTTTTGGAGTGCGGATCCGTTGTTTATGAACCAGAAATCCGCGAGCTGTTCGCCAACGCCGTCTCCCGGAAGTCATCCATCTCTACAACTGTCAAGGGCAAATCTTTCGAGATCTCGCCAACAACAATGGGCAAGACCTTTGGCCTCCCCAGTTCCGGCCTGACAGAGTTCGGACAGACTCCTCCAGCATCTCTCTTAGATCTTCAGGGGAAGATTTCTATTTCTGGCCACCGATTGCAACCCTCATTTAAGAAGAAGGAAATGCTCTTCCATTTCCAGGTGCTGTGCGAAGTGGTAGCCAAGCCACTTTTGGGTAAAGCAGGAAGCTTCGATGCTGTAACCGCCGAGAAGTTCAGGGCTATGGCAGCTATTGTATCTGGACAGAAGATAAACTGGTCCATGATTTTGTTTGGAGTACTGCTGGAAACGGTGATTGTATCCAAGCACGCCGTATGCTTTGCTGTTCCTCTCAGCAAGCTCTTGGAGTCCTTAGGCCTCGAGCTGAGCAAGCCGTCTGCTCTCCGCCCCTTTAAGGTCCTTAACTCCAAAGGGCTTGCACTGCTGAAGTCCAAGAGTGCTCCGCCTACTCCTACAACTCTGGTCTCAGTCAAGATTGAGAAGGACGAGGAACAAGCTGATGTGCGCAAACCTCGGGTCAAGCGGAAGCTGACCATTCAGACTGACTCAGAAGAAACCCAGTCTGCTCACTCATCCCCAACCAAGCCACTTCCCAAAAAAACCCCGAACCCAGATTACCAAACCAACCAGACATCTACCTCCACCCATACTGCCACCCACTAAAGCAACCCCTGCACTTCAACCCCCCACTCAGCCTTCACAAGCCTCAACCCCTGCACCCAAAGTCACCCTTAGAATTCCCTCTGCCAATCCCGTGGTCAAAGGGATAGTTATCACTGAGTTGGGTGACTATACCCAATCAGGGATTAAGTCCCCTTCCTCCACCGGCAAGGGAAAAGCCATTCTCACAGAACCCATCTCTTCTAAACCCAAATCTGCTGCACAGACTGCCATCGACATCGCTATGGAGGATGTTGATGAGAAGCTAGCTGAACTCCTTGTGGTCTTTAATGAATATGTCCAGTACCGGACTGTCAACCACATTGATATGTTCTACGGAAAGTTGCACAGACTGAAAAAGATGGAAGACGAGGTTCTGAGAGGCACAGAAACTGATGATGTTCGACTTGCGGTGCAGCGCAGAGAGTTATTTACGGCAAAACACAGATTCAGACTGGCCAATCTGCTTTTCACTGCCAAAAAGAAGAACTTCGATCCGCTTGCTCCTACTGCCAGAGATGATGGGGCTGTGATTGCTCAACTTGAGATGGATATTCATGCTCTATCCCTAGCTGTCCGCTTTCAACGACAGATGCTAGGTATCTCCACTCCAGCCACAAGCCCGGATCATCCTTCTGTCAGCAAGACTCTGGCAGAACCTTTTATCGAGGTTATTCCTTCTGCTGAAGCAAAACAGACAGAAGATCAGCCTGCAGAACTCGTACCAGAACAGACAGCGGAGCAGCCATTGCCTAATGCTCCGTCTGCAACAGATGATGAATCAATGAATGTTCTGTTGGATTCTCCGACAACATCTATTCCATTGAAGTCATCAGCCTCCCTTGCTCAAAACAGTCCAGCTGAAGCATGTGCAACAACTGAAGTACCAGACCTCCTCGATCCGGATTTGGTGGTATCTACAGTGGTTGCGGCTCTCCAAGATGAGGAACCTTCCAGTCCCCACTCTCCTCCGGGACCATCAGATGAAGATTTGGCATTCATTCATAGTTTTTCTTCGGATCTGGTCACTCTGATCCGATCCGAAATTCATCAAGCTGCCATTTCTTCCATCGTGCCGATTGCTGAAGCAGATGCTCCTGCTATGTCATCATCAGATCACTCTCCCAGCCAGCTATCTGATGCACCTCCATCCCTGGCACGGACTATCCAGCACTTTTCTGATAACTGTCTGTCATTAACTCAACGAATTCTCGAAGTTCATCAAAGTCAAAGAGTCACAACTTTGGACTTTAATTCTTTCAAAGAGAAAATGACTGCCAGTATCGGAAGCCTCCAGCGCGGCATCAACGATCTGTTTTCTCAACAAGCCTCCTACAAGAACAGTCTGAGGAAAGAGCAGGTCGAGTTAGCCACTGAAGTCAGAGCATCTGTTTCTAACTCCCTCCGCGCTCAAGACGTTCGTCTTGACGCTATCAGCGCGCAGCTAGCCCAAGTTGTTGAATTCCTTCAAGAGATTGCTGCTGACAAAAAGGGGGAAAAAAAGACAGACTTCAAGCCGCCTCCAAGCTCAAGAAGATAGCAGTCTTAGTCATTTAACTTGTCAGACTGTCTGTATTTAGGATTTCTTGATGATCAATAAAATCCTTCTTTTGATTAAGACCTTGTTCATTTATTTTGAACTTTAATAAAGGCTTAATAATAAAAGATTGAATCGATCAAACTTAATGATGTTCATTTATTTTGAACAAAGAAGTAATCGATCCAAAAGCATTCGCTTCAGAGCTCTTATCAAGACTGGTTAAAAAGACTTAGAAGCTAGGTTTTGTCATCATCAAAAAGGGGGAATTTGTTAGTTCCGGACATTATCGATGAGATTTTAAAGATGACAAAACAGTTCAGACCGGATCGATAGAAATCAGATTGACCAGATCAATCGGACTCAACAGAGCAAGATGGCAAAGCATTTCAGACCGGATCGATGGAAACTAGGCATACCAGATCGATCGGACATATCAGAGCAAACTGATAAAGAATAGTACATATCAGACCGGATCGATGGATTCCAGAATGACAAGATCGATGCTTCAGATCGATCTCAACCTTTATCAGATCAGAGCAGTCAAGGATACATAAAGGATGGCTTCTCAGTCCGAATCATCAACGGATATTTATTGCAGCATTTAATGCTGCAATTAATGCTACAAAGGACCAAAGACTGAAGATTGCCATAATAGGTAAGAAGACAAAGAAGAGCTTACCTGACGGTCGCCGAAAGCATATACCAGAATGGCAAGTATCCTGAAGAAGAAGACTGTAGCTTTCTCAGAGTCTAAAAAGAGTCATAGCTGCACATTAAGGGAAACAATGCCGTTGCCACCTTCAACTATAAAAGGATGCAACAAACAGATGCAAAAGACTCTCGACTCTACAACTCACGCTGATCAATTGAAAAATATACAAGAAAGCTAAACAGCACACGCTTACAAAGTACAGAAGCTTTCGAGCTGAAGTTATTCATTTAAGCGCAATTACTTTGTAACATTTGATCATTGTAGGATCACTGTGCGCATTGTGTATTGAAAAATAGAAGTGAGCAACATTTTGTAACTGTCAGACAGAGTGTGTCTGAGCAGGTTGAGTGACTAGGAGTTTCAGACTGGTAGTGAGGTAAATCCAGCCTGAATCGGGTTTGTACAACAGGATTGTATAAATCAAAGTCTTCTAGTATAAACCTTCCTTAATTGGAAGAAGGGGAGATGTAGAAGGATTACACCACCTTCGAACTTCCAGAAACATATCCTGTGTCTTATCATTCTGCACTTAGCCATCGAGCTGTTCTTACTTATACAAGAGCAGACCGTTTCCGCACTTACTTATTAGTGGTCTGTTCTGTTCAAAGAGTTGATTAAGTAACAGATTTCTTTCACTAATCAGAAAGAAATCACAAGGGATAAACTTTCTAAGGAGTGTTCATTCACCCCCCCCCCCCCCCCCTCTAAACACTCCGGACCGATCCTAACAAAAAGTTTTGGTGGCCAGGAATGAAGCAAGATGTTGTGAAGTTTGTGTCCAAATGTTTAGTGTGTCAACAAGTGAAAGTTGGAAGACAAAAGCCAGCAGGGACACTGAGAAACTTGGATATACCAAACTGGAAATGGGAGCATATTACTATGGATTTTGTGACCGGATTACCCAAAACTACGACACAAAAAGATTCAGTTTGGGTTATTGTTGACCGACTTACGAAGTGTGCTCACTTGATACCGATGAAGAAAACCACATCAATGAATGATTTAGCACGGCTTTACATTGATCAAGTGGTGTGTTTGCACTGGATACCAGTCAGTATCATATCAGATCGAGATGCTCGATTCACATCTCAATTTTGGAATAGTTTACAAATCTGTGTTGGGAACAAATTTGAAATACAGTACAGCTTTCCATCCACAGACGGACGGACAGTCTGAGAGAACGATTCAAATTCTTGAGGATTTACTTAGAACATGTATTTTGGATTTTCAAGGACAATGGGATCGTCATCTGAAACTGGCAGAGTTTGTGTACAATAACAGCTATCAATCCAGTATTCAAATGGCACCATTCGAAGCTTTGTATGGGAGGAAATGTCGAACACCTCAGTGTTGGTTTGATGTTGGAGAGAAGGTATTGGAAGGACCAGAGTTAATCAAACTCACGAATGAGAATGTGTCCATCATCAAACAGAGATTACTTGCAGCTCAGAGTCGACAGAAAAGTTGGGCTGATGTTCGCAGACGAGATTTAGAATTTCAGCAAGGGGATAAGGTATATTTTAAAGTATCACCATTCAGAGGAGTAATGAGGTTTGGCAAGCATGGGAAGTTAAGTCCGAGATTCATAGGACCATATGAAATCTTGGAAAGAATAGGAACTTTGGCTTATCGACTTGCTCTACCTCCGGAATTAGATCGAGTACATAATGTATTTCACGTCTCGATGCTCAGGAAGTATGTTCCAGATGAAAGTCATGTGCTTAAGGCAACAGAGATTGAAGTATCCAAGGAGTGTACATATTCAGAATATCCTATCAAGATACTCAACCGTCAAGAGAGAATTCTACGAACTAAGACGATTCCTTTTGTTAAAGTTCAGTGGAGTAATCATTCACCTGATGAAGCAACTTGGGAAAAAGAAGTAGAATTATATGCTAAATATCCAGATGTAAAATGCGATGCAAGTTTCGAGGACGAAACTTTTTAGAATGTATGGAGATTGTAATGGCCCAATTTTAGATAAAATTATTGGTCCAAATTGTTTAAATTATAATATTAAAATTATAATAATCATAATAGTATTATTAATAATAATAACAATTAATAATAATAATAATAACAATTAATAATAATAATAATAATAAATAGTATATTAATATATCTGAGTAATGAGGTAGCCGAACACATTCTTCATTTCAGTTTTCGTTTCTTCTCGTCTCTTTCCGTTTCAATTTCTTCGCCTCCTTCGTCTTCCACAATGCCGATCGTCTTCATCGCCCTTCATCTTCATCTTCCCCAACATTTATCACTTCCCAACCCTTCATCTGCTTAAGGGTATAACGAAAAAGGGCCAACATCTCTACTTAATTCCTACTAACAAGAAAAGCTTCCGTCTGTTTCCAAACACAGAAAAATATACAGATTTTGTAAAATTCGATTTTTAGTTCGGGAATCACTTCCAAATCCGAGTAGTAGCAAGCAACCGAGAGGAAGTCGGATTTGAGCAGAAAAACGTAGCAAACTGGTATGAAATTCGATATTTTTTTTTAGTTTCGAAATGTTCTGTTTTAAATTTTTTTAATTGCTGTTTCGATTTTTAATTATTGTATTTAGGTTAGTTGGATTTAAATTGAAGTTTTAGGGGTTTAATTTGTCAAGAACAATTTTTTAAGATTTGGTTCGAAAATTCTGGAATTTAAGAATCGAAAATGCATCTGATAATTTGAAGAATTAATGTCATTTTAATGTTTCTGGAATTGAAGTTCGAATATGATAATTCGAAGACTTCATATTTCTGTTCGAAGGTTTTCTGGATTTTAGGATTGAAAATTTCTATCTGATTTTGAAGAAAAAGATGAAATGGTATGTTGTTTGAATATGATACTGAATTTTTGAAGAATTGGGATGGTGATTTGTTCGAAAATTTGTAGGTTGGATGTTAAGGAATTTCGAAAAATATTATGGATTGATAGTTCGAAAATGGTGTTGAATAATATAAGAGTTAGGATTTTGTTAGGTTGTGTTAGAACTAAGTTAATTGAATATGATTTTAATATTGTTGAAATGGATAATAGGAAATCTTTGATTATCTTGGAGATTTTGGAGGTTGTAGATTTATCGTTGATAGGAAGCTTCGAGGTACGTAAAGGAAGTTGCATTTTCACAAATTACTTTGAGTATTTTATGTTGTTTATTTTTGAAATGATTTTCGGATAATAAGCATGCAAGAATTGTTTTTGAAATATGGTTTTTGATGAGAAATGTAGTTTGTTGAAAAATAGAATTTTGAATAACATTTTATTGTGTGTGAAAAACTATTTTGAAAGGCCATGTTTGTCTTGATTCGGTGAATACGATTTGAGGTTTGTGAACTGTGGATATTTTCGTTTCGTTCTGTCTCACATTGCGACGAGGATAAAAACGCGCATAATTTCGGCTCTTTAGCGACGAGAATAAAGAAACGCATTTCGTTTTGCCCGAAGACAGGGGGGTATAATATCTGTCACCATTCCAGCGGGTATAGTCTGGAATGATATCATTGTGTCACATCCGTATTTGAGTATGCATTTGTTTCATTTCAGCATGGCTATGTTTAATGATTAATTCTATAATGTTAAGACATTATATGATATTGTTATTCGTTTTCCGTTACGTTTCGTTGGTTATCTGTGCAGTTATTTCCGTTATGATTCCGTTTTGTGAAATTTAGTTCCGTTAACTGCTCGGATTAAATCATATATGTGTGAAAGTTATTTTGATATGAAATCGTATTATTTTTCGTCACATTATGAAAAATGATGTTTTGATACTTTTTATCAAATGTTTATTATGCTTGCTATAAAATGCTGCAACTTACCTTTACCTGTAATGTGACATATTACAGATGGAGTTAAAGACTTAAATGATGCTGAGGATAATTAGTTATGAAAGGAAAAGTTTAATGATATTGTGAGGTTATGTTTTATTTTGAGGATCTGGAGTATTTTATTATGAATGTAGTTTGTTTTTGGATATTGAGACTTATTTGGGTTTAGTCATTTTGATTTTATGATTTTGTTATTGTGGTTGTAGTGATCTGATAGATCACAGGGCACAATTTTTAAGAGAAGACTCTGCCCAAATTTTTCTAAGATAAAAGTCACGGGTAAATTTTTATTAAGTCAACATTCGATAAGAATTGAAATGTTTCCACTAAACAAAAGTTCAAAGTGATAACAAGATTTTGAAATGAGTGAAGCCTTGTGTTCAAGCAATTGAACACGGCGGGCGACCCGTCTGGGCGAGCCGTCACAATATTGGCTCTAGATTTGTGAATTACTTCAAAAATTTATTCTATTCTAAATTCAAGCACACACCACCACCATTTCCTGAGAATCTTCTTGATATGTTCCCTAAGATGGTCTCTAGTGATGAGAATTATATTATTTGTCTTTCCTCCCTCCCAGGAGGAGATAAAAATTTGTGTTTTTTCGATGGATTCTAATTCTTGTCCTGCACCTGATGGTTTTCCTCCCCTGTTCTTCAAGCATTTTTTGAAAATGACGGGCTCAGAGTTCACCAAAGCTATTCAACATTTTTTTTCATGCCCTGTTACTTAGATCGAGTAATCACATCTTTTTGACTCTAATCATAAAAAAGTCTGCCTCCAAAGTTTAAGATTACAGACCTATTAGTTTGTGCAATATTTTGATAAAATAATCTCTAAAATTCTCTCTAATAGGCCGAAACCTTTTCTTGATAAACTCATATCCCCCCTTCAAATGTCTTTTGTTCCTGGCAGATGAATTGTGGACAATTTCATCATCACCCATGAAATCATGCATTAACTAAACACTAAAAAGGGAAAGAAAAATTTCATGGCCATTAAGATTGATATGACCAAAGCGTATGATCGAATGGCCCCTCCTGTACTTGATTCTGAAAAACCTTGTTTCTGTGACATACTCATTAATTGGATTCACACCTGCGTCTGAACTTGTTCTTTCTCGGTGATGATCAACAGGGCTCCCTATGGCTATTTTAATCCGTCCCGTGGTATTTGCCAAGGCGACCCACTGTACCCTTCTCTTTTTATCTTGTATTTTGAGATTCTATCATGTATGCTTGCTTCAAAGGTGATTAATGGTGCTCTGAAAGGTATTAAAATTGGTCGATCTTGCCCTTGGATAAATCATATCATGTATGTGGATGATCTTATCATTTTCACAGAAGCTACTGTTGAGGAAGCTAATGCTCTATCTGACACCCTGAATACGCTCAAAGATTGGTCTGGCCATAATGCTAACCTCGAATAATATGTTATCCATTTTAGCTGTAAAACTCCCCAGGCTCTCAAAACTCAAATTCTTCAATCCTTGGGTTTTGTCGAATGCCCTCATAACCTTAAACATTTGGGTCGCCAATTCTGTAAACCCAAGTCGAGTGCTCTCTTGAAATCCAGCCATATTTCTCAGGCTGGCTGTGCTACGATGATTAGGGCGGTTGCTGAATCTGTTCCGGTGTACCCCGAGTCATCTTACATGCAATTCAGACTTGTTGACTTCTATGTGTTGGAATCGAAGAGGGGGGGGGGGGGGGGTGGTGAATGAGATTCCTTGGCTACTTTAGCTTTTTAAAATGAGTTTGCAAAATAAAAGAGTTTGCGCTTGCGGAAGGCTTAAGTCAATCGATAAATAAATAAAATGAATAAGTAAATAAATGCGTAAATAAATAAAGCGGTAAAAGACACAAAGATTTGTTATAGAAGTTCGGCGATGAATCGCCTACGTCTCCTCTTCCCGGTTAGAAAACCTTTAACCGAGGTTCCACTAGAACGAAAATGATCTTGGCCTTAAGGGCTCCAAGTTAGCCACAACACACTCTTCCCTAGTATACAAAGCTCTTAACGAGCACAACACTCTTCACGAGTCTTCTTGGCCTTAAGGGCTCCAAGGATAGCCACAACACATGCACCAACTATACTTGTTGATGACTTTACAATTTCCAACTTGCGTCGGTGTTGGAGGACCTTACAATTAATTCAACAAACACCTTCACTGTGTATCAACACGAAGAAAATAAGACTCTATCAAAAGAAAAGAATTACAAACTCCAATATAACAACAATGTATGGAGATTGCAATGCTATATGAATTTTGAATTAGCAAAGCTTTGATGAAGTTTGTAGGCTTGTTTCTTGTCTTCAAAATGCTCCAAAGCATCAATATTTATAGTGTAGGATGCCCCCAAGGCTCGTACTAGCCGTTGCTACACTTAAGGCTTGAATCACTCCTCGATCGCCTCAGGCGATCACCATCGCCGCGCCCCAACGGTCAGCAAAAATCACGCATCGCATCAGGCGATGGGTCGATCGCCTCAGGCGATCAGTGACACAAATCAATGCCGTAGCCTCAGCTGGTCCAAAATCTTCATCGCCTCAAACGAAGCACAGATTGCCTCAGGCGTTCAAGCCATCGCCTCGGGCGAACTCCCCCTGCGCGCAAGCTTCGGCGTCGCCTCTGTCGATGTGCGTGGTGATGTTGCTCCTGACTGTCATTGCCTGGGGCGATGGTCACCATCGCCTGGGGCGATCCAGCCCAGACTTTGCACACATGATTTTCTTCAATTAATCCTTTTTTTAATAAATTAATCTGCATACTAAGTAAACACATTAGTATAACAAACACAAGTTTTGTTGATCATCAAAACTCAAAAATAATCCGGAGATAAATTGAAGCATTAAACACAACCATGCGTTTAAGGCTCAACAATCTCCCCATTTTTTATGATCACAAAACTTGATAAACTTGAATATGTAATATGCATGAAATGTGAGTAAACATGACTCCCCCTTAACAATTGCATAGCACATACAAGATTACCAAGTAAAGCATAAAAGAAACAACTCTCCCCCTCAAACCATGCATACACAAGCTCTCCCCCTTAAACTATGCATGTATTAAATTTCAAGTTTATCACAAAATTCTCCCCCTTTTTGTGATAATAAAAAAAAATTTAAATAAACATAGCTCAATTATATGTTGCCATATAGCCATATTTTAACAATTTACTCATGTTCCTCATCAATCATGTAATAAGCATAACAAGCATAAGATTAAATCATTGAGAGGAACCACAAACATGCGTTTAAGGCAATCAACAATGAATTCTAAACATTGCAAAGTACGCAAATGTTCTACCAAGAGTTCATGCACTTATGCCCAATAAACATTAAAATTCTAAAAGCATCATTTGATAAAATTACAAAGGTCATGATAGCATTATATCAAAGATTTAGCACCCAAACACTTATAGCATGCTTAATCACATAATTTCACATTTTCACATTGCATATTCAAATTTAAGTTCAAGGCATATCAAGATACTTACTATAAAGGGAAAAGCATACATCATGCATCAAAACACTTTATAGGTGCACATGCTAAGGGGTAATGCATTTTACTACCAATGAATATTGAGCTTCATTATTTATTTGTCACAATTAATTTGTGCCAATTAAATTTTGAATTGCTCTTTAAATGCACAAAATAAATTTACCTTCGATGATAAGAGTGCGTTCTTGTCATTGGTCCTATACCTTGTGCTTCATCTATTGAGGTGAATGAGATAATCTCCTCCTTTGAGTTGCTTGTGCCTTCATCCTCCATCCATTGTTGTCCCTACAAAACAAATTTACAATTGGAGGGTCTTTGGTACCCATTTGATTTTTGGGTCCTTGAGGGTTATCTTTCATTGGCTTCTTTGGAATCCATTTTCACTTCTTGTTAGGTTGGTTTTGGATTTTGACAAACCTACATTTGTTTTTAGAATGACCATCTTTGCAACAATAACTACAAGTAGGAGAATTATGCTTGGCTTTAGCTAACAAGCTTGAAAATATTTTAGATTTGCTTGAGAAGCCAAGCCCGGCTTTATCAAAGCTACAACATTGCAAGCCAAGTAATTCATTCATCTTTAGACTACTATCACTAAACTTGGCAAAAGATGTCTTTAAATCAAGCACTTGATTTTTCAAAATAATATTTTCTTCTTCCTTCTTAGCCAAATCTAGCTTAAGCAATTTGTTGCTCTTCTTGGTTTTACCAAGACAATCAATGAGTTCATTATAAGCATCTAATAATTCATCATAAGATGGTACCTCATCATCATCCTCTTCATCTTCATCTCCAAGAGCCATTAGACAAAGATTTGTGGCTTCTTCTTCATCGGAGTCACTATCACTCCATGTGGCTATTAGGGCCTTCTTCTTGCCTTTGTCTTCATTCTTTTTCCTAGGACATTTGTTAGCATAATGACCTTTATCTTGACAATTATAACAAGTTACCTCGTGTTTGGAATCATGTTTGGTAGCACTAGAGGTCTTTGGCTTGTTATGTTGTTGAAGAGCTTCTTGAACTTTCTAGTGAATAGGATCATCTCTTCATCATCATCATCATCTTCATCATCGGATTGATCTTTCCTTCCAACCAAGGCAATTCCATTTCTTTTAGATCTATCTTCTTCCTTTATTCCTTTCCTTGTTGATACTTCAAGCTCATGGGTCACCAATGTGCCATGAAGTTCATCAAGGTCATAAATGCACTTTCTCCTTTGTTAGACTCAATGATGGCCGTCCTCTTTGCATCCCATTCTTTTGGCAAGGCTCTTAAAGCTCTTCTCCATATTTGCTTTGGAGGATACTTGTGATGACCAGGGATTATAGGTGTTAATCCCGGAGTATTAATAATCCCTAAAGTGGTTTTACGTAGCGATTTGGGATTTAATCGAGGTGTTGGGCCTTCTGGGCTCGTTTATTTGGGCAGTTGGGATCGTTGGATCCAGAGGTTGAGATTGTATTCACATTACGGTGTAAAACCTAAGAGTTGGGTTTTTGATGTGTCTCGGAATCTCGGGTGTTGTGTGAGCACCGGTAGGGGATTTTGGAGTTAGAGAGAGAGTTTTTGAAAACAGATGATTTTTAAGGAATCACGATGTATTTGTGGGGCTATTATTTTTCGGAGTATTTTTGCTATAAATAGCAGTTGAACCCGAAATTTTATGAAAATTATCATTTCAGCCCCAAATCTTTTCCCTCTCCTCCCCTGCGCGCGATTCCCGCTGCTACAGCGCTCCCGCCGCTTCAAGCGGTGCGCCCGCCGCCGTCCGGCCGCCGATCGGCGCGTGTGACCTACCCACGGCTTCGTCTCGACGAGGCGCTCCTTTCCCCTCTGTCAATTGAAGATTTCGTCGCGTCTTGGAGACGAATTTGGCTGGAATGCGTCGATCCCCAAAAGTTAGGGTTCATCGGATTTCGTCCGATTTTGCTTCCGATTTTCGTTGGGTAACCTCTCTAACCCCTTGTTCGTCTTTTTCATGTATTTCCATGCCTTTATTGTTTCGAATTTCCCCAATTTCGTAGGGTTTAATTTTCGAATTATTGGGGGTTTTTGGCAAAGGTGATGATTCTTGCCATTGATGGTTTAATTCACATCTTAGGTGTATTATGATGCTTAAGTGGGATCGAATTAAGATGTTATGGTTCGAATTTGATGAATTGTTAGAGTTGGGATTTAAAGGCTTGTTTGGGTTCGAATTTAATGGTTTTGAGTTCGAAAATTTGGGGTTTTTGTCAAGGGATGTTGATTCTTGCTTGGATAGCTTAATTGACATTTTAGATGAATTATGGTATTTTATTGGGTTCGAAATTGTGAGATTAAGGTTCGATTTTTGTAGGGCATTCTTGAACAAATTTCGATATTGTCTCATTTATTTCCTTCCCTGCATGTACCCTACCCCGGGTCTTTTAAGAGGATAATTGTCGTGTATTGACAATGTTGTGAGGGATATGGGTGTGCTTGAGCATGGGTTGCATGTTCGTAATTAATTGTGAATTGTTTATCGTATTAGCACATCATTCCTCGGGGCATGGAACTCGAGCAAGGCTTGGCTCGGACTTCGGAGATTTAAGGTACGTGCGACGTACGAGCATTACTATATATATGTGAAATGCATAAGGTATTTTTGATTGCATTGAATGTTTTGCGTATGGTTATACATATATGTTGATATAGCCAAGGAATGACCCAAATCTTGATATCGCCGCTTGTAGCGTGCGTGACATTAGAGTAGGATGACTCTTACATGATATAAGGGGTACTGGGTTTATATGACTATATTATGAGACATTTGAGATGTCTAGGTTTGTAGAATCATGCATTCTTCGTAAGACATTTGAGATGTCTAGGTTCGTAGAATCATGTATTCATTATGAGACATTTGAGATGTCTAGGTTCATAGACTCATGTTTTCATTATAAGACATATGAGATGTCTAAGTATAATAGAAAGCAAGGTTATGAAATCCATATTAGATATTGATATATCTATTTTTGCATGTATATGAACTTGGAATCATTCATTCTTGGTATTTGAGAATCAGGCATGCGATATGTAAATCAATGTGTTGATTTACTGATTTATGAGATTTGATGAGTTTGATGTTGTGAGAACAGGGACAGTACACGGAATCCCGGATGAGGATGTTGCCATCCAGGGAGTATCATTTAAATTCATTAGCATTTACCTTTGTTGTAAATTATGAATTTCATTATTATGATTATGGGATTTTGTGTATTGGTATGCTCACCCCGTTGGGGGCTGTCTCTGTTGGGACAGGTGGACAGGTACATCGATGGCTATGGAGCTGAGCTCGAGCTGTTGATTTGAGGTACTCCCAGGATCGTGGTACCAGGGCTTGAATGGAGCACGGTATCGTATAGAGTACCTATATATACACCTGAGGATTTATACATATTCATGATGCTCGCATGTGAGCACAATTATACTTGTATATGGATTGTATATAAAGGCATGAGCCTTTCTCTCTTTCATTTAAGGTTGCATGCAATTAGGTTGAATTGCTAGAATGATATGAGAGTCATTGGTGTATTATGTGGGTGTTGGAACCCACTTTTGTTGACATATGTGTGGTGTCTTCCCTGGCTGGGAATCTACTTGTATTACTGCTTTCTGTTGAGTATTATGCTTTCCCTGGCCGGGAATTTGGTTATGTGTTGTACTCTTTTTTTTTGGGATAGCTCTATTTATGGGGAGACTCTGCCCAAATTTTTATAAAAGTTTACAATGTGAAAAGTGGCACCAAGGGGTTGGTAAAGGGCAAACATATGAGTCTTTCATTGACAGGCAATGATTAAGTATCATCAGAGCTTCCCGATTGACATTTTATAGAAAGCATGTACCACACATAGTGGTTAATACACTAATCAAGGTTTAAGGGCTTGGGGTCCTTACATTAGTGGTATCAGAGCAGTGGTTGCTCATTGGGGCTGTTAAGGGCCTAGGAAGTTATTGATAGCACATATTTATGCATGATGGCATTAATGTTGTATGACATAGCAAATTGTTTATGTGCTCTTATGATATGAAAAGTGGTATTGCTAACCATTGTGGTTGCAGGAATCGTGTGGAACACGATAGGATGACATTTATGGGGATGTCTGGCACTCCGTGTGTTATGTGCCAAGGAAGCTGGTTTTAAGAAAATCAGATAAATGGATATTTCCGAGGTAACATGTATCTTACGTTGTCTTGTTGACACATGATGAATGCAAAGTGGTGCATTGAGGTTATGATATATGTTATTGTGCATTGTTTTTGCATATGCATGTTATGAAATATAAGAGGTGTATTTCTTGAGTCAAAGTTATCTTAGTAAGGATTTTAATGGCTTATGCTAAAGTCCATATGAAGCGATGAAGAGTCCCGCTTATATGGAGTAGCAATGCTAAAGTCCATTGGAAGCGATGAAGAGTTCCGCTTACATGGAGTAGCAACGCTAAAGTCCAGTGGAAGCGAGGAAGAATTCCGCTTTCCTGGAGTAGCAAGAAGCATTAAAATGTACTAATGATAAGGGCTCAGGATGAAATAAGGATTTAAGGAAAAAGAATGTCATGACATTGCATATCCATACATTCATATAATGCGTTTTTATTATGTATTGAATGTTGATGCATAGCGTATATGGCTATTGTTGTTAACCCTGATGGGTGCAGGTTACAGGAAATATGGAGTATAAAAAGGAATGATGATTATACATTCCAGGAGTCCTGCTTATGACAGTGAGAATTTTTATACTTACGCTTGACCGCTAAAAATGTGGAGCGGGAGGGGGGAGGCTCGCTTGCACATGGAGGCGGGGTATTCCATACGAAGCGAGGATGAGATACCGCTTGTATGAAGAAGCTTATGCTTGTACCGCTAAAAATGTGGAGCGGGAGGGGATGCTCGCTTGCACATGGAGGCGGGGTATGCCATACGAAGCGAGGATGAGATACCGCTTGTATGAAGAAGCGAGGATGAGATGCCGCTTGTTAGGATGATGATTCATTCCTTTGTGATGACACGGATGATAGCGGTGATGTGTCCCGCTGTGTCGATTTATATTCATTTCTCTATGAGGACACGGTTTATAGCGATGGTTCATTCCGCTATATCTATTGGCGATGGTTCATTCCGCCAGGTGTATTTATAGCGATGGTTCATTCCGCTATATCTATTGGCGATGGTTCATTCCGCCAGGTGTATTTATAGCGATGGTTCATTCCGCTATATCTATTGGCGATGGTTCATTCCGCCAGGTGTATTTATAGCGATGGTTCATTCCGCTATATCTATTGGCGATGGTTCATTCCGCCAGGTGTATTTATAGCGACGGTTCATTCCGCTATATTTATTGGCGATGGTTCATTCCGCCAGGTGTATTTATAGCGATGGTTCATTCCGCTATATCTATTGGCGATGGTTCATTCCGCCAGGTGTATTGATAGCGATGCCTCTTTCCGCTACTATGTGGACGATGATTCATGCTCAGGGTATAGCGAGGTTTCATGCCACTTATTATCTGACGAGGTGTCATACCGTCGATTCTATAGCGAGGGATCTTGCCGCTATGTACTCAGCACAGGATTTTTGCCGCCTTCGAGCGATGGGTGCTGATTACGCACTATTATTGAGCGACGGAGACAGGTATGACGCTATATTGCTAGCGATGAGGTATGAGATATTGCTATTTTATTAGCTTTATTGTAGCTGGCATGCATTGATATACATGTTTTATTATGCCTATTTTACTAGCATGATAGTGGATGACATACGCTGATGTACATGTATCGTCACTAGTGGGCAATGTTTTAGATGCCATGAGTTGGCATGTGTCGTCACGGGATGACGATGAAGATAGTGTAGGAGATGTCTTATTAGACATGCATCATCGTTACGATGATCGATGCGTTGAGTGTACGTATTCTGTGGTATGCCTTGGGTGCCAGTACCGAGCACAAGGTGGTGTGTGCGACACCGATTGACGTGACCCTTATACCGAGCGGGTTGCTCGAGGAAGGGATGGATGCGCTGTACATGGGATTGTACCGCAGCTTACGATTGGGGCGATCATATTACGAGTGGTGATACCCTAGAAGTATGCTCGTTGGATTGGCTTTTTGGCCATGTTTTTGACGATAGGAGTAATCGTGGAGGAAATTACTCGCTTTCTGTCGATGTGACATGTGGTAGACATGATCACACCACCCTTGAGGGTGTAGGATGGGTCCTAAAGGAGTAGGATCAGGTTATGTTAAGTACATAGGGACATTGGGTTGTCCAGGGTGTATCGGCATTGAGGAATGTTGGATAAAGACCCACTACTCTATTGAGTTTTCTTCCCATAGTATGATATACCATGTGGAACGTCCGTCTTGTTGGTAGGTTTGAGGTAAACCTAAAGAGGCAGCGACTGGTTGTCTGCCGCGTGTGTGTAGCACCATGATGGGCTTGCTAGAGCCGTTACACTACTCGTTGGAACCAAGTTTGGCAAATCGTAAGGTGATACGATGTGGATTGTGGTGGACTCTAGTAGTCACCATGTCATTGAGGTTAAGGTTGTTCATGCCTCACTGAAACGTGTATACGTTTATGTTTAATCTTGGAGACTTGTCTGGGACAGCTCAGGATGTTGGAGTACCAACAAGAGAGTCATCGGGTCGTTATTGACTCAATCTAAGGGAACCCGTGTATTGGGATACAATGGGTGTTATTATATCCAGTTTTTCCGAACGATGGTTCGAGACTTGTGGATCTCGAGTTCGATGGCACTTCCCTTGCGAGGAAGGAGGTAGTATTATACCTATTTGGGAATCTTTGAAAGATTCGGTAAGTTGGTGCAAGTGGTGTTGATTTTGGGAATCACACCGTGTATTGTTAATCGTCGATTATCATCCTCCACTGAGTAAGGAATGACTCAGAATTGACGGTTGTGTTTGGAGCTTAGGGGTATGTTGCAGACACCCGAGCCAAGTGCTTTGAGTATGCCTGAGGTGTTCGTGCTTAGGCAGGTATACCGATGAGTATACGGATACCAGTTGTTGATTTCCTCTCTGTTAAGCATAGAGTTATGCTATTTTTGGATGGTTAAATCTCTGATGAGAGATATGGAACACCTTGAGATTGGGAATCTCCATGGCACGATGATTATGAGGGATAATCGTGAAGTTAGTTGACTCCCTTGAAGAGGGATTTTCTTGTGAGGGTTAAGGTATTTCCCTTGTTGGTGTTTTCCTTCGAGTTATGCGACAGCCTTCCCAAGTTTGGATTGTTAAATCCGAGGATTTTCAAGGGATGGCAGGATTTCGGATTGGTTGAGTGTCGCTGACGACACAAGCGTTGAGGATGCAATGGGTTTATTGCATGCCCCTTAAGAATTTTAAACTCTGCGGAGTCTCGGTTGTTATTTATGATCAGAACGTGATTCTTGGAACATCCGGAGGTGGACATCTTGTGAGATGTCTTTTGTTGAATTTGTGGCCGTGAGTTGCCCAAATTAAGTTGCAATGAGGCGACTACTCCTTCGATGGAGGAAGTTGAAAGTGGAAACCAGGTTTGATATGTGTACACCGTGGTTGTACTAGTGTTTCCCTCGTAACGATGTATGTTAGACATCGTAAGTCATAGTAAAATATCATTGGATGATATCTACGATAGAATCAGGAGCGATTCGAATCCTTGCAGTTTCAGTTGACTAACTGCTTTTGGATTATTAGCGTTGAGTTGTGCTGACGCTCTTTGACGTTATGATGGATTTGGAAGTCTACTCCACTCCAGAGTTTGACACGAGGTCAACGTTCTTACGGTTGAGGTGTCATTCAGGACGTGTTCGTACTGTAGTATTAGATCGAAGGATGACTGTCCGATCTACAGTCGTATGTATTGGTTGATTTGCAGTCATGAGAGGCTGACTTCTGGGATGACCCGCATCGAGGTACGTTTTACCTCTTGGGTGATATGTTGGTTTTGGTATGTCGCTCTGTTTCAGAGTTAGATGAGAGGTAAGTATCCTCGCGTTTATTAATACGATTCTGATATGGTCAGGAATCGAGGTTATGGCTTCATGTTGTTGTGCAGCCTGGGTGTTACGTGATACACCAGTGCTAATTTCGAGGACGAAATTCTTTTAGTGGGGGATATTGTGATGACCAGGGATTATAGGTGTTAATCCCGGAGTATTAATAATCCCTAAAGTGGTTTTACGTGGCGATTTGGGATTTAATCGAGGTGTTGGGCCTTCTGGGCTCGTTTATTTGGGCAGTTGGGATCGTTGGATCCAGAGGTTGAGATTGTATTCACATTACGGTGTAAAACCTAAGAGTTGGGTTTTTTGATGTGTCTCGGAATCTCGGGTGTTGTGTGAGCACCGGTAGGGGATTTTGGAGTTAGAGAGAGAGTTTTTGAAAACAGATGATTTTTAAGGAATCACGATGTATTTGTGGGGCTATTATTTTTCGGAGTATTTTTGCTATAAATAGCAGTTGAACCCGAAATTTTATGAAAATTATCATTTCAGCCCCAAATCTTTTCCCTCTCCTCCCCTGCGCGCGATTCCCGCTGCTACAGCGCTCCCGCCGCTTCAAGCGGTGCGCCCGCCGCCGTCCGGCCGCCGATCGGCGCGTGTGACCTACCCACGGCTTCGTCTCGACGAGGCGCTCCTTTCCCCTCTGTCAATTGAAGATTTCGTCGCGTCTTGGAGACGAATTTGGCTGGAATGCGTCGATCCCCAAAAGTTAGGGTTCATCGGATTTCGTCCGATTTTGCTTCCGATTTTCGTTGGGTAACCTCTCTAACCCCTTGTTCGTCTTTTTCATGTATTTCCATGCCTTTATTGTTTCGAAAATTTCGTAGGGTTTAATTTTCGAATTATTGGGGGTTTTTGGCAAAGGTGATGATTCTTGCCATTGATGGTTTAATTCACATCTTAGGTGTATTATGATGCTTAAGTGGGATCGAATTAAGATGTTATGGTTCGAATTTGATGAATTGTTAGAGTTGGGATTTAAAGGCTTGTTTGGGTTCGAATTTAATGGTTTTGAGTTCGAAAATTTGGGGTTTTTGTCAAGGGATGTTGATTCTTGCTTGGATAGCTTAATTGACATTTTAGATGAATTATGGTATTTTATTGGGTTCGAAATTGTGAGATTAAGGTTCGATTTTTGTAGGGCATTCTTGAACAAATTTCGATATTGTCTCATTTATTTCCTTCCCTGCATGTACCCTACCCCGGGTCTTTTAAGAGGATAATTGTCGTGTATTGACAATGTTGTGAGGGATATGGGTGTGCTTGAGCATGGGTTGCATGTTCGTAATTAATTGTGAATTGTTTATCGTATTAGCACATCATTCCTCGGGGCATGGAACTCGAGCAAGGCTTGGCTCGGACTTCGGAGATTTAAGGTACGTGCGACGTACGAGCATTACTATATATATGTGAAATGCATAAGGTATTTTTGATTGCATTGAATGTTTTGCGTATGGTTATACATATATGTTGATATAGCCAAGGAATGACCCAAATCTTGATATCGCCGCTTGTAGCGTGCGTGACATTAGAGTAGGATGACTCTTACATGATATAAGGGGTACTGGGTTTATATGACTATATTATGAGACATTTGAGATGTCTAAGTTTGTAGAATCATGCATTCTTCGTAAGACATTTGAGATGTCTAGGTTCGTAGAATCATGTATTCATTATGAGACATTTGAGATGTCTAGGTTCATAGACTCATGTTTTCATTATAAGACATATGAGATGTCTAAGTATAATGGAAAGCAAGGTTATGAAATCCATATTAGATATTGATATATCTATTTTTGCATGTATATGAACTTGGAATCATTCATTCTTGGTATTTGAGAATCAGGCATGCGATATGTAAATCAATGTGTTGATTTACTGATTTATGAGATTTGATGAGTTTGATGTTGTGAGAACAGGGACAGTACACGGAATCCCGGATGAGGATGTTGCCATCCAGGGAGTATCATTTAAATTCATTAGCATTTACCTTTGTTGTAAATTATGAATTTCATTATTATGATTATGGGATTTTGTGTATTGGTATGCTCACCCCGTTGGGGGCTGTCTCTGTTGGGACAGGTGGACAGGTACATCGATGGCTATGGAGCTGCGCTCGAGCTGTTGATTTGAGGTACTCCCAGGATCGTGGTACCAGGGCTTGAATGGAGCACGGTATCGTATAGAGTACCTATATATACACCTGAGGATTTATACATATTCATGATGCTCGCATGTGAGCACAATTATACTTGTATATGGATTGTATATAAAGGCATGAGCCTTTCTCTCTTTCATTTAAGGTTGCATGCAATTAGGTTGAATTGCTAGAATGATATGAGAGTCATTGGTGTATTATGTGGGTGTTGGAACCCACTTTTGTTGACATATGTGTGGTGTCTTCCCTGGCTGGGAATCTACTTGTATTACTGCTTTCTGTTGAGTATTATGCTTTCCCTGGCCGGGAATTTGGTTATGTGTTGTACTCTTTTTTTTTGGGATAGCTCTATTTATGGGGAGACTCTGCCCAAATTTTTATAAAAGTTTACAATGTGAAAAGTGGCACCAAGGGGTTGGTAAAGGGCAAACATATGAGTCTTTCATTGACAGGCAATGATTAAGTATCATCAGAGCTTCCCGATTGACATTTTATAGAAAGCATGTACCACACATAGTGGTTAATACACTAATCAAGGTTTAAGGGCTTGGGGTCCTTACAATACTTCTCTCCAAGTTGGGCAAGCTCGTTTATTATTTGGGTGAGCCTTCTAAACATCGAATCAACCTCTTCTCCGGACTTCATCTGAAATGTCTCATATTTGAGTTGCAATAGATCAATCTTGGTCTCCTTCACTTGATTATTGCCTTCATGACAAATTTGTAATTTTTCCCATATCTCCTTTGCGGTTGAGCACATCGAGATCCAGTTGTACTCCTTCATATCTAAAGCACAATGTATAATATTAATAGCTTTCGCATTTTGAGATATTAAAATCATGTCCGCTCTTGTGAAATCGTCCATTTCTTTGGGAATACTTATTCCCCCAACTTCCTTTATAGGGATGTGTGGACCTTTCACAATAATCTTCCATAGATCATAATCTACTTTAGCTTTTTAAAATGAGTTTGCAAAATAAAAGCGTTTGCGCTTGCGGAAGGCTTAAGTCAATCGATAAATAAATAAAATGAATAAGTAAATAAATGCGTAAATAAATAAAGCGGTAAAAAACACAAAGATTTGTTATAGAAGTTCGGCGATGAATCGTCTACGTCTCCTCTTCCCGGTTAGAAAACCTTTAACCGAGGTTCCACTAGAGCGAAAATGATCTTGGCCTTAAGGGCTCCAAGTTAGCCACAACACACTCTTCCCGAGTATACAAAGCTCATCACGAGTACAACACTCTTCACGAGTCTTCTTGGCCTTAAGGGCTCCAAGGATAGCCACACAAAACTCTTCCCGAGTTACCAACACTCTTCACGAGTCTTCTTGGCCTTAAGGGCTCCAAGGATAGCCACAACACATGCACCAAGTATACTTGTTGATGACTTTACAATTTCCAACTTGCGTCGGTGTTGGAGGATCTTAAAATTAATTCAACAAACACCTTCACGGTGTATCAACATGAAGAAAATAAGACTCTATCAAAAGAAAAGAATTACAAACTCCAATACAACAACAATGTATGGAGATTGCAATGTTATATGAATTTTGAATTAACAAAGCTTTGATGAAGTTTGTAGGCTTGTTTCTTGTCTTCAAAATGATCCAAAGCATCAATATTTATAGTGTAGGAGGCCCCCAAGGCTCATACTAGCCGTTGCTACACATAAGGCTTGAATCACTCATCGATCGCCTCAGACATCGCCTCGGGCGATCACCATCGCCGCGCCCCAACGGTCAGCAAAAATCACTCATCGCCTCAGGTCATGGGTCGATCGCCTCAGGCGATCAGCGACACAAATCAATGCCGTAGCCTCAGCTGGTCCAAAATCTTCATCGCCTCAAACGATGCACAGATCGCCTCAGGCGATCAGGCCATCGCCTCGGGCGAACTCCCCCTGTGCGCGAGCCTCGGCGTCGCCTCTGTCGATGTGCGTGGCGATGTTGCTCCTGGCTGCCATCTCCTGGGGCGATGGTCAATATCGCCTGGGGCGATCCAGCCCAGACTTTGCACACATGATTTTCTTCAATTAATCCTCTTTTTAATCAATTAATCTGCACACTAAGTAAACACATTAGTATAACAAATGCAAGTTTTGTTGATCATCAAAACTCAAAAATAACCCGGAGATAAATTAAAGCATTAAACACAACCATGCATTTAAGGCTCAACAGTTTGAGATAGAGATTTGCATTGCAATTCTCTCGGTCCCCATTCTTCATTCCGAGGAACACGAT
The DNA here is from genome assembly GCA_907163345.1 of Haberlea rhodopensis. Taxonomy (NCBI): domain Eukaryota; kingdom Viridiplantae; phylum Streptophyta; class Magnoliopsida; order Lamiales; family Gesneriaceae; genus Haberlea; species Haberlea rhodopensis. Next base: position 3,002,211 of record CAJQUN010000034.1, on the reverse strand, counting down.
GCTTTGGTGTGGAGTCCCTCGAGTAAATGAGTTTTTTCCACCAAAAAGCGCTTATCTAACTGATCAAGCTCATAGATTCATTTTTTCAAATCCTATTGGGATCGCTAGAAAAACTTTCATCTGGAATCTCAAACTCCATGAAAGACACAAAACTTTTCCTTTGGAAGTTAGCGGCTGATGCTCTCCCCACTTGTTCTCATCTTCGCATGGTTCTCCCCATTACTGACTCATGTTGTCTTATGTGTGGTCATCCTGAAGAATCTCTAGATCACCTGTTTATCCAATAACCTGTTGCCCACCTAATTTGGTTTTGTCTAAATGGAATTTCAAATTGATTTCATTTAGGGATCACCTCCAATTGGCTTGACTTTTTGATTAAAGGGGAGGATTCCCTTTGGAAGGCTTGAACTTGCTTGAATTCTTGATCTTCTCAATTTGTGCTATGGAGGAAATGGAAGCTTAATTATATTAGAATTCATAAGATTCAAGTGGACATTGGCATGCTTATCAATAATTAATCTTAAAATTGCTGAGCATTTCAATGTCCAAGCATCACTCTTCAAAACTACGCTCATTCCCCGGACCATTTGGTCTCCCCATGCTTGTGGATCACTTAAAGTTAATTCTGATACAACCTTTTTTGGAGGTAAATCCGTGGCGGCATGGATTATGCGAGATCACCGGGGATCTGTGGTTCGAGCGGAAAATACGGTATCCCGGGCAGCGGATGTTTTAGCAGCGGAAACCAAAGCCTTGTGCTTTGCTCTCGAATATGCCCATGAATTTCAACTCCGTAATACCATTTTTTTATGTGACTCTGAGGACACTGTGAGGCAAGTGCTCAAGACTGATCCGGTTCCCAGTTGGATGGATTTCACAGATAATGTTCCTGCCCAATCCGGTTCCCAGTTGGATGGATTTCACAGATAATGTTCCTGCCCAAAATTTTTTGAAGGTTAACCCATCTTGGACCATTACTAAGGAAATCAACAATGGTGCGCATAATTTAGCAAAGTGGTCACTTCAAGCAAACGTTTTCGGTTTTCTCTATGTTGACTTCCCTATGTGAGATTAGTTTATTTTAAACACTCTGTAATTACTTCTACTTTCTTGGTTCTATCATGTAGGTGTGTTTGATTGTTGCTGTGTTGTTTCCTTTCTCTACCATTTGTTTGAACTGAGACTCATTTCATGGTTTAATATATTAATTTACTTAGCAAGAAAATAATGATATCATGGCTCAAGGACACTTTTTTTGTGAGCCCCCTTTAATAAAGAAAATAGAAAACTCATGATGATGAAATGCATGATAAAGATTAATAATTTGTGAAGTATATATTGTATTATGTGTGATGAAGTTTTCATCAAATATTTAGTTTCTAGTGTAAAGAATTGTAATTCCACCTTAATCTTGGTGGTTCATTGTATTGCATATATAAAGGATTACACAAAATATGATACAATCTACAATATAAGGAAAGATTTACTAAATCCTATTTAAACAATATAAGTTAATCTTCATTGATATGGGAAGATATTGTAGAATCTTCATTGATATGGGAAGATATTGTAGTATCTTTAACACCCCCTCAAGCGAAGTGTGGGATTGGGTTCAACGCGTAGCTTGGATCAAAGAATGTAAACAGCGTACGGGAGACGCTTTTTTGTGAAAATATCAGCAATATTGAGCTGAGAAGGAACATATCGAGTGGCGAGACGACCGTCCATGACAAGCTCTCAAGTGAAATGATAGTCTAGCTCAATATGTTTCTCGCGCTTGTGAGAAACAGGATTTCCGCTGATGAAAACAGCATTCTTGTTATCGCAAAGAAGAATAGGGCGTGATGTTGGAGTAATCCGAAGGTCACGAAGAAGGTGAGTGAGGGACATAACATCGGCGGCAGCATGGGCGAGGGCCCGATATTCTGATTCACAACTTGACGAGAAACTGTTGGTTGCTTCTTGGAGCTCCAACAAACCAAAGAACCAAGAAAAATGCAGTAACCAGAAGTGGATCGTCGAGTGTCTGGACAAGTGGCCCAGTCAGCATCCAAATATGCCAAGAGATTGGGAGGCATAGCTCGAGTGAAAGAAAGACCAAAGTAGTTGGTGCCTTATATATAGCGTAGATTGCGTTTAACTGCCTGAAAGTGCATGACCGTATGAGACTACATAAATTGACTCACATGATTCACAGCAAATGAGATATCGGGGCGAGTAATTGTGACATAACGTAACTTTTGCACCAAAATAGTGCAATTTTCAAATCAATACAAAACGCATCTCCAACCCATCTACTTTAAACTTTACTCTATAAGTAATATTCTTAGAATATTACTTTTAATTTCATTTATTAAATATTATTTTATTTCTTTATATATTTATAATTTTTTTTAAATAATTTATTAATTTAATTTATTTAAATAATAATATTTAATTTAATTTATATTGACTAACTTAACTTAACCATCTATTACTTTTTAACAAGTTTTATGTCATATAATAACTATTAAATTTAATTTTATTAATATCTATTATACAAATATTAATTATAAACTTATTTTACTATAAATAATAATTTATAAACTTGTCAAACTTATTATTTAAGTTTTTGTAAAAAACTTATTATTTAAGTTTTTGTAAAAAACTTATTTTTGTAAAATAATTAAATAATTAAAAACAAAACATAATAATAATATCATTTTTAAAAAACAAAAAAGATAAACAACTTAAAAATTGTTGCGCCAGAAAATGGTGCAGACATTGTACCCAACACCATCCTTGGTGCAAGGGATGGTGCTTAAACCCTGCGTCAAAATAACGATGGATGCCATTTTGGCACATGGTTGAAGATAACCTAATAAGTGTGGGTTGAATAAAGGATTATTGAAATATGTAGGGTTTTGTTAAAGCAAGAGTGCATGGTTGTTCCTTGTCCATTGCCATATCTATAATTTGAATAAAGTCATATCTTGGGAGGTAATTTTTTCTGAAACTAAAGATAATTGGGAATGCGACCAACCAAAAAAAACCTAGGGTCCTGCATAGAAATGTACGAGTACAAGGGTCCTCAGAATCATGACATTTCATCGATGAAACAAATGTCTTGTATTTTGTTCAACTCGTCTCATGAATACGAGCTTGTGTCACATCCTGCTCGTAACACCTTCGAGAAAAGAGGAAAACAAGCTTAGAATGACCTCAACGTCATGCAATTATGAATAATTCCAACATAAGCTCAAACTTTATATCTCAAATAAGCAATTTAGGCAATCTTTGCAATTCAACTTGTAACAGCATAAGCAAAAACTGCATCTTCAAGTTAATTGAGATAATTGTTACTGCTATACCTTGAATAAATTAAGGCATAACAATTAGGTTGAAATACACTTGTAAGACATCGAGATATATAAATAAAATACCTAATATAAAACACTACACAGGAAGATAAGGGACAGCACCCGGGAAGAGAAGAGACCCAACCCGGAAGAGAAGAGACGGTGCACGAATTTGATATGGAATTGACACACATACACGCATGCATGATGACACCTCACATTTCAAGTTCCAACAAAGTGTGATGATGGACAAAAGCATGGTAAAGACATGTCAGATGAAATGATTACATTGACTTTCAATTCCTTCAATTATATAAAGAGAATGACTGATAGTTTCAAGGGGGCTTCATCAATAATACTACACAAAACACCATTTTTACACCATTTTCTCTTCACTTTATTTACCATTTTATTGTACAAAAAATATTGTAAATCTTTAATATTATAGTGGAATTTATACTGGACTAGGTCTCGTGGTTTTTCCCTTCGATTTGAGGGGTTTCCACATAAAAATCTTGTGTCTCATTTAATTTATACTACCCCGGTAATTTTTTGAGATAACATTGGCGTTGTCTGTGAGAAAATTGAGTTAAGGCGTGAGACTATGAAGACATGGCTATGAAAAGAGGAACATAAGCGGGAGAAATTTGTGGAAGATGAGTTGAATGAGTTAAAGCGTGAATATCTGCGAAGGGGGTCAACTTGATTTCCATTCCAACAAAAAACTTGTCAATAAACTTCATCCATAATATCCGCAGCTCTCCATTGGATTCTTTCAACAGATAAGTATTGATTAATGCTTAATTACTTTATAATCATTATGTGATTGACAATGTGTTGTGCCAAGAAATATGAGTAGCCATCATTATATATATATTATTGTACATTTGTGAAATGTGTTTGCTATCATGAAATTTCATTAATTTAATATTTTATTGTTGTCATTCCCTCTAAATGGGAGCTCCTCTATCGAGAGCTCATCCCTTGAGAAGTTCATCCCTTGGAGAGCTCATCCCGTGAGATCATGAGAGCCCAAGAACATGAGCGCATGAGAATCTGAGAGCATGAGAGCTTGAGAGCCTGAGAGCATGAGGTTTTGAGAGCATGAGAGTTTGAGAGCCTGAGAGCATGAGAGAATGAGAGCTTCAGAGCATGAGAGCTGGAGATCATTAGAGCTTGAGAGTTTGAGAGCATGAGAGCTCGAGAGAATGAGAGCTTGATAGTTTAAGAGCATGAGAGATCGAGAGCATGAGAGCATGAGAACATGAGAATCTGAGAGCATGAGAACATGAGAATCTGAGACCATGAGAGCCTGGGAGCATGAGAATCTGAGAGCATGAGGGCCTGAGATGAGAAGAATCTGATAGCATGACACTAACAGAATGAGGCGAGGAGGGCTTAACATGCATAATGAGATGAGGGATGGCTAACAAACATAGTGAGACGAGGGAGAGATGACATACAATATCAACTTTGTGAGAGTTATGAGAGTTTGGATATCTTTTCTTGACTCGGATATAATGAGCTTTATTTGCTCAATATTTTATTCGCTTAGAATGTCTGTTATTGGAGTTCGTACGAGCTTTATTTACTCGGGATATTTCTTATTTCCGAAATTCGGATGAGCTCTATCAACTTGCGAGCTTTATAACTGTAATTTGGACGAGCTTTACGTGCTTGGAATCCTAATAAATTTTATTGTCTCGGGATGTTACTTGACTCGGAATTCAAATACGCATTCTTTATGTGACTCGGATATAATGAGCTTTATTTGCTCGAGGTCTTATTAGCACGAGAATTCTATTGATTCATTTTTTTGTCGTTATGGACAATCTCATGATGAATTTAATTTCTGTGCTGATGATCGGTTACCTCAGTCAATCTAGCTATCAGTTTAGACTCGGTTATCTTAGCCTCAGTCTCCCCGGTCAGCAGTTCAATTCTTGACGCTCAGTTCATATCAGTGTGAATCTATGTGAAGTCATGCTACATTATGGTTTTATACTAGACATTCAAAGTATGACATTCAAAAATTCCAAGAAGGACGCACAGATACTTTTGGCCTAATACTGGAGTCGAGACAACGAGTTACACTCTAGCTCGACTAGGTGGGAATGCTAGTATTATACATTGAATAAATTAAGGTATAACAATTGGGCTGAAATGCACTTGTAAGACATCGGGATATATAAATTAAATACCTAATATAAAACACTACAAGGGAAGAGAAGGGACACCACCCGAGAAGAGAAGAGACCCCACCCGCGAAGAGAAGAGACACACCCCGGAAGAGAAGAGACATCACCCGGGAAGAGAAGAGACACCACCCGGGAAGAGAAGAGGCATCACCCGGGAAGAGAAGAGACACCACCCGGGAAGAGAAGAGGCATCACCCGGGAAGAGAAGCGACACCACCCGGGAAGAGAAGCGACCCACCTGGGAAGAGAAGAGACACCACCCGGGAAGAGAAGAGACCCCACCCGGGAAGAGAAGAGACACCACCCAGGAAGAGAAGAGACCCACTCGGGAAGAGAAGAGACAGGGCACAGAATTGATATGGAATTGATACATGTACACGCATGCATGATGACACCTCACATTTCAAGTTTCAATAAAGTGTGATGAGGACAAAACATGGTAAGACATGTCAGATGAAATGATTACATTGACTTTCAATTCCTTCAATTATATAAAGAGAATGACCGATGGTTTCAAGGGAGATACTACACAAAACACAATATTACACCATTTTCTCTTCACTTTATTCACCATTTTATTGTACAAAAAATATTGTAACTCTTTGATATTATAGTAGAATTTATACTGGACTAGGTCCCGTGGTTTTTCCCTTCGATTTGAGGGATTCCCACGTAAAAATCTTGTGTCTCATTTAATTTATGCTACCCGTTAATTTTTTGAGATAATAATTACATTGCATTTGATGATATGCCATGCTGTTAACTCGATAGATGAAAGTAAATGAAGTAAAACATTTGAGGTCCCAGGTCTGATTCACATACATTATATAACATGCATTAACGTTTGGAACATGCTCACTCATAACATAATGCACTCAACTCATTTGCAAGCCCTTTCATTTTGTAGATCCCACACCTTTGTCAATATGATTCTTTTAGACGTTAGTGTTCCACACCAAATGTAAATGACTATGCCACTAGAGACATTTTACTAAACAATGAGCAAACAATGATTAACATCACTTATTTAATTCACCCGTCTCTAGATATAACGTTAAGTTATCCATATTTCAACTCAATATACAGTTTACTGATTTTTAATGTTGATTTTATTACGTGCTTGCACCAAATAGTGAGCTGCTAAACGCTTGATAAGTACACCTTGCATAAATATGTAACCACCATAGTTACAAGTGCGCACCTAGGAGTTGGGCGCAGCCAGGCGTGGTCCATGAACCTCAGATATCTCTCGGGTGCAGTCCTCGTGAAAAATAGTTGTCTAGGACCATCTTTTTCTGGACACAGCACATGCATAAGGTGCAATTGAGGAAAATAGAGGCTCAAATGCTAGTTTCTGTTGAAAAAAACCCATGGTTAGCCGACTTTATGAAGCACAATAACCCAAATCCAACAACTCTTTGAATAGTTTAACTAAGGCTGCATGTTCCTCTTCTGTCTCCTCACTCTGTTTTCTTTTAAAAAATTCTGTAAGATCTAAATTTCAACTCCCCAGTTTCATACCACAATGTGTGGGTCATATGCAAAATAATAATAAACAATAATATAACTAAAAATGCATATGCTTACTATTTTACTAAATCTCATTCTTTTATTTATATGAAATTTTTTATGTTTTATAATTTGGGTTAGGAACGATTTTACGGGCTTTATAATTTTTTTTTATTTTATTTTGTGGTTCATGAGAAAATTTCAATTCATAAGAGTAACTTTTCTTTGAAAAGTCTAAATAATGGGCTTTTTAAGATGATAAATTGTATTTAAAATTATTTACTAATGTTGTGTCTTTTTTAAATTGCACCCTTTAAAAAAAAATAATAATCAATTTTTTGGCATTATGGGGTGAATAATGCAAATTTTACTCATATGCCTAAAGCTTTTAGTAAAAAATTGCACTTAAAAAAAGTGATTAATTGACGTCCCTCACACAAGGGTAGCTCCACCCATGTCTAAAGACATGTTGGATCGATCAACTTAGATATTTGTTGATTACAAACTTTTCTCGCCATGAGCTGAGCCACCCTAAAGTTTAAAAATAATTAGTGTTATTTTTCGGAGATTTAGTTTTTTTAGCTCAATCCTCTAAATTATGATAGTTTTTTAGCCCTGTCTAGCCCGATCAGCCTCATTTAATTTTGAATCATAGCTCCGCACCTGTTTACCGTCATCAGAAGATTCTCATTGTTTATTGCCCCTCCCTAATGCTCGATATGCCTACATTGTTCATGATAAGATCCAACTACGAAGCCTTCAAAAACTTCGGAGAATTCATAATCGATATCTAAAATGTCGATTTTATAGGACCTTACAACATATTTAATGAGAATTATCAACTTATCCCGTTATGTTCGATGAAGAATAAGAACAAGAAGAATGTTATAGTTAGAAAATTTAAATTATTCAATTTGATTTTTGTGAAAATGTGTCAGTCAAGAATATAATTCTAACTATTTCACTCAAGAGTAAGCAAAAACATCAAAACAATCTGAAAAATTTGATAGACAAGACTTCTGAAACACTTTACAACTTCTAATATAACATTGTATCTGTTCAAAATAATATCATGTAAAGGACATCCCGCGTTGAGAACATTATGAAAAAGTGCACTTAATGTCCGGGTCCTGGATTTGCTCCCGATTTTACCTGGAGAATCGAACACACAGCTTGTATCACTGTAAGACATAGCAGCAAACTTGCAGCAACAACAGAAATGAAAGACCAAGGATTGCTGAAATAATCGCGTCTCAACATCCGTCTCCAGTTGAAACAACTAGCTTTCAACTCATGGAAACCATCCTTACTGTACTCATTCAAGTCTCCACAAAGTCTAGCAAAGTAGAAATTGTTTACATCTGTCATAACTTCCTTGTAAAGACTGTTAAATAAGTCTGCCACTGCGTCATTCTCGCCCAATTCATTTCGTATAATGCCATGGTTAACAAGTAAATCTACGTCCTCTCGTGTGTTTATCAAGCCATCCATGAGTATAACATAGCTTGTAATATCTTTGGAGTAATAAGTATGTTGCTCGAAAGCTATGATGTTCCGAAAAAATGTTTCTGTCAAATCGTTTACTGTAAAACTTGGAATTGTGAGCTCTCCCTTGTTAAATGGAACATCGAAAAAAGAGCCATCACTCCCACGACGAAACTTGACCCCAGCTTGTTGTAGCTCAGTTGCACTACGTGTATATTCAAACTTTGTAGCTGCTGATGATGGTTGATCTCTCTCTTGTGCTGGCCTGTGAAGATATAGTAAAAACTCGACAAAATGCCTTGCACGATAACACTTATCAGTCAATGGTAACTTCTCCGTGTTACCTACATTCTTAAAGAACTCATGAGCAAGGTCGTAGATGGTGAGTTCTTTCAAGAAAGATGGATCCACAAAGCTCAACAGACCTTTAACCACCTTCAAAGGCAGCTGATTCTCTAACAGCAAGATGTCATGCAACAAATCATTCAACATCCAACGATTTTCGAACATGTTATCGCTTCTCTCCCTAAGATGTAAAAAATTGTTCTTCAAGAAAAGCTCAACAATGAATATTCCATCAAACAAAATCATCTCCGAGAATTGCTCGGGGCAAAGCGTAATCCTGTCCTCATAACATCCACGCACAAAACTTTCTTCACGAGCTACAAAGGTGAGCAGGCCTTGTAGACCTACTCCAAATCTGATCAAGAAATTCTGTAAACATCTTATTTTGTAAGATTCCATGGCATGAAGTTGGCCTTTCTCACAATGAAGTGGCCCTATCGACACTAAGCGAGGTATAAAAGCTGCTTCATTAGCCTTGCGAGGTTTCGCGGAAACTCTATAAATGCATGCCGTGTAAGAATATTGGTCTACTGGCAATGTTTCCATCTTACTATCAATGGAAGATGTTAGGCGTTCAATGTTGATCTTGACCACATTTTCACTTGCCATTTTCTTGATCTTTGGGAGAAATTTTTAGCCAGCTACAATGAAGGTATGCTTTACAAGTTAGCATGCAAAAGATAACATTTTCTTGATTCTTGGGAGAGTTTTTTAGCCAGCTACACTAAAAGTAAGCTTTACACGTTAGAATGCATAGATGAATGTTAGATCACATTTCTTGATTCATGGGAGAAATATTTAGCCAGCTTCAACAAAGGTAAGCTTTACATGTTAGCTGCATAGATTAATGTTAGATCAGCTAAACAGGTGATGAAATCTTCTGATTTAATTTATGTAGCATTTCCTGGTACACAGATAATACATGGATACAACTATTTCAATTATATTTGCTTGCCAATGAATAAAAATTAAGTCACGAAGGAAAATGCAACTCAAGTTGGTCTAGAGGAATGATTTTCATAGGGCTGATTCACAAACTGGACTTGTCCAAAATGCAACCATACAGAAAATCAATATTTAACTTAGACCATGAATTCAGCATGATATACAGTGCAAGAGAAGCACAATCTTAGAATTTAATCATATGTGCAACATCGACGGGGCGACTGGTCTCTCCGCCCCGTTGCATCCACAGTTAAATAAATTTCAGATGAGTAAAGGCTGAAATAAATTTATTTGATTTTATTTTAAAGCTTGAAGAATAGACAAATCTCACTGATTGAAGTTAGATCTAGAATCAGAATTTAAGAGAGGTGAAGAACCTGTGATTTGCTTCAATTCTTGGCGGGTGCGCTGCAACAAATGGCGCTGTGCGATAGGAACTTAACTAGCTGTGATGCACAATGTATGATAAAGAGATTCCACCTAAAAAGATAGACTCAACTTGTCATTAAACACTTTATTAAGAAGGGGCCCTTGATCTGCTAAAAAACAAAGGAAAAAGAAGAAGAAGAAGATGGTGCCCTTGGAACTGTATCCTCTTGATTACTCCCACAATTAATTAATTTATTTATTAAGTTTTTTTAACATACCTAGGCTACACCGGGAAGAGACCTGTGAGGGCAAATAGACATGAATATGATGTTTATTTGATGATGCCACCAAATACATTTGTTCTCGGTTCGTTCGGGGTGATTAACGGGTCGGGTCAATCCGAACCCGGCCCAAAACCCGACCGGTTAACCTAATTCGGAATCGAAATCGGGATAATCGGTTCCGAATCGGTCTGAAAAAGGTAAGATACCGGTCTGGATCGGTTTTACCGTTTCGGAATCGGTATTTTATCGTTTCCGGACTAAATGGATCCGGTTAGGGGTTGAACCGGAACCGGAACTGTTGATTTAAAAAATAGTATTTTTTAAAAAAATTTAGGTAAAATATTTGATATTAGTTACAAACAAAAAGGTCCATTAGCTCAATTGATTAGAGCTTTAGAGTAGAAGACGATGGTCGCGTGTTCGAATCCTCCAAGCAACAATTTCCCTTGATTTTTGAAAAAACAAAAACAAAAAAAACGGTTCCGGGTTGGAACCGGTTCAACCCGAAACCGGTAGAACCGGAATCGAATCCGATCCGGTTCCTTATCGGATCGGACCGGTTCCGAAATTAGGGGATCCAGAACCGACCAGTTTCAGATCGGACCGGATTGCCCCATTACACACCCTTAGTTCAACTTCTACAATTTTGTGTCTTTTTTCATATCGAACTTCAACCAAAAACCTCCGGTAATAAATTAAAACTAATAGAACCATAATTTTAAAACCAACCAGTAAATCTACTATGTCATAGCAATGGGTCACTATAGTACTGGTTCAATTGAACAGATGATTGACCTACGGGTCAATTCCTATTATATATAAAACTAAATATTATATTATATTAAAAGTTAATCATAATAATTAATATTCTAAGTAAAAACTCAACATAAGCTAGATTATATACTTAAAACATATTTAGAGTTGTAAATCATAAACATCATTAATAAATAATGCATTGAACAAAAAAAAACAATTATTTATATTCTGATAAATTAATATGACTATTATTGTTTTTTATAATAAAATAATAATAACTTAAAAATTTCAATGGCTCCATCTAGGAATATCAAAGAATACATTAATCTTTTTATAATATGATACAATAATAAGTTTCAAAAAACTTAAACTTTGGGCTATACAAAACATAGGTTAAAATTGTAATAGAAACTATAAATTAAAATACTTATAATTATATGTCTGATTCATAATACAATAATAATAACATTATATTTAATTATCTATAATCTAATATTTAAGTTAATCACGTGAAAACATCAAACAGAAACAAAATGGGGGGACATTACCCCATTGAGTGGGATTATTTAATGTTGTCCGAGATGTATATCAATCATTAAAATTATGTATTTCAAATAAAATATATCATTTCAATGATTACGACAAATATTGAAATAATTGTAAGATATCAATGCACTAAAATATAATTTAGTTAAAAAAATTTTAAAATAAAAACGTGATGAAAGTTGACGACGACCAAAAGTCATTATATATTATATATTATTGGATAATAATTGATGTGTGCATTAAATTAAATAAATAATATATATTGAATCATTGTAGACGAATCTAGAAATTTGATTGAGAGACGGGGCAAAAATTAAACCAAAATTTCATAATAAACATTCGAGTTTAAAGACTATAATTAAAAATTATTAAGTATATAATTACAATACAATTATAATTAAAAATGATTTTCCCATATTTTTAGTAGCCATGTTAGTCTCCCAAATCATCACGTGAATCCTTTGGAGAAAATAGTTTCTAGTAGGGCCTTGCTCCCCGAGGATATGCCCTCAATTATTTAACTACAGGGTGCTTACTATGGGCTTTAATAAATTTAATATTAATTAAGATAGTTTTTAAAATAAAATAAAGAAAATCATTTTTCAATATTTCTCTGAATATAATAAAATATTTAATTTTGTATGTAATAGGAATTGACATGCAATCAACCATCGGTTCAATTGAATCAGTAACATAGTAACTCATTGTTTTGACTGAGTCAATGTCTGGGATTGTTTTAAAAACTACGATTCTATTAGTTTTAATTTATTACGGGAGGTTTTTGAGTTGAAATTCGATAATAAAAAAAAAAAATTGTGGAAGTCGAACGTACAATTAATTTTAAGTTCTCAATGCACTAAAATATAATTTAAATAAAAAAATTTAAAATAAAAACGCGATGAAAGTTGATTTCATCCAAAAGTCTTTATATAGGATAATAATAATTGATGTGTGCATTCAATTAAATAAACAAGTATATATTTATTTAATGCTATTCAAATCTCCATAAATGATCTGACTTAATTAGATTCCGAGTTAAATTTGGTTTCACGTGATTTCGAAGATAAAAATTTAGGGGTAAAACTCCTTTGCTTTTAAATTTTATTTTTTTGTGGATTGGTATTTTTTTTCATGATATGTTGTCTTTGTTTGTGGTTAGTTGTGTTGGTAAGTTTTATCACAATCCATTAGGATTAAAAGCTTAATTATTCTTGTTATTGTTTGTTCATTTTAATTATTTTATCTATTTTTATTGATTAATCAAATAAAAAATAAAACATTTAAATAAACACATTCAATTTTTAATGTGATTCGCACAAGTCCTACTTTACTGGCCACGCCCAACTATCGAAAAATCACAAAACAACTAGGGAAATTTTTATGGTTGCCCTAGCTGCTCCTCACACATCACTGTTATTATAACATGGAAATTTTTAGAACTCCAGAAATTCGGGCCGGCGAAGACACATCATGCTGCTGTGGCTTGAGATCACCAGGTTGTGTTTTAGTTTTGGTTTCCTGTACAATTTTCTTGTTTTGTAGTCGCGATTCGTGCGTGCCTTTTGTGGGTATGACTTTGATAGAGCTTTTCAAATTTTGTTGTTTTTGGTTGTGATTCATTGGCATCCGCGCTTGTTTGCTCGGGTTTTCCAAAATTTACCAGGTTATGTTTTAGTTTTTGTTTCATGTACAATTTTCTTGTTTTACAGTCACGATTTGTGCGTGCCTTTTCTGGAGTATGGCTTTGGTAGAGCTTTTTCAGATAATGTTATTTTTAGTTGTTATTCATTGGTGTCCACGCTTGATTGCTCATATTTTCCAGAATTTACAGCCTGGCAGCAAAATCTTCAACGAAGATGACGACCCAGATAAAAAGTAACTGGTGCACGAAACTTATAAAAAGTAACTGGTGCACGGGTCTTAAACTAACTGGTGCACAAACTTATAAAAGTAATTGAAACACGAACATATAAAAGTAAATTGTACAAGGATTAGAAAATTAACTGGTGCACGAATCTTAAACTAACTTGTGCACGAACATAAATGATGCCCGAACAAACTAGGTGCACGTATTTTACGACATTATGCTCAGCATTTAATTTTACAAGTTCGTGCACCGGTTACTTTTATATGTTCGTGTATCAATTACTTTTATAAGTTCGTGTACCAGTTACTTTTATATAAGTTTCATGCACCGGTTACTTTATATAAGTTTCATGCACCAGTTACTTTTTATAAGTTTTGTGCACCAGTTACTTTTTCATAAGTTTTGTGCACCAGTTACATTTTATAAATTTCATGCACCAGTTACTTTTTTATAAGTTTCATGCACCAACTACTTACTCTCTGGGTCGTCATCTTCGTTGCAAGTTTTGCTGTTAGCCTGTAAATTCTGAAAAATATGAGCAAACACGGATGCCAATGAATCACAACTAAAAATATCTTACCAGCACATCTCTAGCTCCCCACATCTTCACATCTAGGCCAATTTTTAGGATTTTGGTGATGAAAACCGAGTTTCTTGAGAAGGAATTCAACCACGGTAACTCAAAAAATTGAGAAGGAATATACAGCTAAAACAAATTGATTCTATCACGATGTCTGACAAAGACATGTGATGTACCCGGGGTATGATTCACTTGTCATTATTTGATTCCTATTGATTATATGACATGTTGAATTGCAATATATGTGATTATATGATACATTGAACTGCATGATATGAACTGTATTGATATGCGATGATATATTGAGTGGCATCATATGAGATTACATGAGACTGATGCATGATATATTGAGTAGCATCACATTAGATGACATGATACATTGATGCATGGACATTGGACATATCATATTGATCCTACCGTTCCTTTGATTCCATTTGATATTGATGAGATCTATAGTGTCATGGGGACGATGGGCACGACAATGACAGGCAAAACTGTAGTCATGCGTGTTGTCACTGGAACTAGACACGAGGGATGATGTGCACATCACATGATGATTCTCCTAACGAATGTGTCTGTGTCGCCACCCTCTGCTCGAGCTTGATATTGTTGATGATACATTCTTTGGACTCCGATATTTGGTATCTTGAGATTTGATTAATTGTACCCATTATGCATAACATTCATTTATGCATTGCATTCATGCACAGCAAGCGTGGCATGATACTTTGTCATTTATTGTGATTTTACCTGTTTCTCGTACTGGGCTCTGACCCCCTTCGTGGGGGGTTGTCCTGCCTTTGTTGTATGGGCATGACAGGTGGTACATGTGGACGTACTGCGGATGCTCGAGAAAAAGCATCGATGAATACCAGAGCGCCTTGAGAGCGAGCTCATGTTCATGTTTATGTTTTACGTCCCAGTTATTTGTCACACTTTTAAAGAATTAATTTCCTTACCAGGGTATGCCCCGAGTAGATGTATTTTTTAAGTATGAAGTGTGGAAATTTGGTTGTTGCATGATTTATGAATTCTATAAATTGATGTTGAATGAGAAAATGACATTACCTATATTTTCAGTATTAACTGGAAAGTAATTTGATATATGTAATAATATCGAAAAAATTTAGGGCCAAGTTTTGGAACTTTTAAAACTAATCTTCCTATGTTTACATAAATAATCATCATTGTGTGATAATAAATGTATGATTAGGACCGGGCCCTCACAAAATCATTACAATAATGATTTACTGAAATCAAATATCTCAATCAACAATTTCATAATTGTATCACATCACTCGCTCAACAGCGGCGGCACTCTAACCTCTCGTACGCTCAACAGCGATGACATCATAACCTTTTCTCGCTTGACAGCGGCAGCATCACACTCATTGCTCGCTCAACAACGGCATCACCATAATTCATAACACATACTAATTCTTCGCAAAAATAATATATTATTCATTTAACCAAGACAATAATATATTTAACTATGCTCGTACGTTATACATACCTTAAACTCGACAGCGAAATTTAATCATCCATGATCTTTGGAGGTTCATGAAGTATCTATATTGAATGTCAATTCAATATTACTCAAAACAATATTTCCAATGACGTTATCATTTACCTACTAAATTAGTCATGTATCATAACGTGACCAATCACAATTACTGTACTCTGTATACTACTCAAGGCATCCTATTTTATTCTATGTTCATTTGAGTTATCAATTAAATCAATCGAGTAATACATATCTTACTAAAGTTCAACCCATTCCATTTCATTTTAATGTGTAATATTTTAATTGGAATATAGAAATCATCATGAAAATCTACCATAAATATTACATGGTCAAAATCCCAATACTTAAACAAATTTAAAAAAGAAGAAAATTTTACGAGCCGCGATCGATCGCCATCATCTCGCGATCGATAGCGAGAACTCACTGCCAAGCTTCTATCTTCTGTAATCGATCGTCGCCTTGGCTATGTTCCGCAATCGATTGCGCCCAAGCCAACGATCGATCGCTGGACCTCACTGCCCACCCAGCGATCGATCGCCCTTTTCTCGCGATCGATCGTAAGCACTATTCATCACCTTCAAATTTCAGCTATACGTCGCGATCGATCGGAGCTAGTGCCATGATCGATCGCGACCTGCGATTTTTGAATTTTTTTTTGCTTCAATGGCGTTTTTCAAACCCATACTCAAATCCAACACCCCCAACACCCATAATCCTTCAAAAACTCCATTATAACTCATTAAAACACTAAATACATCAATTTAACAATTCCTTCAAAATCGCCCAAAACTCAAACCCATATCCAAACTTAACCAAACTCAACAAAAATACAATTAAAACTTAGATAAAAGAGAGGGGGAAGAAGATTACCCAACAAGCCACCAATGATTTCTTCTTCAGGGGGAAAAATGGGGGAAAGAAAGAAGAGAGAGACGTTAGAGAAGAGGAGAGAGGGAGAGGAAGGAAACGATTGAACATCTAGTACACTTGGTATATATAGTACCAAGGCTCCAACAACCCGAGTTTCAAATAATCGCCCAAAATTCATTAACAACAATAGTGTTCAATAAAATCTCACGTTCCCTCAAATACATTTCAAACCTCAATCCAAGGCTCCCCAGACTCCAAATCCCACTACTAACACAATTCCGAGGTTCAACACGTCATTAAGAATAAATCTCGAACCTTGAATCTAATACCAACACCATATATGTAAGGACCCCAAGCCCTTAACCCTTAATTAGTGTATTAACCATTATGTGTGGCACATGCTTTCAATAAAAAGTCAATCGGGAAGCTCAAATGATGCTTACAAAATTCCTTTAATATTCAACGTTATAAGATCATCTCTACTAACATATAGACTCATAGAGTTGTCCATTACCATCCCCATTTTGCGACTTTTCACATTGTGGACTTTTATAAAAATTTGGGCAGAGTCTCCCCGTAAATTGAGCTATCCCAAAACAAAAGCACATCATATAATATAATTCCCGGCCAGGGAATACACAATACCCAACAGAATACTGAACACAAAGCAAATTCCCAGCCAGGGAAGACACCACACATAAGACGACAAAAGTGGGTTTCAACACCCACATAATACACTAACGACTCTCATATCATTAGCAATTCTACCACAATTGCATGCAACATATAATGAAAGAGAGAAAGGCTCATGCCTTTATATACAACCCATATACAAGAATATCCATGCTCACAAGCGAGCATCATAAATGTGTATATAAACCTCGGGTGTATATAAGTACTCTATACGATACTGTGCTCCATCAAGCCCTGGTACCACGATCCTGTGAGTGCATCCAATCAACAGCTCGAGCCCAGCTCCATAGCCATCGATGCACCTGTTCACCTGCCCCAACAGAGATGTTAGGGAACAACAATTGCCTCTGCTTTGTGATCGGTCGAACACGTGGCGCTTGTGCCAGTGTATGGTTGAAAAGATTGATGTTGCGCCATTACCCTTAACTATAGTTATTGGTAAAGCGGTAAGCGCTCGATCCTACAATTGGTATCAGAGCCAAGGTCGCGTGTTCGATTCCCATGAGTTGCAGATAGTGCAATTATTGGGGGAGGGATTGTTAGGGAACAACAATTGCCTCTGCTTTGTGATCGGTCGAACACGTGGCGCTTGTGCCAGTGTATGGTTGAAAAGATTGATGTTGCGCCATTACCCTTAACTATAGTTATTGGTAAAGCGGTAAGCGCTCGATCCTACAAGAGACAGCCCCCAACGGGGTGAGCATACCAATACACAAAATCTCATAATCACAATAATGAAATTCATAATTTACAACACAAGTAAATATTAATGAATTTTAAATGATACTCCCTGGATGGCAACATCCTCATCCGGGATTCCGTGTACTGTCCCTGTTCTCACAATCATCAAACTCATCAAATCTCATAAATCAGTAAATCAACACATTGATTTAACTCATAGCATGCCTGATTCTCAAGTATCAATAATCAATGATTCCAAGTTCATTATACATACAAGTATAGATATCCCAATATCTAGTACTGATTTCTCAATTTCGCTATCAATCATAGATAGCTCAAATGCCTAGCATTTATTTTACCAATTTTCCATTATACCTAGACATCTCACATGTCTTATAATGAGTACATGATCCCACGATCATTCTCAGGCATCTCAAATGCCGTACAATAGTCATATAGGCCCAGTACCCCATATATATCAACACATAAATATAGCCATGCGCACAACCATCGATGAAGTCAATATACATTATGCATTTCACAAATGCTCTCATATAAAGTAATGCTCGTACGTCGCACGTACCTTAAATCTCCGAAGTCCGAGCCAAACCTTGCTCGAGTTCCACGCTCCGAGGAACGATGTGCTAACACGATAAATTAATTCACAATTAATTACGAACATGCAACCCATGCTCAAGCACACCCATAACCCTCGAAAATATTGTCAACACACGACAATAAACCAATATCGAAAATTGCTCAAGAATTCCCCACAAATTTTCGAACCTTCACAACACAAATCGAACCCAATTAAACACCATAATTCATCTAAACATGAATTAATCAGTCAACAACATGAATAATCGCCCCACATGCCAAAACCCCCAAAATTCGAATTCAAAGCCCTAAATTCGAATCCAATGCCTCAATTTCGAACACAATCAAGCATCATAATGCATCTAAAACATGAATTAAACAATTACTAACAAGAATCATCACTCCTTGTCAAAAACCCCAATTTTCGAACCCTAACTCATGAAAATCGAGCTGAAATTCGAACCAAATGCAACAAATATTTCGAACCACAAAAGTCAGAAATCATCGACTCAAAATCAGCTCAAAAACGCCCCAAAAACACCAGAATAATCGTACCAAAAACATACCAAAATCGAGCCCCAAAAATCGGATGAACTCCAGTTTTCGAACCCTACGCTTTCTGCAGAAATCCGAGCTCAATCGCGACCAAACTTCAAATTGATGGTATGGGTAGGAGCGCCTGGAAGAGACGAATCCAACGGCGGGTGGCACGCGCCGAACGGCGACCGGACGGCGGCGGCCGAAGCACTTTTGTGCGCGGGGGTCAAAGGGGATCGGGAGTGGTCGCGGGCGAGGAGAGAGAAACGGGTGAGGAGAAATGGTTTCGATAATTAAAATCTCGGGTTTAACTGGTATTTATAGCAAAAATACCCCGAAATACTAATAGCCCCACAAATACATCATGATTCATTAAAAATCATCTGTTTTCAAAAATTCTCTCTCTAACTCAAAAACCCCCTACCGGTGCCCACACAAAGCACCCGATATTCTGAGTCACACTAAAAACCCAACTCACAGGTTTTCACCGAAATGAGAATACGATCTCAACCTCGGGATCCAACAATCCCAACTACTCAAATAAATGAGCCCAGAAGGCCCAACACCGCGATTAAACTCCAACTCGCCACGTAAAACAACTTTACGTGTTATTAACACTCCGGGATTAACATCCCTAATCTCTGGTCATCACAATATAATAATCTCCAAAAACTCAAGTCGGTAATTACACCATAATTACCACAATAAAATCAACTAATGATTATTATTAAACCTGGGTACGGTTAGTTTCCGGATATCACATGAGAATTGTCTCTACTGATTTACATTCTCGTCATTACTTCTTGGGTTGGTTATCGAGTCTGTAGTCAATTTAGTTTAATAATAATAACTAATTATCGTAGGTTAAATATAGTTAAACTACTTGAGTTTGGTACTTATTTTCTAGTCCTTGTGGGTTCGACAAACTTTTCGTAAAATCTACTATACTAAAACTTGATACCGTGTAATTGCGGTATAAAATCGCTACACTGAAATTTTCTTTTTAAATAAATAGTGATCAAAACCCTTATCGATCGATCGCGGCACCCTGTAAGTGCGAAAATCAACATTTTCACTCACGTAGCCCATTCCAAACACATACCTCACACTATATATCCCACTTCTCAAATACAACACACAAAACATCTCAAAACACAATATTAACAACACATCCTCATATTACTTTAGCATACTAACATTTACCACATTTCACTTAATTCAAAACCAAAAATCAATATAACTCAATAATAATCATATCTCTACTTCTTTACACTTCAATCTTCAAATACAACCTCTATCAAGGCAAGGCAAAGTAAAATCTCAAGTAGTTTGGAAGAATCAGGAGAAGGGTTTTGGGGAGAATTGGGGATTTATTGTGTTAATAGGTGGATTTGTGTGAAATGGTTGATAAGTGAGGTATTTTATACCTTATAACATTTTAACACCACCTTTTAACTCGTCCCTCTACATTAAATTATACTAACATGAATATTAACCACTAATTCATACCATCCTAAATCATTTCATCAATTCAACATTTAATTACTCAATGCAACATGCAACATAAAACAAGTTCATGCTCACCTCATACTTGGTTCATCTCAAAATCGAGTCTAATCACAATCCCGTAATTATCTCATAATTATCATTATCCAGTCATAATACACATAACCATCTTTGACTATCACAATTCTTTTGATTCTGCTTGGAATATTTATTTGAGCTTCCATTGTGTTGTATGCCTCCAATAATGATATCGACACAAGAATATGATCATTGAGAAATGTTCTGTATGATCTCTGTCATTGCAACAGTCATATTCATGTTCCTGACCATTGTTCAAAATTAATGACAACGTTCATATTCATGTTCCTGGCCATTTTTCAAAATTCAGTTCGATGATACCTTGATGGACCTAGCTGAGTTATTCGTTCATATAGGTACGTTTTAGCTTAAGCTGGGTAGATTGTTTCAGCTGTGCTGGCCACATATATCAATGCACAATGTTGTCCAGCCGGGTTATCTTGCTGAATCATATCACCTGTCACAGTCTTTTGAATATAGCTCTTGTTTCGTTGATTTAAAGGGATACATTTTTGGTCCTATATCTTTTGTTGTGCCTTAAAACGCTACAACACTCATTTCTCTAATTTAAATAAAATTATCGATTTTTGTTTTGATGATTACAAAACCTATGATTTTTGTACTAATGATTTGTGTTGAGTATGCAACATAGGTGTAAGGACCCCCGTGCCCTTAACCCGTAATTAGTGCATTAAGCCATACCATGAGTGCATATAATCATACCATCAGGGGAAAAACCCTATGCAAGTGCAACACCGTATGCTACCCAGAAATATTTCTTGCATTCAATTCCCAATATTCAAATTCCCCCTACCATTATTATTCACATAACATGCACCCACATAATACACTAATATGCTCTTAGTTCATTTAGCAATTTCCATAATTAATTGCATGCAACCATAATGAACAGAAAGAGGCCATAGCCCATTTATACATCCCATATACACGTAAGGTGTACTCAATGAATAAACGTGTATTTGATGCATAAAACACTATACCGGATACCGCTACTGGTACTTCTATCCTGGAAGCACCTTCCAAGCACAACTCGATCTCAACACTGGATCTGAGCGTCCATCCAACCAGCTCTGGTACCTCGATCCTGGAAGTACCTCTAACCAAAAGCCCGAGCTCGACTCCAAAGCCGCTACACCTGTGTTACCTGCCCCAACAGAGACAGCCCCCACACGGGGTGAGCATACCAATACCACCAATCACAAAATAATAATATTGCAATTCATAATTTACAGAATGTAAATGCCATAATTTAAATGATACTCCCTGGATGGCAATACCCTCATCCGGGATCCCCCTGTATTGTCCCTGTTCTCAAAATAACCAAACTCATCAAATTCCCAAAGCCAGTTAATCGTCACATAGATTAACTAATACCGTTCTATTATACCAGTTCCATAATCAAAGGGATAAGAACATAATGTAAAAGACTATAGATATCGCATATATCTAACCAACAATTCCATGTTCTTATTTCATTGCTCGCTCCACAATAGCGGCATACTAAACCTCGCGCACGCTCAACAATAGCGGCGTCATAACCGATGGTCGCCCAATGGCGACCGCATCCCGAATCATTGCTCGCTCGAAGGCGGCACTGTATGATTCCCAATATATATATATATATATATATCCATTGAAGGCAAAGACCGTTTACCATGCATATCATTATCCATTTGAAGTAAATATAGTGCACCATGCATCTCAATATTTATCCAATGTAATTACCACATGCCAGACCACATGCCAGATATTGTAATGTCCATATAATACAAATACCATACACCATGTATTCCAATGCCCATTTAATACCATTATCACAAACCATGCATATTACAGTTGCAATACTATAATAGGCTATGCTCGTACGTCCCACGTACCTTAATTTCCGAAGTCCGGGCCAAACCTTGCTCGAGTTCCATGCTCCGAGGAACGATGTGCTAACACGATAAATAATTCACAATTAATTACGAACATGCAACCCATGCTCAAGCACACCCATAACCCTCAACATATTGTCAACCCACGACAATTTACCATTTACAAGACCCGGGGCAGGGCATATACAGGGAGGGGAAACGTATGAGACAATATCAAAAATTGCTCAAGAACCACTCCTAAAATTCGAACCCCAACCACACAAATCAAATCCAAAAATCACCATAATTCATTTAAAACATGAATTAAGCTATCCAAGCAAGAATCAACACTCCTTGCCAAAAACCCCCAATTTTCGAATTCAATACCCTTAAATTCGAACCCAAACAAGCCCTTAAATTCGAACCCTTACAATTCTTCGAATTCGAACACAATCAAGCATCATAATGCATCTACAACATGAATTAATCAATTACCAACAACAATAATCGCCCCACAAACGAAACCCCCAAATTTCGAACCCTAACCCACGAAATCGAGCTGAAAATTCGAACCAAACTTAACCAATAATTTCGAACCAAAAAGGCTGAAATAATCGACTCAAAACCAGCTTAAAAACGCCCCAAAAACATCAGAAAAATCGCACCAAAAACATACCAAAATCGCGCCCCAAAATCGGATGAAATCCAGTTTTTGAACCCTACGCTTTTCTGGCAAATCCGAGCTCGATTCTCGACCAAACTTCAAATTGTTGGTATGGATAGAACCGCCTGGAAGAGACGAACACGGCGGCGGGTCGGACGCGCCGAACGGCGGCCGGACGGCGGCGGGCGGTGGCCTTTTGTGCGCGGGGGTAAAGGGGATCGGGAAAGGGGGCTGCGGGCGCGAGGAGAGAGAGAGGTGAGGAAAAATGACTCCGATAATTAAAATCCCGGGTTCAATTGGTATTTATAGCAAAAATACCCCGAAATACTAATAGCCCCACAAATACATCATGATTCATTAAAAATCATCTGTTTTCAAAAACTCTCTCTCTAACTCAAAAACCCCCTACCGGTGCCCACACACAGCACCCGAAATTCTGAGTCACACTAAAAACCCAACTCGCAGGTTTTCACCGGAATGAGAATACGATCTCAACCTCGGGATCCAACGATCCCAACTAATCAATTAGACGAGCCCAGAAGGCCCGATTTACCAACCTCGGGAGATGCCGAACCGCAATTAATTCCTAATTGCCACAATTAAAAATCCATCCAGGATTAATACTACACCGGGATTAACACCATTAATTCCCGGACATCACAATCATCCCCTACTAATAAAATTTCGTCCTCGAAATTGCACCGGTGTACTCCTCGTAACACCAGGACTACACCAACAAAACAAAGCCAAGACCCTGATTCTGAATCACCTTAGAATCGAATTAACAACTGCGAGAATACCAGTCTCGCACCAAGCCCCAAAATAGCGCAACGCCAAAACCAATACAAACCCGAAAGATAACAACATACCTCGACGTGAATCGTCCCACAAGTCAGTCCACCAAAACTGCAACCCAACCAAATCACCATTAGTTCTGACATAGACATCATCCGTGATATTCACCACCTTCCCACGATGCATGACACATATCGTCATGGTGGGGACCACTAGTATACAACAGTATACTCACAGAAAAACCAGTTTTCGCTTCCCAGCCTATCTCCTCCAAAGGAGTAGTTGCACCACTTGCAACCCGGACCGGGTTACCCACGGTCACTGATCCACACAAAAATACATCACCGAGGATGTTTACACCGGTGTGTTCCAAGAAATCATATCTTGGTCCCGACACACCATCAAGACTCCACCAAGTCTCAAGTTCCATAGGGGACATGGAAGGCAACCAATTGCATTCCTACACAAGTGTCAACCATGACACTAAACAAATCCGAATCTCGGCCATCCCTCATTTATCCTTGGATCTAACAATCCTAAAATAGGAAGGCTATCGAATTATCCAACAAGAACCACCATGATTCCAAATCACATCGATCCCTCCTCGGGGAATCAAACAACCCTCACGATCATTCATTAGAATGCATCGTGCCATCGAGATTACCGATCTCGAGGTTCCACAATCTCGCACCGGAGATTCACCATCCCAAGCAAATGAAACCAATGTTCAACAATGAACGAAATAAGGTTGGCATTCGTATACACACACGGCATACATGCCCATACACCACACAACATGCATACGCAATGCAATAGACTCGGGTGTCTCCAATCACACCCAAATCCCAAAACCAACTGTCAAACCCCGATTATTCTCGCCCCACGGAGAATGATGGTTGACAAACCAAAACCAAAGGGTGTGATTTCAACATCACCACCACACGAACCAAAATAACGAATCTCCCCAAAAGATTCAACCGGTAGGAATCACAATACCGTCTTCCTCTCAAGGAAGAAGTCATGAATCCATGATCCTCCAATCCTCGAATTACCGTTCGGAAAACCTGGTATATTAATACCAAAACATATCCCGAAACCCAGAAATATACAATTGGTTAGAGTAGTGCATCAATACTACCATTACCCGATCCAAAAATCCGTATACGCCATGTATACACCTTCCAACGATGCTCTGTACTAATACCATAGTACTCCAAAATCGAGCATCTCCCCGAAGACGTCTCCTCAAACGTCTCACCGAGGTAAGAAATCCATTACTCGGTCCAACATCAGTAATGCTTACCATGGCTGACTTACAATCAAACCACGACCGATGCAAGCTGTCTCCAAGACAGTACAATCCAAATCTCTCCAAGAGATAAAAAAAAATCAATATAGTAGTGTCACCCCACTAACTATATCTCACAAACCATTGTGACTCCCATTGCATGCCACATGCAAGGGTGCTCAACTAGAGCTAACAACGACTTGTTGACACTTACGTTGGTAATACCAACGAACTTGAGCTGTCCCAAAACAAGTCTCTCAAAACAATGACGTATAAACGTCCCCGTGAGGTATTCCCTACCTCAAACACCATGCCACATAGAGACTACAAGAGTCTACCATAACCCTCATCGTATCACCATACGATTCACCCAAACTCGTGTCCAACGAGCATTATAATGGCTAACACAAGCACGCTAAAGTACTGCAACAATACTTGGCTAGTGATTCGTTGGTCCCATAGGCTTATACCAACCTATCAACGTGACACACATACCATCCCGGTATACCATACCGCACAAACCATTAGAGTTGTGGGTCATCGCCCAACATATCTCTAAAACACTAAAGCACTTTGGACAACCCGGAGTCCATGCTTAATTACCAAGCAATCCTAATCCATTAGGACTTATTCCACGCCCTTAGGGTGGGTGCAACCATGCGTACACCACATCACAACAACAAGCGAGTAGTTTCCTCAATGACTACTCTTACCACCAATCACTTGGCCTTAGCCATCCCAGCGAGCATACCCAAGGGTATCATTGCTCGACAAATATTTACCTCTACAATATGATACGGTACACTCACCGGTACAATGCATCAATGCTCCATCGAGCAAACCTGCTCAGCAAAAGGTCTCGTCAACCAATGACCCAGACTCTACCATGTGCTCACCATCGGCACTCAAACCATACTACCAAATACATAAACATGAATGCATTGATCACCAAAATGACGCCAAGCGTCCATATAGATATCTAAATAACATCGTCAAACACATGACGGCACATGTCTACACACGACATCCATAATCTCATCGTCAAACACATGACGGTAAACAACAATATACCATAATCCCAATACTGATAACAAAAGTAATATGACATACCTCATCGCTATCGAGATAGCGGAATACCTGTATCCATCGTCCACTAGCGGTACATAAGCATCACCCATCGCTCGTAGGCGGCATAACCCAGTGCTACACACATAGCGGTATAACCCATCGCTATAGAATCAGCGGCATGATCCCTCGCCATAGAGTCAGCGGTATAAAACGTCGCTATAGATACCCGACGGTATGAACCATCGCCATAGATGTAGCGGAATGTGCCCTCGCTGTATGATACCTGGTGGCAAGAACCATCGCCAATAGAATAGCGGAATAAACCATCGCTAAGAATACCCGGCGGCATAAACCATCGCCAATAGAATAGCGGAATGAACCATCGCTAATAAAATACCCGGCGAAACCACCGCCAATAAGATACCCGGATAATCGCGGACTCAAGAGGTACTCACACTCATGTAGTACTTTGTTCCCGATCACATCGCTACGTCATGACAACGGCATCATCGCTTCGACGTGACAGCGGCATGTATCATCGCTTCGACACGACAGCGGCATCATCGTTTCGACATGACGGTGGTACCATCGCTTCGACGTGACAGCGGCATTTACCATCATCCCGGCATGACAGCGGAAATACCCCTCGCTTCGACATATTAGCGGCATAATATCCCTCGCAATAGTAATATGACAGCGGCATTATCCTTCGCTTCGACATATTTGCGGCAAATATTCTTCATCGCTATAATATGACAGCGGCAAGTATTCACATCGCTACGCCATGCATGCAACCGTAATGCATAACCCGTATTTCAATAATTGTTTCGGCACGACAGCGGCATCATCGCTTCGACGTGACAGCGGCATTTACCATCGCTTCGACACGACAGCGGCATCATCGCTTCGACGTGCATGCAACCGTAATGCATAACCTGTATTCCCATAAACATCGCCATGAGTGTATTTTAATGCACCTCGCTCCAACATGTAGCGGCAAAGCATTAAAATCATCACTCCGATGTATACATATGCAACCGTAATGCATAGTCCATGTCTCATAAGACCCTGCAACCACCATGGTTAGCAACACATATTCCAATTATGAACACATATCATAAACGCACATAAGCAATCATGCATAAGTATGTGCTTCTCATTCCCAATAACATGTTCCTAGGCCCTCAACAGCCCCAAAGAGCTAACCTGGCTCTGATACCACTAATGTAAGGACCCCCGTGCCCTTAACCCGTAATTAGTGCATTAAGCCATACCATGAGTGCATATAATCATACCATCAGGGGAAAAACCCTATGCAAGTGCAACACCGTATGCTACCCAGAAATATTTCTTGCATTCAATTCCCAATATTCAAATTCCCCCTACCATTATTATTCACATAACATGCACCCACATAATACACTAATATGCTCTTAGTTCATTTAGCAATTTCCATAATTAATTGCATGCAACCATAATGAACAGAAAGAGGCCATAGCCCATTTATACATCCCATATACACGTAAGGTGTACTCAATGAATAAACGTGTATTTGATGCATAAAACACTATACCGGATACCGCTACTGGTACTTCTATCCTGGAAGCACCTTCCAAGCACAACTCGATCTCAACACTGGATCTGAGCGTCCATCCAACCAGCTCTGGTACCTCGATCCTGGAAGTACCTCTAACCAAAAGCCCGAGCTCGACTCCAAAGCCGCTACACCTGTGTTACCTGCCCCAACAGAGACAGCCCCCACACGGGGTGAGCATACCAATACCACCAATCACAAAATAATAATATTGCAATTCATAATTTACAGAATGTAAATGCCATAATTTAAATGATACTCCCTGGATGGCAATACCCTCATCCGGGATCCCCCTGTATTGTCCCTGTTCTCAAAATAACCAAACTCATCAAATTCCCAAAGCCAGTTAATCGTCACATAGATTAACTAATACCGTTCTATTATACCAGTTCCATAATCAAAGGGATAAGAACATAATGTAAAAGACTATAGATATCGCATATATCTAACCAACAATTCCATGTTCTTATTTCATTGCTCGCTCCACAATAGCGGCATACTAAACCTCGCGCACGCTCAACAATAGCGGCGTCATAACCGATGGTCGCCCAATGGCGACCGCATCCCGAATCATTGCTCGCTCGAAGGCGGCACTGTATGATTCCCAATATATATATATATATATATATCCATTGAAGGCAAAGACCGTTTACCATGCATATCATTATCCATTTGAAGTAAATATAGTGCACCATGCATCTCAATATTTATCCAATGTAATTACCACATGCCAGACCACATGCCAGATATTGTAATGTCCATATAATACAAATACCATACACCATGTATTCCAATGCCCATTTAATACCATTATCACAAACCATGCATATTACAGTTGCAATACTATAATAGGCTATGCTCGTACGTCCCACGTACCTTAATTTCCGAAGTCCGAGCCAAACCTTGCTCGAGTTCCATGCTCCGAGGAACGATGTGCTAACACGATAAATAATTCACAATTAATTACGAACATGCAACCCATGCTCAAGCACACCCATAACCCTCAACATATTGTCAACCCACGACAATTTACCATTTACAAGACCCGGGGCAGGGCATATACAGGGAGGGGAAACGAATGAGACAATATCAAAAATTGCTCAAGAACCACTCCTAAAATTCGAACCCCAACCACACAAATCA
The DNA here is from genome assembly GCA_907163345.1 of Haberlea rhodopensis. Taxonomy (NCBI): domain Eukaryota; kingdom Viridiplantae; phylum Streptophyta; class Magnoliopsida; order Lamiales; family Gesneriaceae; genus Haberlea; species Haberlea rhodopensis. The sequence continues at coordinate 2,973,073 of CAJQUN010000034.1, read as the reverse complement.
AATCCAAAAATCACCATAATTCATTTAAAACATGAATTAAGCTATCCAAGCAAGAATCAACACTCCTTGCCAAAAACCCCCAATTTTCGAATTCAATACCCTTAAATTCGAACCCAAACAAGCCCTTAAATTCGAACCCTTACAATTCTTCGAATTCGAACACAATCAAGCATCATAATGCATCTACAACATGAATTAATCAATTACCAACAACAATAATCGCCCCACAAACGAAACCCCCAAATTTCGAACCCTAACCCACGAAATCGAGCTGAAAATTCGAACCAAACTTAACCAATAATTTCGAACCAAAAAGGCTGAAATAATCGACTCAAAACCAGCTTAAAAACGCCCCAAAAACATCAGAAAAATCGCACCAAAAACATACCAAAATCGCGCCCCAAAATCGGATGAAATCCAGTTTTTGAACCCTACGCTTTTCTGGCAAATCCGAGCTCGATTCTCGACCAAACTTCAAATTGTTGGTATGGATAGAACCAGCCTGGAAGAGACGAACACGGCGGCGGGTCGGACGCGCCGAACGGCGGCCGGACGGCGGCGGGCGGTGGCCTTTTGTGCGCGGGGGTAAAGGGGATCGGGAAAGGGGGCTGCGGGCGCGAGGAGAGAGAGAGGTGAGGAAAAATGACTCCGATAATTAAAATCCCGGGTTCAATTGGTATTTATAGCAAAAATACCCCGAAATACTAATAGCCCCACAAATACATCATGATTCATTAAAAATCATCTGTTTTCAAAAACTCTCTCTCTAACTCAAAAACCCCCTACCGGTGCCCACACACAGCACCCGAAATTCTGAGTCACACTAAAAACCCAACTCGCAGGTTTTCACCGGAATGAGAATACGATCTCAACCTCGGGATCCAACGATCCCAACTAATCAATTAGACGAGCCCAGAAGGCCCGATTTACCAACCTCGGGAGATGCCGAACCGCAATTAATTCCTAATTGCCACAATTAAAAATCCATCCAGGATTAATACTACACCGGGATTAACACCATTAATTCCCGGACATCACAATAGGTTACGATCAAATTAAGCATATTGAAGATTGAGAAAGTGTTGAAATGCCAAGAGAAAATAATATTTTGATCAAGCGGATCGCCCCATGCGATGAGAGTCATCGCCCCAGGCGATGGGTGCCAGGCGAGGCATCGCCGCGTCCATCGACAGAGGCGATGGCGAGGCGAGCATGCTACCAAGATCGCCCCAGGCAATGATGACCATCGCTCTAGGCGATGGCAACCATTCAAGACTTCGCCCCGCACATCGACTGAAGCGATGCCGAGGAGCTCGCGCATGGGGAGATCGCCCGAGGCGATGGCTGGAACGCCTGAGGCGATTCCTGGAACGTTTGAGGCGATGACTTGTTCGTTTGAGGCGGTCCAGATTTTTAGCTACGGCATTTATTTTCGGTGGTGATCGCCTGAGGCTATCCACACAACGCCTGAGGCGATCTGTCAAATATAATGACCATTGGTGCGTGTCGATGGAGATCGCCCGAGGCGATGTCCGAGGCGATCTAGGAGTGATTCAAGCCTTAAGTGTAGTAACGGCGAGTAGGAGCCTTGGGAGTCTTCTACACTATAAATATGGATGTTTGGGTTCAAGTTGATGTTAAGAAACAACAATATACAACACAAGCAAGCTATACTCAATCCAACTCAAGCTATCATAGCAAAACTTCATATATTTCTATTCTAGTGTCTTGTATTGAGAGTTTGTTTCTTATTCTTGTGTGAGAGCTTTATTCTTCATTTGGTTACACCGTGAATGTGTCATTTGTTGTAGCACACAAGCTATGAATCATTGTAAAGGTCCTCCAACACCGACGCAAGTTGGAAAATTGTATAAGTCGCCGACAAGTGAAGTTGGTGCAAGGTTGTGGCTATCCTTGGAGCCCTCAAGGCCAAGAAGAAGTTGTGTGTGACTATCCTTGGAGACCTTAAGGCCAAGAAGAAGTTGTTCTAGTGGAACCTCGGTTAAACGGTTTCTAACCGGGAAGAGGAGACGTAGGCGATTCATCGCCGAACTTCTATAACAAATTCTCGTGTTCTTTATTGCTTTATTTATATTACACAATTATATTATTTTATTATATTGTTTATTGTTCGATTGACATCCAGTCTTTATTGCTTTATTGCTTTAAAATGAGCTTAATAAAACATATGGTATTTTTTGCTTATTTTGTTAATATAGAGGGGGTTCGTGCATATTTACTATAGCACAGCGGGATTTTATGCAATTTACCCATTTTTGTTCACCTCTATCTGCACGAAATTTTTTGCTTACACATATCTGCACCAAAATTTTACTCACTCCTATTTGCATGTTCCAGATTAATATCTATAATTAATATCGAAATCGAATTAAATTACAATAATGTTTGTCGATTTTAAATTGAAAATATCGAGTAACCAAATTAACAGAATTTTTACATAAATATAATTTTTGAAATCGTTAGTGTATATAATTATAATATCAAATTAAGTAAATGATTAAAATTTCAAACGATAAACCATAACATATTACATTTATGTATTCTGATAAGGACTAATATTGCACGTGATAAAAGTTAAAAGACCGAAAGCACTGATACAAGAAACACAGAGGATAACGAGGACCAAAAATAAAGACAAATGAAAGATAGAGGACCAAAAATACATTTTATGCGTCCTCTATTGTCATGATTGAATTTTCATTTGATTAGCTAAATTTTTTATTCTATAATTAGGTGCTCTTATTTACAGTTTTTTGATTTTCTTTCCCTATACTTAATGAATTTCATCAATTTATACGAGGATATCATCTTTGTGTCCGGCTAGTTTAGATTATAACATTAGCCTGCAACGCATTAAAAGATTTAGAAGAAATGGGAATTGATATGAAAATTTTAATTAAAATATGTATGAAAATATACATGCTCATATGGAATTAATACAAAATGTAGGGCAACTAAACATTTAGGGCCTTGGCAAATTATCATTTTAATTCAATAATTTGGTATTACCTATCACATATAATAGTTCACATATTAATCTAACAATATATAAAAAATTCAAATATTAAAATAATATTTATTGCATAAACAAAACCAAGAGGACATAATATTACCTATATATTTCGAGCAATTAGATGGTGTGAACCACATATATGGTCCATATCATTCAATTTGATAAGAGTGTTACTCAATGGTTCTTATCATCTAATGGATAATATTTATACGGAGAATGTTACATAGGATATCAGTTTAATCATGTGCATCATTTAAACAAAAGAAGAAATGGTACCTTCACTGATAGTCATATTTTTGATAGTTTTGTTTTATCGAAGTTGTCTATAATATTTAATTTGTTATGTATAGCTTTCCCACATAAATTTAGAAATAACAAGTTTATTTTTTATTATTGTTTACCTATAGTATCCAAACCTACACATTTAACCACTTTATATATAATAATTCACCTCATTTTGTCAAATAATATAAAATCGAATAATCAAATTTTCTTTTTTACAAAATTAAGCTTAATTATTCCAACTTCGAAATATTACTGTTTGGTATTACACAAATCCTAATTACTTCGATAGTTTGTGGCAACATTTTACGAATAATATATATCTTCATTGAGTACAAAAAGATAACATGTGTGTCAGTCACAATTACCTTGGAGCACACCACATAAAAAAATATTAGCACATGTGATCCAAGAAGCTGGCAGCCCCAGTGCGGCATAGTTGTACAATTAGCTGAAGGTGAAGATCCGAATACGACAAAGTGAAAAATGGCTGATGTTGGGGCTTCAGATGCTGTGAAAATGATTCGTGGTTTGCAGTTCCATGGAAAAAAAATCAATAAAAGGGTGGATAAAGTTATGTCGTTACTGTCCGATTTAAGAACAACTAACAGGATATTGAATAGTTCACACCGGATGAATTGGCTGTTCTTTTTCATATATGATGCAAATCTAACCGAGGATGTTCTTGAGACTTTCGTTGTCGACGTCGCTGTAATGCTTCAGAAAAAAGAAACGGGGTTTATCAAAAGATTTATTGGTGAAATTTTCCCTGAAGAGAAATATGGATTTGTGCTTAGAAATATCAAGAAAAGTATTCCGAAATTCCACCATGAGTTTTTTAAACTTTTTCCAAATATTTGCTATGAACCACGGGTAGCAAATCAGGGTCAACGACGTTTAAGGCAGACATATCCTCGCGGCATTGAAGAACATTTTGTTGGAAGGGATGATGAGTTAGAGAAACTTGTTTCTTTGGTTGTTGAGAAGAAAAATCGAGTTATTTCCATATGGGGTGTGGCTGGTTTGGGTAAAACCACCATGGCTAGAAAAATTTACAAGCAAGAAAAAGTAAGGATCAATTTCAATGCTTTTGCTTGGGTTCATTTTTGCCAAGGATGTCAAATCAGTGATTGTTTATTGAATATCCTGATGCAACTTACTCCAAGAGAAGCGAATAAAACTACAGGAAAGGAAGAAGTGATATACATGTTGAAGGAAGTTCAAAGATGGAGTCATTGCTTGATTGTTCTGGACAATATTCAGGATATGGAACAGTGGAGGCAGCTGAGTCCTGCCTTGGAAATGGAAGGCGGTCGAAGCGTGATTTTGCTCACAACCCGTGAAGAAAATCTTGCTAAGAAGGGATCTCCTCATAAACTGAGGCTTCTAAACGAAGATGAAGCATGGGAATTACTCAAGGGACATGCTTTTCCTGGAAAAGATGGTCCAGGTTAGAGTGCAAATCCCTATGGGTTCATTTAGCTTCTCCATACTTTTATTGCATATATTTTAGGTGTGTATTAAATATTGGTGTTGTCGGGTCTTGTATGATAGCATAATTTTATTCTCAGTTCTCGAAACATGTTAGTGCTTAGTGTTTCTATGGAAGATTTTAGAATCGAACTCCTAGATTTATTGTTCACCTTACTCCTTTAATCCTCTACTTCTTAGATATAGGGGATCAGGCGTTATGGACATTGATACCCGAGCAGGTTCGGCCAATAAAGGACACCCATGGGTCGACCAAAGTCCATCATCGCCCGCCCGAGGCGAGGAGTTCTGGGCGAGCTCCTAGCTCGCCCTGGGTAGGACCGTCCAGGCAAGCGAAAGAGCTCGCCCGGACAAAGACTATTCTGGCGAGCTTGTAGCTAGCTCGCCCGGACCAAGGACCCTTCGGGCTTGTTCTTACCTCGTTCAGGAGCTCTCTTGTGTCAAGCTACTAGCTTTCAGATGAGCCCTCTAGATCGTCCCTGCCTCAGGTCAAGATGTTAGCCCTGACTAAAGTATTTACTCGAGCAAACCTTACTAAACCCTCCCAACTCATTCCCTCATCTATGTAGGCGATCTCATTAGTCTTTATGCGAGCCCAAAGGCTATATAAATGCGATCGCGGGTGAACTCATGAACTGAATGATATTGTTATCATATGTAATTCAATAATTGTGGTTGTACTTGTAATCTTTTATGGAAAATCTTTGTTTGAATATTAATATATATGAGATTTATTCTTCTGTTTACCCATGCATCATGATGTATTGATGAAGTCTAGAGATTGCTAATAGTCTATATAATATGGTTATGCATATGATGGTGACCGTGAAACATATGTGATTTCTAAATGTTTCTGGTCGATCAGCCTTCGAGAACGGGATATCGCTACATGCTTGCTAGAGACTGATATTCATGATATGTCTAATATAGTGGTGTTGGCTTAGAGAAGTCATCACATATGAATATACTTAGAATTTTATAAGTGCTTACCATTTATCGAGCATAGAATTTTTAGTTATAGTTGTGCACCATTACTCCTCATGACCACCTCATGACCCAAGACGTCGTTGAGGCATTGACAGATAGTTGTATACTTTGATTTAATGACTGGTCGTATGCAAGTGGGAGATTGTTAGAATAATATATGACCTGCCAAACATTGATCTGCTCGGCTTTATGCACATTTATGCACATCTATAATTATATCACCCTAGTCTCTCATAGACAAACAAAAAATGATACATACCTATCTAAATCACATATTTTTCATTGAAGAAACGTCGAAACCAAACTAGCACCGGTGTTGGGACTGTAAAACTGGTAAGATTGTTTGGACTCGAGGGATCACCATTTCAGATGTAATCGAATAACGGTAACCTCTTTTTGTGTAATTAATATTGGATTTTTAGATTTTATATATGAATCTGTCACAATTGATCGTCCTTGGGTGTAAGTCTGGAAAAGAATTTTATGTTTCATATCTCCGCTGCGTTTATATCAATCTCAGAGACAAATCCAACAACTTTAGCATTAGTTTCTCCATCCCCAGTCTAAACTGCATCCTCTTTGTTTGGATTACATAAAATTATTGTTTTGAAGATTGTAAATAGTGATTTCCTTCAGTATCTAATTTTCCGCATCGGTTTTGTGTTAAAACAACCTCGGGCATAGCATATTCTGTATCTCATACGCTGCTTGTTTGGTGATGAATGAGTATAGGTTGAATGTAAATTATCACGTGAGAAAGTAACCGATGTTGCTGATGACTGTTTTGCAGATATCGGTTTGTTTCCAAGACTTGGGAAAGAAATGGTTCATAAGTGTGGATACCTCCCATCAGCAATCTCTAGACTTGGAACAATTTTGAGCAGTAAAAACTCTTTGGATGACTGGCAGGTGATAAAGGAAAATGTTTCTGAATATATACAGGTTCACCAGATTGAAGGAGATGAACAATTAGCGAGCAGTTTAGATTCAAGTTACGCTAATCTGCCATATTATCTGCAGCAGTGTTTTCTATACCTCAGAAACTTCAGCAAGGACGAGGAAATAGATGTGGAAGACCTATACTTTTTATGGATCGCTGAAGGCATGGTTACATCTGTAAACGAAGTTAGGAAAAAGAAAACACCTGATTTAGCAAATGAAGATAGGGAAGAAACGACACACGACATAGCAAATGAGGATAGTGAAGAGATAACACTCGATATACCACGTGAAGAAGAGACGACACAGTATATAGCATATGAAGGTAAGGAAGAGATAACACTGGATTTAGCTAATGAGGAGGAGATGATTCTGGATTTAGCAAACGAAGATAGGGAAGAAACGACGCAGGACATAGCAAATGAGGATAGGGAAGAGATAACAAATGAAGAAAAGATGACACAATATATAGCATATGAAGCAAATGAAGATAGTGAAGAGCCAGCACTAGAAAAAGCAGAAAAATACTTAGCTGTATTAGCCTCTAGAGGAATGGTTTCGCTGCAACGGGATGAGTTGTCAGCAACTAGAAGGTTCCAGTCGTACTTCCTTAAGAGTTATGCGCGAGAATTGACTTTATGGGAACAAGAAAAAATAGTCTTGCTCCAAAATTTTATAGATTTTTGCGTGGAAATGAGCCGATGTTAGATGCAGCTTTTACTGGTGATAGAACTCGTAGATTGGCTATTCATTTTAACCAACAAGAAAAATTAGAGAATCTGCCTCCCATGGATAGTCTAAGATCTCTTTTCTTACTCAACTCAGACAAGAAATCTGTCGAATCACACTGAAAATATCCGACATTGGAAAGTTTAAACTTCTTAGAGTCTTGAACTTCGTGAGGTGCAAATTTGATTTGAGAAAATTATTTGAAGGGATACATAGGCTTCTTAACCTGAGATATTTGGGATTGTTATACTGTGATTTCGATGAGTTGCCACCATCTATAGGCAATTTGATAAACCTGCGTGTACTGAATGTTCGAGTGCTTGAAAATTATCATCTAGTAATACCAAATGGTTTTTTGCACAAGTTGGTTCTTCTAAGTCACTTGCGTCTTCCATATTATGCAAACCACGAAGAAACCAAAAAATTGATATTAGGGGATTTGCTGGAGTTGGAGACACTCCTCGGTTTCAATAGTCTGATTCATGATGTCTCCACTCTTTCCAAGTTAAAGAAGCTTCGACGTCTAAGAGCACATGTTTACAGTAATGACAGTATAAAATCGCTTGTCAGCTTCATCGTGTCTCACGGGCCTCGCATACGAACCGACCTTATTATCGAAAATAAGTGTGATTTTGCATCAAGGGAAGGAGTAGCTGCTTTGCAAGAGGTGTTGATGTGCCCCAATCTTCATGCGTTGACTTTGTCCATGGTGTTGATAAAGGAGGTCCCGAACTGTGGATCTTATATATCTTCACACCTCGCCCATTTAAGACTGATAGGGTGTAGGATTAAGGAAGATCCAATGGGTGTACTTGGGAAGTTTCCCAACTTACAAAAGCTCTGGTTAGGATATGGTGCTTTTGTTGAGAGAAAAATGACCGTCAAAGCTAATGATTTTCCCAAACTTGAATATCTTGAAATCTGTAATTTGCCTTACTTGGAAGAATGGAGGTTAGATGAAGGAGCCATGCGCAGTCTTTCAAATTTGATAATTTGGAGGTGCCCCAGATTAAAGATGATCCCGGATGGATTGAAATCCATTTCTAACCTCAAGAACTTGGAAATTGAGTTAGCACCTGAGGCATTTGTGGATGTTAGTGAAGAAGAATATCTCCGAGTTTTCGATTTTGTTCCTTCTCGTATTATCAGGTATTGCTTCTCAGATGATAGAATCATATCTCTGCATGCTAACCTCTGTAAGTATGGATATAGAATCGCCAGTAAGACAAATCATGGGTGATTCCAATTATGTAAATTTTACTTGTTACCGTTTAATTGTGAGATTCAAATAAGATTTAAAACTGAATGTAATCTACCCGAATGATCGATATGCAGAAATCTCAAACATGAACGAAATCTATTGAATAGAAAATAGGACTGATCTCCAAAACACAGGAAAATTGTTATTAACTTTGTGTAATTCTGTATATGTTGTATTACTGAATAATTGCAATAATTGTATTACTAACCATCATATATTTGTTTAGTGCTACGTGTTAAAAGTTTGGGACTAGTATTGAAAAAGCTTCTATTTTTAGGACATTTTTTGTAATTTCCACTCTTTTGTTAATAACTGTCTATCCTATTTAATGGCAACGATCATTTTTGCTGCTTTTTGAAAATGTTTAAGGACTAAAAATGTCCAAGCTCTCAAGTATTTGCAGCAATTTGATAAAGATTTTCTGGCAGGAGGGTTGATCCTTGTTCGACCAGTTACAATAGTTTCTAGTAAAGGATGAATTACACAATCATTTCAGGTATACTTCTATTTATTTACGTTATTATGTTTCCAATTAACTTATCCATGCCATTTAAGGAGGCCTCTCATCCTTCATTAAACAATTAAACTTTAGTCAAATCCCTTAAATGGGATGCTTAAATTATACTAAATTTAATGATTTATAAAAAAACTGTAAAAAAAACTTTGAAAAATTAGCCAAATGAGTCCCATTAGAAACTATCCCTCATTTGCTAGATGTCTCCCAGAGTAAGTGGTACAAATTTCAGATGGTATTAGGAATTTGGAAAGCCACCCGAATGAGCGATTAAGCTAGCTGATGCCGTGTATATATGCTTGAAAATAAGCTAATGCTTTAGAATCCATTGCCTGTCATTAGCTCAGTGCTAAGCTAAAATTTAGTTCAATGAGTGCTCTGGTAGATATTAGTTCAACTTAGTTTTTGGTTCATATATTGGTATTGATGTGTTCTTGGAAATCTAATTTGATGATTTACAATTGGGAAATTGTTGGTTTATGCGGTTGGGGATCAGATACATGATGCGAAAATCATATTAGGCATTAAGATGTTAGAGTTTAAAATTTTGTGTCATATTGTGTTTCACTTTAATGGATAAAGTATCGCTCTTTAATTTTATATTTTTATACCAAAAACATCTAGCAATTGGGAATGTTTTTATTCTAAAAACTGTTCAAATTTTCAAAAAAAAGATCGAATGTATTTATTCTAACCTTATTCATGAACTGTATATGTTAACTCTCCTTATTGGAAATTACACTTACAATCTTCCAGATGATGATGATGAAACAAAGGAGATTTGAACAATGGGAGTTTTGGGGTTGATGATGATGCACTGAAGGAGGCTTCTGTTATGATTCGAAAGCTTGCTAATGTTTATTTCTGTTTTATTTATCAATCGGTTAGTTGTGTATCTGTTTTAAGGACATGGATTTTTTTTTTTTAAGTATTGTAATTTTTGTTCTTCAGTACTTGTAAAGATGGATGCTTCTGCAGAATGGAAATTTGATTAATTTATGTTTTGAGTTACCATTTTATATGGCTTAATACATTCAAAATCTTGGATTCATTGCTGGTCGCATTCCATTAATTTCGGAAATCGAAAGTACGTAGTTAATGAAAAATACTATCCATCCACGAAAATCAAATCGTCATCGAATCCAGCTTTCCTTAGCAATTTATCGAATCCCGGGAAGTTGGATAACAGCCTTTATCTGGCCTTGGGGTGATCCCAATATGCCAAAAGGGTTTCTTGCACCGCATCATTCCCCCGGTGTGGAAAGAATTAACCTTCGAATTCCTAGCTACGTCCTCCAATGATACCTCTCGTTGATCTTTTCTTGGCGACATATTGTAGGAAGCGTAGCCTGTATCTGATGTAGCAGCGTAAGCGTATGGTAGAAGAGATAATCCTGTTGTTTCACACGAAATAGCTAGAAAAAATATTTTCATCCAATCATAAACTATCTTTTGTTAATGAAATTGCACCAGCATTTATAGACGTACATCCGATAATTAATTTCTAATTAGTTTCGGGAAATATTTTAGAAAAATAAAAGTATGTAATTATCATAATGAAAAGATTGTATCAATTCATGGAAATCAAATTATAACCGAATTCCGACTTCAGTTAAATGATTTATTACCTAAACCAAATTTTATTAAAAAAAAAAATTCCAAAACTCCGGCCAATTTGGATACATGTCATATTGGGGGTGATCCTAATGTAGGGGTGTTTAACGAACCGGGTAGGCCTTGAACCGGTTCGGAAGCAGAACCACGTCAACCGGTTTAGAACTGGTCCGAAATCCGTTAGCTACTGGTCCCGACTGGTATTTGGGGGTAGGGATGGCAATGGGACGGGTCCAAACCCGGACCCACATTGAACCCATCCCGCCGGGCGGGTCTGGACCCGCTTCAACCGTGTTTGAAAGCGGGGCGGGCCGGGTCCTGGGATTGGCTGAACCCGCCACGTACCCGCTTTTTAATTTTTTTTAAAATAAATATGATATTGATTATACATTTTACTTCTTTAATTGAACAACACAGTGTCATTATTTAATTTTCTATCAAAATTCATGTGTTCATTTTAAAGAAGTTGGACATTTTGAAGGAAATAAGAGCAAATTAATAAATATTTAGTGGTTTAAAGATAGTTTTACAATGCTTATTATAAATATTACTAGAGAAAACATGAAATTTAATTATAAAACTCAACTTTTGTGTTTCAAAATTGATTTCTAGCTAATTTTTTTTTTAAAAAAATAAAAATAAAAAAAACTGGAACCGGGGCGGGGTGTGTAAACCCGCCGGGTTTGCGGGTCTAAGCGGGGCGGGGCGGGTCCGGGTTTTATGTGTAGCGGGGCGGATCTTGGGATTGGCCAAACCCGTCCCATACCCGACCCATTGCCATTCCTATTTGAGGGTGTTTGTTAGGAATTAATTGGTATGGGATAAAAGAAGAGAAAATTACGTAAATATACCACTTTCCAAAAACTTCTTTCAACTACATCTCTCAAAGAATTCTTCTTTCAACTAAATACATCTTTTAGAAATTTTATTTCAAATAAGTCAATTTTATCAAACCCTAATCTAATTGGTCAATTTTCATGACTAATTTACCCTTCTTTTTACTGAATCTCTTCTGTCGCAATTTGCAGCGGCTATCTCTGCCGTCCAACATGTCAATATGTGTGCGTTTTTCTGCTGAAAATGGGCAGAATATGGATAAGAAAACAAGAGAGTGTGGAGGGTGTGTGGAGGGAGATTCGAGATTCAGCCGCCGGAGATGAAGTGCATGGCGCGGCGTTCCTCACCGACGAAGAAGAAAATGAAGAAGATGACTCGTTCTTCGATTTGGTTTTCAAATCAACCGCCAGCTGCGAATGAGGCATCGAAGATTTGAAGAAGGATTTTCAGTTAATAGAATCTTCAAGAGAAGTTTTTCTCAGCAAAAGTGACCAGTATATTGTCGGGTTTCCATCCCCCGGCGCCAGATCCAAACGAAGCGGAAAAATAAACATAAACATATCTGACCTAGGGAGGACGATTGCGCTTGATTCATGTATAAACATACAAAATCTAATATAAATGCACGAAAATATATTACCGTTCACCGACGTCATGATGAAGTTGGTGGTCACTCGAGTCCAAACAACATGACCAGATCCACGATCCCAACGCCAGTGCTAGTTTGATGTCAGTCTTTCGTCAATGAGAAATATGTGACTTTAAGTTTTACAATTATGTTGTTCTGTGTTAGGGACGGACTATATATTTATAGGAGCTAATGAGCCACTAATGGGCTTGGGTGCATAAACCCTAACATGTCAACTTTTAGCTTGTAGGGCACATATGCTAACAATCCCACTTGCCCAAAAGCCAACACACGAGCACTAAAATAATAATCCAAGTAGCTCAATCCGATCGAAAAACTTGAAGTGCAACCGTTGTACATAATTATGAGACATAAATATATTAAACATTTTAATTTTAGAACTTTCTATAGATGAAACATTTCGAATATAGAAACTCTACTAAAGTGAGGAGCTTTAAAAAATTAACTCATCACTTGAACATCAATCACATCGAGCACTTAACATTTAATTCTCAATTCTCATCGGCAGATCGGCGGCCGTTTGCTTGTGACCCTATGAGACTCAAGTGTATCATAGCAGTATGATCACAACCTTTATGATTTTAGAAGTCTAACAACTTCTTTGGACTTACCCTGAATGCCCCATTGTCAATTAAGCTCTTTTAATAGACAATGGCCGGAATATAATTCCAGCAACATCCTACCAATCTTGGGTAGCGCCTAGCATCTGCGCTTCACGAAGACCTAGATACAAAAGACTAGCAACATACGAGAACCTGTCAGTCATAGTTAGCGTGAAGTACATTCCTTTCACTCAATATGTCCCGATTGAATCAAGGGCATTAGTTGATCGAGACCCCTTATGATTTCAATAACTATGTATTTGTTTCACGTTATATTATCCATTGTGTGTGTATATGAAAAACTCTTTTTTCACAAGCACTACCCACTCTGGCCAGAGATTCTTTAAATCATATACAGAAAAACACATAGGACATCATGGTTCATCAAGAGCAGTGGTGAATCCCCAACGACAATCATAGGCTTCTAACAACATCACTGAATACCTAAAATAACAATTTTATGACCCGCATGTGATCAGTCATTAAATCAAAGTACACAACTATCTGTCATGAACTGAATGACGCCTCGGGTCATGAGGAGTAATGGTTTCACAACTATGACTAGAAAGTATATACTCGACAAATGGTAACCACTTATAGAATTCCGACCAGGGTCGTTCAGTGAACTCATTCCTAATGAGCACCTATTTGTTGGGTTTCCGTACCCCGGCGTCAGATCCAAACGCAGCGGAAATAATATAATAAACAGATCTGACCCAGGGACGGACGATCGCGCCTGATTCATATATAAACATGCAAATATCAAATATAAATGCACGAAAAGAGATTACCGTTCACCGACGTGAATCTGATAGCGGTAGTCCCTCGAGTCCAATCAACCTGACCAGATCTATAAGCCAACACCAGTGCTAGTTTGGCGTTGGCATTTCTATGAGAGTGAATGGAATCGTATGGAATGAATTGAGTCTCTCAACTAGAATGACATATTTATAGGGTCATTAAGTAACTAATGGGCTTTGGGTGCATAAAGCCCAATAGGCCAACTTTTGGCTTAAAGGGCATATATGCTAACAATCTCCCACTTGCCCAAAAGCCAACACATGAGCACTAAACTCATAATCCAAGTAGGTCAATCCAATTGAATTACTTGATGTACAAATGACGTACATATTTATGAGATAAATATATCATACTTTTTAATTTTAGAACTTTCTATAGATGGAACCTTTCCAAACATAGAAACTCCACTAAAGTGAGGAGCTATCAAAAATTAAACTCATATCTTGAATATCAATCACACAATCTTGAGCACTTAACATTTAAGTCTCAATTCTCATTGATAGATCAGCGGCCGGTTGATTGTGACCCAGCGAGGCTCAAGTGTATCATAGCAGTAGGATCACAACCTTTGTGATTTTAGAAGTCAAACAACTTCTTTGGGCTTACCCTGAATGCCCCATTGTCAATTAAACTCCTTTAATAGACAATTACCGAAATATAATTCCAGCAACAACCTACCGATCGTGGGTAGCGCCTAGCATCTGCACTTCACGAAGACCTAGATACAAATGACTAGCAACGTACGAGAACCTGTCAGCCATAGTTAGCGTGCAGTACATTCCTTTCACTCAATATGCCCCGACTGAATCAAGGGCATTGGTTGATCGAGACCCATTATGATTTCAATAACTATATATTTGTTTCACGTTATATGATTCCTTGTGTGCGTATATGAAAAACTCATTTTTCACAAGCACTACCCACTCTGGCCAGAGATTCCTCGAATCATATATAGAAAAACACATAGGACATCCTGGTTCATCAAGACCAGTGGTGAATCCCCAACGACAATCATAGGTCTCTGACAACATCACTGAATACCCAAAATAATGACTTTATGACCCACATGTGATCAGTAATTAAATCAAAGTACACAGCTATCTATCAAGACCTCAATGACGCCTCGGGTCATGAGGAGTAATGGTGCACAACTATGACTAGTAATTCTATACTCGACAAATGGTAACCCCTTATAGAATTCCGAGTAGGGTCGTTCAGTGAACTCATTTCTAATGAGCACCTATTCATGTGTGCTGACTTCTCCAAGCCAACACCGATGAAACGCGGCGCACTACACTAGACACATCATGAATACCAGTCTCTAACGAGCATATATCGATATCCCATTCTCGAAGGCTCATCGACCAGGAACATTTAGAAATCGCAGTCGAGAATGTATTTCATGGTCACCATCATATGCGTAACCACATTCTATGGACTATAGCAATCTCAAGGACTTCATCAACACATCAAGATGCATGGGTAAACAGATGAAGAAGTGCCATATATATTAATATTCAAACAAAGATTTGTCATAATAAGATTACAAGTACAATCAATCAACTATTGATTTACTTAATCATGTATAACAACAATATCTTTCACTTTCCCAAAGCCAACTACTCATGTGTCTAAAGACCATCTTCCCAAGATGTCTAACAGACACCAATCCTTGTAAAGGCTTTGTCAGTGGATTCACTATATTTTTCTGTTGAAGTGATTCTCTCGATAATAATGGTGTGTTTACCATCTCTCTCATTAGATGGTATTTTCTCAATATAAGTTTGGATACTGATGAGATCTTGGCTATTCATAATAGCTCAAATGTTGTCACAGTACACAGAGACTGTGTCAACTGCACTAGAAATTACACCCAACTCTTGGATGAAATTTCTTATCCAAACTGCCTCTTTGCTGCATCGTACGCTACAATGTATTCAGCTTCACTGGTGGAATCCAATGTGGTGTCTTGCTTGGAACATTTCCAAGAGACATCACCATCATTGAGCTTAAATACAAATCCGAACATCGATATGGTATCATCTACATTCAATTTAAAAACCAGCATCAGCTTAGCCTTCAACTTTTATTTCTCCACTTACAGATCCAAAAACCATGAACATATCATAAGTTCTTCATAAGAACTTGAGGATTATTTTCACAGATTTCCAGTGACCTTCACCGGGATCTATTTGATGTCTGCCCATTACTCTAAGAACATACATCAGGCCAAGTACATACCATAGCATACAATATGCTATTAAAAGTAGAAATATAAGGTACCAATGTCATCTTTTCTCTCTCCTCGTCAATTTAAGACCCATTGGCTCGAGAGATGAATACTATGACATATTGGGAAGTAACTCATTTTTCGACTATTCTATGCTAAACCCTTTTAGTACAGTGTTTATGTACGTAGATTGAGAGATCTCCAGCATCCTTTAGATCTATCCCTATAGATCCTTATGCTAAGCACATATGACGCTTCTCTCAATCTTACATGGTGAAATTAGTAGATAATCATGCTTTAATTGATTAATCCAATACCATTCACAATGAGCATGATATAATCGACTTAAAGCATCACAAATGTAACCATGCTCCCACTAACCCTTTTGCATACACATGTCACTTTCGGATTTTTAACAAAACCAAACACTTTGATGATGTTATCAAAACGAAAGTTCAAACTTCGAGATGCCTTCTTAGGCCCATAAATGGACCTCTGGAGTTTGAAAACATTTTTCTCACTCCAAGAAGTTGTAAACACATTTGGCTGCTACATTTCTACCTCAATGCCACTACTGAGAAATGTTGTGTTCACATCCATTACTCATATCTCATATTCATAATATAAAGATATAACTAATAAAATCTAAATAGACTATAGCATTATAACCGATGAAAATTTTCTCATAAACAACTCTTTGCCTATGAGAATAACCGTTTCTCACCAGTCCAGCTTTGAAGGTCACTACCTTCCCATCCACTCCAAGCTTTCACTTGTAAATCCATGCAGCCAATGGGAACAATTCCCAAAGATGATCTACTAAGGCCCATACCTTATTGGAGTACATGGAGTCCATTTCAGATTTCATGGCATCTTGCCAATGTCCCGAATCAATATCTGACATCGCCTCCTTGAAAGTCCAAGGATCATATCCATGGTCTATTTCTTGACTACTTTCAAGGAGTAGATTCATTCTATCACAAGTTCTTGAAACATTTTCAAATCCTTGGTGTGTGTAAATCAAAGGTTGTGATTAACTAAATTAATTTCACCGTTTTCACTTTTCTAGTGGTTTGTGGTTCTTGAACCCGTTCAAGTTATATTATTTTGTCATCCTTTCTAATAGAAACATTTTCTCTAGAAAGATTGCACTTGCGAAACAAACTCTTTGCCTGCAATTGATAATATAATTTCCACAAAATAACATAAGATGGATCAACTATCCAACTAATCTCCCACTGGATGCTTCACATAAGCAGAACAATCTCAAAATAAAAATTTGGATTATTTTTCAGTCCATATCGTATATGGAGTTTTTGTCACTGCATTGGTATGAATTATATTCAACAAATATGTAATTTTAGAGAGTTACTCAGAGAGAATCACATTCTCTTTAAGATAACTCAACATCATCTTGCACTAACATTTAGTGCTCCACATACGTCCATATGAATCAAATTCAATGGACATTCAGCACATGCTAAATTTATGTTGGATTTAAGTTATCATTCTTTTTATATTCTTTGAATATAATCATACTAATCATTCATAAGTTCACCAGATTCAATAAAACATGCATTCTTAAAAATACTGCAAATCACATTCGCATATTTAAAAGAATATCATTCTCTATCAAAATAGGAACAATGTTCATGATTAAATCTAGAACAAATAAATAATTGTTCAAACCAGTTACTAACCAGTTCAAGATTTTATATTAAATAAATGTTTCAAACAGTCTTTGCAACAACTATTGCTACAATGCTTAGCCTCAGGTAGGTTTCACATTCCTAGGGCTCTCTACTTCTTCACATCACATGCAACTTTTTGCAAAAATGCGAGCACAACTGACATCATATACCAAAGAAGTAGAACCAATAGAAACATTTAATTTTAATATAAAACATACCCTTTTTAGAACGCTTCTAGTCTAGGTATTCCTCACAATTTTGCGCCAGTGACCAGCAGTGAAAACATAGATGCCTCTCCTTTCTTAGTTGCTACTATATCCTTTTTCGGCTTTTGAGGTTGAGAACCATTTCCCTTCCTCTTCTTTATCCTTGAACTCTTCCTACCATTGGTAGAAGATTCGACAAGAAGAACACGTTTCTCCTTTTGAATCAAGGACTCATGAGTTTCCAACAT
This sequence comes from Haberlea rhodopensis, assembly GCA_907163345.1. Classification (NCBI taxonomy): domain Eukaryota; kingdom Viridiplantae; phylum Streptophyta; class Magnoliopsida; order Lamiales; family Gesneriaceae; genus Haberlea; species Haberlea rhodopensis. The sequence continues at coordinate 2,954,958 of CAJQUN010000034.1, read as the reverse complement.
TTTGACTATAAGATCAAATCTACAGCCAGTTAATGAGGATTTGTCACATTCAGATTTTTCCAATTTCTCAAGAAGAGATATTTTTCTTACACCATGCTCATAGACCGAAGTCCCTTCTTGCATGTGAAATGCAAATAGCTCTTTTGAAATCGCGAGTCTCAGTAATCGCGTCCGTTCACCAAACAACATTTGTAGGTGTTGGAAAATATCAGCAATATGAGCGTGTTACTCATATCTATGTTGAAACTCATTGGTGACATAGATGCTATCATATAGCACCTAGCCGAGAGATCGTCGTCCCACCACTTCCCAAGTGTGGCGATCTCTTCATGAGACGAACCGGGAGACACTTCAACAGGAGGCTCCCACCAAGGGTATATAGCAACCTTTTAGAAGCAAGCACTATTTTAAAATTAATTGTCAATCAGAATAATTTGGTGGGGTTACTTTGTTTGTATCGAGAATTGATGCAATCGGATTCACGACAATCACAATACTGAGAATAAACAGAAAATACATGCAAACCGTTTGATTATTAATTAATTCAAAAACTATGGACTTTAGTTATTGAATGCTCCCACTAAATTTTTCGAATTCGTCACCCTCATGACAAATGAACGGAAAATCGTATTTTCTTAGTGGTCTTGGAGTCCAACTAGCTCATGATAGCCCCGGGCGAGGGTCCAGCCGACCTCATGATACTAAAGGTAGCTCACAATTGCATTATATGGAACCCCCAAGATATTCGTCTCGTGATTGACATAACCCTATGGAGGCAGGACACTTATGCCTTCTCACGTCAAACTAACCCATCCCACGGATGGTAATGTCCGCCAATAAGACCCCACGAGGGTGAGTAATCTTAAAGGTTAACAGAACCCTATCCATAATTAAGTGGCAGTTAAACACACAGCTTTCCCATGCCAGATATCCCCCCACGAGGGTGAGACAAGACACCTGACACAAGTAGCGTCTCATGGCTTAACTGTTGATGGAAGACATGAAGCAACAAACTCCTTTGAGCTCCCTTTACAATTTGATATTAAAATTTTTGAATCATATTCAAAAGAGGGATTTAACAATTTTCAAATCTCATCCAGTACTTGTTTGTTTGTGTGCCGGATTCATGCAACTATGTTTTATTCATGCAGTCATATGTACTAATAAAACATACAAACAAACATTTATCATACATCATATGCATAATAAAAATAAATATGGACGATTACGGCCTTTTCCTAATTGATCCACGTGAGCCATACGTGGATCACAAGTCTGTCTAAGGTGATGCAGGTATGTAATGTAATCCTATTACATTTTTGCTTCCATTATACATGTCTTGATTCTTGATGCTCCATCTTCAATCTCGATCTCCCACTAATTCTAAAGTTTTTACATTTAAATCGTGCAAACAAGAGAATATGGATACAAATCCGGGGTGGGATACATCAGAAAATAGAGAGAGCGGGCTCGCAGGCCCGATAACCAAAATCACAATAATAATGAAACAATAAAAACCTAAACATTCACCTAAACACATTGTTCAAGGTCCGTAATCATCCATCATGCAATCACAACATATGTAATTAAATATTAAGCTAACCAATTACATCATATGTAATTGGACTAATCACATCACATGTAATTAGATCACAATAATTAATTTATTCTACCATTTCCCACTAATCGCATCATTAATTGATAATAAAATTAACAAATTAAATAAAACCATTTTATTTAATTTTAATTAATTAAATTTCAATTAATTGGTAAAATCTCTATTTTACCTTTAAATCATAATGATAATCGAAAATAAAATTAACAATTAAATAAAACACTTTCATTTAATTTTCAGTTAATTAAATTTTCAATTACTTGGTAAAATCATTATTTTACCTCAAATCATAATATTAGCCAAAAATAAAATTAACAAATTAAATGAAACATTTTCATTCAATTTTCAATTAATTAAATTTTTAACTAATTGTAAAATCTCCATTTTACACTTAATAAATTAAAAATCACATTTTTAATAAATTAAGTATTATGATTTATTATTTCAAAAATAATATCCGGATAAAACATCTAAAATGACCCAAAATAATTTATGGACTCCAAACAATTTGGATCCAAAATTAGAAAATCAATTTCAACCCAAAATACCATATTTTCGGATTTAATAAAAAGAATTTTTATTTTTTTAATATTTCAAAAACACTGTTCATCAAGCCCTAGCAGAGAACTATTCATCATCTTCCCCAACAAGCAGCGGCGGCTAGGGTTTCAGAAACCCTAGCTCGCGCCGCCGCCTTCACCTCGCCCATCCAGGAGTTTCGCGCACATCGAGTTCGTCTGGAAAATAATCGGAAACCCGACGCGAGATGGAAGACGAAAAACTGATCGCGCATCTGAAACGCGAAGTTTCTCGATCGCGCCGCATCTGCTGCAAGATGCTTGCAGCAGGTCGCGATTTTAGGCAATATTCGCGCGACGATGTTTATTCTCTGCGAGTCCGCCGCCGCTCCGAGAGCGCTGCCGACCACCGTGAAAAACCTGAACAGTGTGTTTCATTCAAAACTCGATTTTAATCATTTTCTATATCTTTCCGGACTCCGTAATTTCTGAAATTTCGAACGCGATTAGAATCGATGGGAAACGATCTAATAAAATTAATAATAAAAAATATGAATCAAAGTGACAACCTGGCTCTGATACCACTGCTGGGTTTCCGTACCCCGGCGTCAGATCCAAACGCAGCGGAAATAATATAATAAACAGATCTGACCCAGGGACGGACGATCGCGCCTGATTCATATATAAACATGCAAATATCAAATATAAATGCACGAAAAGAGATTACCGTTCACCGACGTGAATCTGATAGCGGTAGTCCCTCGAGTCCAATCAACCTGACCAGATCTACAAGCCAACACCAGTGCTAGTTTGGCGTTGGCATTTCTATGAGAGTGAATGAAATCGTATGGAATGAATTGAGTCTCTCAACCAGAATGACATATTTATAGGGTCATTAAGTAACTAATGGGCTTTGGGTGCATAAAGCCCAATAGGCCAGCTTTTGGCTTACAGGGCATATATGCTAACACTATTCATGTGTGCTGACTTCTCCAAGCCAACGCCGATGAAACTCGGCACACTACACTAGACACATCATGAATACAGTCTCTAACGAGCATATATTGATATCCCATTCTCGAAGGCTCATCGACCAGGAACAATTAGAAATCACAGTCGAGAATGTATTTCATGGTCACCATCATATGCATAACCACATTCTATTGACTATAGCAATCTCAATGACTTCATCAATGCATCAAGATGCATGGGTAAACAGATGAAGAAGTGTCATATATATTAATATTCAGACAAAGATTTGTCATAATAAGATTATAAGTACAATCAATCAACTATTCATTTACTTAATGACATATGACAACATCATCTTTCACTTTCCCAAAGACAACTACTCATGTGTCTCAAAACCATCTTCCCAAGATGTCTGACAGACACCAATCGTTGTAAAGGCTTTGCCAGTGGATTCACTATATTTTTCTGTTGAAGCAATTCTCTGGATAATAATGTTGCCCTACCATCTCTATCATTAGATGGTATTTTCTCAATATATGTTTGGATACTGATGAGATCTTGGCTATTCATATCAGCTCAACTGTTGTCACAGTACACAAGGACTGTGTCAACCGCACTAGAAATTACACCCAACTCTTGGATGAAAGTTCATATCTAAAGTGCCTCTTTGTTGCATCGTATGCTGCAATGTATTCAGCTTCTGTGGTGGAATCCGATGTGGTGTCTTGCCCGGAACATTTCCGAGAGCAAGCACCATCATTAAGTTTGAATACAAATCCGAACATCGATTTGGAAGCATCTACATCCGACTGAAAACTAGCATCAACTTAGCTTTCAACTTTTATTTCTCCATTTACAGATCCAAAAATAAACAACATATCATAAGCTCTTCATAAGTACTTGATGATTATTTTCACAGATTTCTAGTGACCTTCACCGAGATCTATCTGATGTTTGCTCATTACACTAACAACATACTTCACATCAGGCAAACCTTGCTATACATTATGCTACTGACAGTCGAAACATAAGATACCAATGCCATCTTCTCTCTCCCCATCAATAGTAATGCACATTGACCTCGAGAGATGAACACTATGACATATTGGGAGTTTAACCCTTTTCGACTATTCCATGGTAAACAATTTAGCACAATGTTTATGTGCATAGATTGAAAGAGCTCAAGCATCCTCATAGATCTATCCCTATAGATCTTTATGTCAATCATAAGATGCTTCTCTTAAATCTTTCATGGAGAAATTAGTAGATACCATGCTTTAATTGATTGATCAAATACCATTCACCATGAGTATGATATCATCGACTTAAATCACTACAACTGTCACTGCGCTCCCACTAACCCTTTTGTACACACATGTCATGTCATGCCTCGATATGACGTATACATGTGTTATATGTTTATTGGTGTAATTATGATTAATTACAGTATGATATGGACTCGGGATCGGATTGAACCGAGTAAGGGTAAAACCATGTATTAATGAAAACCTCATTGGAAAATAAAATACATGTGAGAATCAAAGCAATGAGTTCATAACATAACCATATGATTGATGGATTTAATATGGAAATACATGTATACTGGAATATAACCTTGGTGTACATTTAGTATACATTTGGAGGTGCATGAGAATGTGCATGTGAATTGCATTCCATATACATTTACCATGAGTTTGAAGGGAATTACATGTGAATTTGGTGTTGAGGTGAAGGAGTGTATATGAAAGCATAATCTGATTTTAAAAACATACAACACCAAAACACACCTACAAACTCTACACAAGCTCCTCTCCAAACCCTTGATAATTCTTGCATGCTTTTGCTTGGATTACACTTGATAATCAAGCTAAGTAGAGTGAAAGGATTTCATATCTTCGTGGTAAGGAATTCATGATTTCAAGCTTATATGTAGTGGCTATGAACTATATGAATTGAAGTACCAAGTGTTCTTAGTTGAAATTCATACTTGTTATCATGCAAAGAATTGAGTTGTATGCTGAGAGCAACATGTTTATATTGTACTAGAGATTGCATGAAACATGTTTAAATGGTTAATTTCGAGTTGTAGGAGACACACCATGGAGATAAGCTCAAAATCGCCATACTCTGAATTTTCTGGACATCGGCGATCGATCACGAGCTTTGTGCCGATCGATCGCCGATGACAGAGCAAAGTTTAAGGCGGTTAAAACATGTAGCGATCGATCGGTGAAAATGTGGCGATCGATCGCGAGCAACAGAACATTTTGGCGATCGATCGCGAGATAGTGGCGATCGATCGTGATGGAACAGAACAATATGGCGATCGATCGGTGAGATGTGGTGGTCGATCGCCAGGGGCAGAATTTTGAAAAATATTATATTTTTGTAGAATTTGATTTTAATGCCTATGATAACATGATATATTGTTGGTATTGTTATAGCATCATCACAGGGGACGGGATAACGAGGCGGTTAGACAGTGACGCCTACTTTATATCGTTTTTGTCGCAGAACAGATACGTTTTGACGTACGGGTATATGATAGTATTGTGATGATGATGATGTGAGCATGTTATCATATGATTGGTGGTATCATATGCATGTGCATTCATGATATTACATTGTTGAGATGGATGCCACGATAGATGTGTAGTATATTCTTTGGCTGAGATCGGTGCCACGATAGATATGCCGGTGTTGGCATATGCTTTGGCTGGGATTGTTGCCACGATAGATATACATATGCTTTGGCATGAGAGATATACGCCGGTTGGGTATATGCTTTGGCTGTTATAACACGTAAAGATGGTACTATGATATGGGCTGTTAATATGAAGATGTGATGAGGTTCCACTGACATATTGAGCTGAGATAGGCATATCATATTGGTCTGATTATAACAGGATGATGAGTGAGACATGTCATGACATATTTGCATTTGATGATGCATGATACATGACAATCACATTGTTGTTCATAGTGCTTTATCGTTTATGTTTTTGTTGATATCGCAGTGGAATGGTTGTGTATCTATACTCATGTTGTGTGATTGTTTCTGTAGGGACTCATAGACGTGGGAGGACGGGATTGTGAGTCTATTCCGCTGTGAGCTGAACCACTGCTTAGTAGTTTCGAGTCTAGGTTGTATGTGACGTATATATATGTGATGTAGTGGTGACATGGTTTTTGCCAACTTGTAACAACCTACTAAACTAAACTCTTAATTAGTGTATGTTTTACTTAATTCTTACTCACACATGTATAATAATCTGATACATAATGGAATAAGTAACGAGGACCCCACATTAGTGGTATCAGAGCAGTGGTTCGGGAATGGGGTGAACAAGGGTAGATGAAGTGTATTAGGGAGTTGCCTAATCACTTGAAAGCATGTTATGAGTCATGATATGATGTTATACTAACATGCTTTATATATTTGTTGTTGTTGGTAACCTGTATTTGCAGTAATGGCAGACAGAGTACCACATGATGAAGTTGGGGATGCCATGAGTGGCAATGCTAGTGTTGGATTGGCGCCTGTGCCACCCCCACCATTTGGGCAAGGGCCAGTGGAACAGGTACTGTTACCTGGGGAGCTGACGTTGACACAATTTCTGAGTTATCAGCCACCTCGCTTTGAGGGTACGGAATCAGGGGAACAAGCAGAGGAATGGTTGGAACGTATTGAGCAGATCTTTGTGTCAACACCATGTGCCAAATCCGTCTGGATACGTTTGGCAGAGTTTCAGTTGGCGAAGAAAGCCATGATGTGGTGGAAGTCCACATTGATTGAGCTGAGAGCTCAAGGACAGGCAATTAATTGGGATGTGTTTCGAACTAAGTTTCTTGATCACTATTTCTCTGTTGCTGCAAGGTAGAGAAAAGAGGATGAATTTACAAATTTGAGACAGGGATCAATGACCGTGTCTGATTATACTGTGCAGTATTCTTCATTGCTACGGTATGTCCCACATATCGCTTCAAACACAAAGGCAAAGATCAGACAGTTTGTGAAGGGCTTGAGGCCTGAGTTGTTTGACAGGGTAATTTCCAATAACCCTACATCATATGAAGAAGCATTGACTAGAGCCGAGATGGCTGAGATTGCAGTTGGAGTATACAAGGATGTAGAAGAATCTCAACCACCTACATCAGACAGTATGAGACCTAGAGGAGAACCATTTAAGTCATCACAAGGTGGTGCATCTTCCTCTAGATTTAGTGGCAAGCGATTTACTATGCAGAAGGGTGGTACGAGGTCCAAAGGGACAGTCCCAAGGCAGTAGTAGTAGCAGTGGTCGAGGGTTACAATGTTTTAAATGTGGAGGACCACATTTTAAAAGAGATTGTCCACAACTTGATACTCCAGTTTGTTATCGTTGTGGGAGGACCGGACATATGATTAGAGATTGTCCTCAAGCTGGGGGACAACAGATTAGAGGAAACATATCAGAGAGTACAGTGCAGCAGAGACCACAGGGTGTTCCACGGACTGGTGGAGGACAGAGGACAGGACCACCTCAGGGTCAGGTGTATGCACTGAACAAGGAGCAAGCAGAGGCAGCTCCCGATGATGTGATTGCGGGTAAGTGTAATTTATTTACTTATCCTGCTTTACTTTTGATTGATACTGGTGCATCACTTCTTTTATTGCACAAGCGTTTATTGACCGGTATCATATATGCTCGTCTCCACTTGTGATGCCTCTGAATGTTTCGACACCCATGGGAACTACTGTAATGACTGATCAGAGTGTGTCTGATTGTTGTATTCAGTTTGATGCTGAGTATGAAATACAGGCTAATTTGATTGTGTTGGATAAGATGGATTTTGATTGTATCTTGGGTATTGATGTGTTGAGCAGTTATAAAACTATTGTTGATTGTTGTCAAAAGACAGTGAGATTTCAGTCTGATACTGGAAATCAATGGATATTCTATGGACAATGATCACGTGCCAAGATTCCATTGATATCTGCTCTTAGAATGTCCCGTTTGATAGAACATGGACATATGGGATATGTGATCTATGCTGTGGATGTCACAGATAAGAAAGTAGAAAGAAGAGTGGAGGATATACCAGTGGTTGCAGAGTATGCAGATGTATTTCTGATAAGTGTGATTTTTACACTTAATTTGATATATAGTTAGGGTCGTTTTTGTAGTGATTCCTAAGAAATATTACGCGTTTTGGTATATATTTGTATATTTCAGGGATCAAGGTCCAAATGCATAAAAGTCGAGAAAATGAGCTTTAATTAATGAAAAAAGACCAAACCGAGCACAACCGGATATTATCGAACATGGATGAAATATTATATTATAATATATGATATTATAATATATGATATTAGAGGATTTAAAAGAGCATAAGAGATTGAGAAAGACCCGTCTCCGTCTCCGTAGAGCAACCAACGTACTTGACTTGGAATCAATTCAGATACATTAGAGAGACTCACGGGAATTGGAAAAACAGAAGGAACGTGAACAACAAAGATATATTATTACGTGAAAGAGAGTGATGAGTAAGGAGAGCAGCACGAAGAGCTGATATACGTGAAGGAGATAAGAGCAAATCGACGATATCAGATATAAAAAGGAGGATAAAACGTGAACAAAGAGGAGAGCCAGGAACTCACGTACAAATACAGAGAAGAGTGAGCAGCAAAAAGGATATCAGGGAAGAAGCGGAGCGACAGAACGAGAGAGACGGGAGATCAGAGGAGAAGAGGGAAGGAGTTTACGTGACCAGGAGGAGAACGTGAGGAGCAAAATCAGAGAACGTGAACAGCAGGAAGAGACGGACGAAGAGTGAAGGCAGAAGGAGGAAGAGAGTGAAGAGAGGAGAGTTTACTGGGTACAGTAAGGAAAGGCAACGAGTTGGTGAAGAATACATACAACACTACAAACGTGGAGACGGATACGGGATCGACGACGCGATTGACATCGCTAGTTTATACGTATTTCTAAACTTTGTTTGTTTCTATTTAATTTCCTTATGCTTTTGATGTTGAAAAACATGATATTGCATTTGATTTTGAATATGTTGCTAGGCTAAGTTTGTTATCCAGACTTAAGGGATCCTATGTTATGAACCCATGATTTAATTTTAATGTTTTGATTGATTCTTATTTATCTATGTGTTTAGATCTGTTGGGTCCTCGTTACTTAATCCATTATATATTTAATTAAACATACATATGTGAGTCTGAATTAAGTAATAACATGCACTAATTTAGATTATCTTACTAGTTAAGTTGTTACAAGGTTTACAAAACCCTAACCAACTATACATCAAATGTACAAGTAACAACCTACTCTAAGATAACCCCTATGCAGTGGTTCCCCTCGCAGCGGAAATCATGACTCACGCTCCCCACGTTTATGAGTCCCTACAGAAATATTCACACAATGAGTATAGATAACAAATATCTCAGTGCAATATCAAACCACAATATCAATCTCAATGATAAAGCACAAATAAATCATCACTACGTGAATGTTCTGTATCATGCATCCACCAATGCACTATGTCATGACATGTCTCAACAATTACCCTATTATCACGAGCCCCATATGATATGCCTATTCAGCTAAATATGTCAGTGGAACCACATCACATCTTCATATTAGCAGCACATATCATAGTACCATGCTCATCTGTGATAATAGCCAGAGCATATACCCACACCAAGTGTATATCTCTCAAGCCAAAGCATATGTAGTATATCTCTCGTGGCAACGATCCCAGCCAAAGCATATACCACACTAGGCATATCTATCGAGCCATTGATCTCACCAAAGCATATACACATATCTATCAAGGCATCCTTCCCAATCATATGAAATCCATGTATGAACATGCATATGAACTACCAATCATATGATACAAGATAACATAAATCATATGATATCAAAACCATAACATCATCATCACATCATATCTATACTCCGTACGTCAACACGTACCTGTACGGCGACACAAACGAGATAAATTAGGCGTCACTAGCTAAGTGCCTCGTTGTCCTGTCTCCTGAGATGATGCTACAACAATGCCAACAATATATATGTTATCATAGGCATTAAAATCAAATTCTACAAAAATATAAAATTTTTCAACATTCTGTCATCACCGATCGATCGCCCCAAATTCTCGATCGATCGCTGAACTGTTCTCTCTTCACCGATCGATCGAACAAAATCACCGATCGATCGCCACATGCTCACCGATCGATCGCCTCAATTCACCGATCGATCGCCTCATGCTCAAACCGCCTTAAAACTTTACTGTTCGCGGCGATCGATCGAGATCACATGCCGATCGATCGGCGCGATCAGAAAAAAATGAGACAATGGCGATTTTGAGCTTATCTTCATGGTACTTCTTACACAACTCATTTCCTATCATGTAACCATGATTCATGCACTCCCTCGTATCATATAAACATGTTTCTAACATCCTAGAATCCAATTCTTGGCAAAGAAACAAGTTATGATTCTAAGCATCAATAATTGATATTCCCCTTCACATAAATCAATACCAATTACATAATTCAAGTGTAAAACCATGAAATTCTTACCAAGATAGTAAGAAAGCACTTCACACACCTTCCTAGCTCAATTTACAAGTGAATCCCAAGCTCAAACCACAAGAAAGTTGAAAGAGATGGAGAGGAGCTTGGTAGTGTTTTAGTAGGTGTAAAGTGAGTACTATGTGATTCTCTTCCCTAAAGCACCTTGATATAAGGTCATTAGTTTCTCTAACCACTTGTTATCATATTGTTTGGAGTTAATAACATGTTATCTAACATGTACATGAAATGAACCCCAAATTCAAATTCCAATTGCAAGTAAATTCACATACACATGTAATTCCCTTCAAACTCATATCACACATCTTATGAAATGCAACTCACATGTACATTCTAATGCACCTTCAAATGCATGCTACATGTACACCAATGGTATATTCTACTATACATGTATTAAAGTTCCACCCGAACCCCCAATATCATACCGCCACGTGATATAATTACACCATAATCATATCACACGCATATAACATAAATCGAGGCATTACAATTCTCCCCCACTCATTGAATTTCGTCCTCGAAATTGTATATACAAAACATGCATATCATGATACACAACTCAATCATCCTACTCTAAAAGATAGGAAACATAATCATGGATGCAACAGTTTAGTATGTATATACCAACAGTATAATAAAACTGTAACATCATACCAGAAAACAAATCTGGATACCGTTGCATCATATGCTGCTCCGTCTCCCACGTTGCCTCAAATGGTGCCATCTGTATACTAGACTGATAACTGTTGTTATATGAAAATTCCACTAATGGCAACGACTCTTGCCAAGAGGTATCAAACTCTAATACACAGGCACGCAACATATCCTCAAGCGTCTGTATCGTACGCTCTGTTTGTCCATCTGTCTGAGGATGATATGATGTACTTAACCGTACTTCAGTTCCCAACGCTGTCTGTAATCCTTCCCAAAAATGAGAAGTAAATCTCGGATCCCTATCCGATACAATGGAAACTGGAATACCATGTAGTCTCACTACATGTTGAATATACAACTGTGCCATTCTCAGATATGTAAACGTCATACAATATGGCACAAAATGAGATACTTTGGTGAGTCGGTCAACAATCACCCAAATAGCATCGCAACCAGAAGACGTCCGTGGCAAATGAGTCACAAAATCCATCGTGATATGTTCCCATTTCCACTGAGGAATTTCCAAACTATGTAATTCACCTCCTGGTCTCTGTCTTTCCGCTTTTACTTGTTGACAGATCAAACACCGTTTCACAAAGTTCAACACATCCTGTTTCATACGTTTCCACCAAAATTGTGTACGTGGATCATGATACATTTTCTTTCCTCCAGGATGTATACTGTATCTACTACAATGAGCACGTTGTAGTAGTTCTTGGCGTAGTCCTAATGAAGCAGGTACTACCCAACAGTTTCTGTACTTCAAAGTTCCATCACTTGTAAGTACAAATTGGGATGTTTGTCCTTGATTTATCATTTCCTTCCACTGTTGTACTTCATCATCAGTCAGTTGTGCCGTTCTGATTTTCTCAAAAATGTCGGGTTCAACCAACAATGTTGATACCCGTACTGGCTCTGTTTCCATATCAAAAGCATAACCCAAAGTACAACAAGAAGTCATCAATGCGGATAAATGAATCATCTCATCAGCCGTATGATGTACCTTTCGACTCAAGGCATCTGCTGTAAGATTAGCTTTTCCTGGATGATATTCAATCTCACAATCATAATCTTTCAACAGATCCATCCATCTCCTTTGTCTCATATTCAACTCTGCTTGAGTGAATAGAAATTTTAAACTCTTATGATCTGTGTATATGGTAAACGACGTACCATATAAATAATGTCGCCATATCTTCAATGCAAAGACAATGGCAGCCAATTCCAGATCATGTACTGGATATCACATTTCATGTGGCTTCAACTGTCGTGATGCATAAGCCACTACATGTTTGTCCTGCATCAATACACAACCCAAACCAAGTAAAGATGCATCAGTATATAATGCAAACCTGTCATGCTCAGATGGAATGATCAAGACTGGAGCTGTAGTCAATCGATGTTTTAATTCCTGAAAACTACGCTCACAAGTCTCGGACCATTGAAATGATACTCCCTTCTGTGTCAAATGTTTCAATGGTTTGGCAATCGCTGAAAATCCTTCAACGAATCGTCTATAATATCCAGCCAAACCTAAGAAACTACGAATCTCTGGCACAGAAGTAGGTGCTGACCAATTCAACACTGCTTCCACTTTCTTTGGATCAACTGATATACCTTCTTCTGAAATAACATGTCCTAAAAAGCCGACACTAGTCAACCAAAACTCACACTTACTGAGTTTGGCATACAATTGATGTGTCCTCAACAATTGCAATACCATATGCAAATGTTGAACATGTTCTGCATCACTCTGTGAATAGATCAGTATATCATCTATAAAGACAATAACAAATCGATCAAGGTACTCCTGGAAAACCCAATTCATTAGACTCATAAAGACAGCAGGAGCATTTGTCACTCCAAATGGCATTACCAGAAACTCATAATGTCCATAACGAGTTCTGAATGCTGTCTTCTGTATATCTCCTTCCCTCACACGTATTTGATGATATCCTGACCTCAAATCAATCTTAGAATAAATTCTTGATCCCTGCAACTGATCAAACAAATCATCAATACGAGGAAGAGGATATTTATTCTTTATCGTTACCTTGTTCAATTGTCTATAGTCAATACACAATCTCATTGTCCCATCCTTCTTCTTAACAAATAAAACCGGAGCACCCCATGGCGATACACTAGGACGTATGTACCCCTTGTCCAATAAATCTTGCAATTGAGTTTTTAACTCTTTCAATTCAGTTGGTGCCATCCGATAAGGAGCCCGTGAAATTGCAGAAGTACCAGGTATCAAATCAATACCAAATTCCACTTCTCGACTCGGTGGGAATCCAGGTATCTCATCTGGAAACACATCCGCATATTCTGCAACCACTGGTATCTCCTCCACTTTCCTTTTTAGTTTCTGTTCCGTGATATCAAGGGCATAAATCAAATAACCCGCATGTCCACGCTCTAACAAACGCGACATTCGGATTGCTGATATCAAAGGAATCCTTGCCCTCGATCCCTGGCCATAGAATAACCATTGATTGCCAGTATCAGACTGAAATCTCACTATCTTCTGACTACAATCCACAACAGAGTGATATTTACTCAACACATCAATTCCAAGAATGCAATCAAAATCTGACATGTCTAACACAATCAAATCAGCTTGAAAGCCATAGTCAGACTCAAACTGAATATCACAATCAGACACACTCTGACAAGTCATCACAGTAGTTCCCATGGGTGTCGAAACATAAAGAGGCATCAACAGTGGAGACGAGCAGATATGATACCGATCAATAAATGCTTGTGCAATAAAAGAATGTGATGCACCAGTATCAATCAACAGTAAAGCAGGATAAGTAAACAAAGTACACTTACCCGCTATCACAGTATCAGGAGCTGCCTCTGCTTCCTCCCTGTTCAGTGCATACACCTGAGCCTGAGGTGTTCCTGCCCTCTGTCCTCCACCAGACTGTGGTACACCCTGTGGTCTCTGCTGCACTGTATTCTCTGACATGGGTCCTCTCCTCTGTTGTCCACCCACTTGAGGACAATCACGGATCACATGTCCTGGTTTCCCACAACGGAAACAAACTACCGTATCAAACTGTGGACAATTTCTTTGATAATGTGGCCCTCCACATTTAAAACAGTGTAATCCTCGTCCACTACTACTACTACTTCCTTGGGACTGTCCCTTAGATTTTCGGTCATCCCCTTTCCGTGGTCCAAAACGTTTTCCACTAAACCTAGATGAATATGCACCACCTCGTGGTGATTTAAATGATTCCCCTCTAGGTCTCATACTGTCCGATGTAGGTGGTTGGGCTTGTCCAACATCTGTATATACCCCTACGGCAATCTCAGCCATCTCCGCTCTAGTCAACGCTTCTTCATATGATGTAGGGTTATTGGACATTACCCTATCAAACAATTCAGGCCTCAACCCTTTCACAAACTGTCTGATCTTAGCTTTGGTGTTCACAGCAATATGTGGCACATACCGGAGCAAAGAAGAATAATGCACAGCATAATCAGATACTGTCATTGCTCCCTGTCTCAAATTTGTAAATTCATCTTCTTTCCTCTGCCTTGCAGCAACAGAGAAATAATGCTCCAGAAACTTTGTTCTAAACACATCCCAGTTTACTGTATGTCCTTGAGCCCTCAACTCAAGTACTGTGGACTTCCACCACATCATAGCTTTCTTAGCTAACTGGAATTCAGCTAAACGTAACCAAGCAGTCTTAGCACACGATGCTGACACAAAGATCTGTTCCACACGTTCCAGCCACTCCTCTGCCAGTTCCCCTGATTCAGTCCCCTCAAACCTGGGTGGCTGATAACTCAGAAACTGCATCAAAGTCAATTCTCCAGGCAACAGTACCTGTTCCACTGGTCCTTGCTCAATCGGTGGTGGTGGCACAGGCACCATCCTCACACTAGCATTGCCACTCAGGGCATCCCCAACATCCTCATGATACCCTCTGTCTGTCATAGCTGTATAACAAGGGTTAACAATAACATTTACAAGTATATAACATGTTAGAATAACATCATATTCCAACTCCTAACATGCTATTACCATTCTCAAAGTGTTTAGGTAACTCCCTAATACATTTCCTCTACCCATGTTCACCCCGTTCTCGAACCACTGCTCTGATACCACTAATGTGGGGTCCTCGTTACTTAATCCATTATGTATTCAATTAAACATACATATGTGAGTCTGAATTAAGTAATAACATGCACTAATTTAGATTATCTTACTAGTTAAGTTGTTACAAGGTTTACAAAACCCTAACCAACTATACATCAAATGTACAAGTAACAACCTACTCTAAGATAACCCCTATGCAGTGGTTCCCCTCGCAGCGGAAATCATGACTCACGCTCCCCACGTTTATGAGTCCCTACAGAAACATTCACACAATGAGTATAGATAACAAATATCTCAGTGCAATATCAAACCACAATATCAATCTCAATGATAAAGCACAAATAAATCATCACTACGTGAATGTTCTGTATCATGCATCCACCAATGCACTATGTCATGACATGTCTCAACAATTACCCTATTATCACGAGCCCCATATGATATGCTTATTCAGCTAAATATGTCAGTGGAACCACATCACATCTTCATATTAGCAGCACATATCATAATACCATGCTCATCTGTGATAATAGCCAGAGCATATACCCACACCAAGTGTATATCTCTCAAGCCAAAGCATATGTAGTATATCTCTCGTGGCAACGATCCCAGCCAAAGCATATACCACACTAGGCATATCTATCGAGCCATTGATCTCACCAAAGCATATACACATATCTATCAAGGCATCCTTCCCAATCATATGAAATCCATGTATGAACATGCATATGAACTACCAATCATATGATACAAGATAACATAAATCATATGATATCAAAACCATAACATCATCATCACATCAAATCTATACTCCGTACGTCAACACGTACCTGTACGGCGACACAAACGAGATAAATTAGGCGTCACTGGCTAAGTGCCTCGTTGTCCTGTCCCCTGAGATGATGCTACAACAATGCCAACAATATATATGTTATCATAGGCATTAAAATCAAATTCTACAAAAATATAAAATTTTTCAACATTCTGTCATCACCGATCGATCGCCCCGAATTCTCGATCGATCGCTGAACTGTTCTCTCTTCACCGATCGATCGAACAAAATCACCGATCGATCGCCACATGCTCACCGATCGATCGCCTCAATTCACCGATCGATCGCCTCATGCTCAAACCGCCTTAAAACTTTACTGTTCGCGGCGATCGATCGAGATCACATGCCGATTGATCGGCGCGATCAGAAAAAAATGAGACAATGGCGATTTTGAGCTTATCTTCATGGTACTTCTTACACAACTCATTTCCTATCATGTAACCATGATTCATGCACTCCCTCGTATCATATAAACATGTTCCTAACATCCTAGAATCCAATTCTTGGCAAAGAAACAAGTTATGATTCTAAGCATCAATAATTGATATTCCCCTTCACATAAATCAATACCAATTACATAATTCAAGTGTAAAACCATGAAATTCTTACCAAGATAGTAAGAAAGCACTTCACACACCTTCCTAGCTCAATTTACAAGTGAATCCCAAGCTCAAACCACAAGAAAGTTGAAAGAGATGGAGAGGAGCTTGGTAGTGTTTTAGTAGGTGTAAAGTGAGTACTATGTGATTCTCTTCCCTAAAGCACCTTGATATAAGGTCATTAGTTTCTCTAACCACTTGTTATCATATTGTTTGGAGTTAATAACATGTTATGTAACATGTACATGAAATGAACCCCAAATTCAAATTCCAATTGCAAGTAAATTCACATACACATGTAATTCATTTCAAACTCATATCACACATCTTTTGAAATGCAACTCACATGTACATTCTAATGCACCTTCAAATGCATGCTACATGTACACCAATGGTATATTCTACTATACATGTATTAAAGTTCCACCCGAACCCCCAATATCATACCGCCACGTGATATAATTACACCATAATCATATCACACGCATATAACATAAATCGAGGCATTACAAGATCATTGTTCTTCATGCTTTTAAGGGTTTGGCCATCCTTGAATGATATTAAATTGCAATTGAATTGACCATATGATATTGTGATTCGATAAAGTGATCTTTGCCGTGGATTTCAGGCTGAGATCGAGAGATAAAGTCAAATACATGTGTGATAGCAATCGATTTACCAAAATCGAAGGCTAGAAGTTTTCATAGATCAATTTACAATATTAATTGTTCAATAAGGGTACGAGAGTGGCTTATTGTTATGTTAATATTAGATTTGTTATAGCCGGACCAAGGTATAGCAAGTGAATTAGGAAAACTCGTCACCATAGATTGTTTGAATTAATTCTTAACTAATAGGCCGAATTGTGGGGGATTACATAGGTGAACCGAAAGTCTTGATAATTTTCTCTATTGATTTTATTCTTACTCTCTGTTTTTTTGGTTGGGTTTATTATTAAATTAGTTAGTTAAATTAGTTAATTAGTCATAACCATTTTTCGTAGGCTAAATATAGTTAAACTAGTGGAGTTTGGTACTTATTTCCTAGTCCTCGTGGGATCGACAATCCGTACTTATATTATCATTATACTAAAACTTGACACCGTGCACTTGCGGTATAGAATCGCTACACTCGAAAATACTGTTTAAAATAATAGCGATTGGTGTGCGGTTATCGTGTACGCCCAAATTAACCCCACTCAATCCTCAAGATTGATAACAATAATGTAGTAGTGTGAGTAGGGATCGATCTCACGAGGAGGTGTGAATCTTTGTGTTAATGAAAATAAAAATCAAAAGAATACAAGATGGGGTTGTGAATGAATTATACTAATTAAAATTAAAACTAAAGATTAAAGTAATGAAAGTGATTCTTGGTATCGGTCGACTCTTCCTTGGAATTATCATCTATTTCATCGATTCACAAAAGACTCAATTTTTCATATGAATATTCATCGTTGGACGTTTAAACCCATAATCAAAGTCCTATCTCACCTTACGTGTAGTTAAGTAGCCCAAGCGTTCTAGTTTAACCCTTATCAAACAATCAATCAAAATACAAGCGATTAAGATTTAAATCGATGATAGCATATGAACTAGTGAGATCGATGAAGCTAAACAACATAATCCAAGCGTCTATGTTTAATCTAGTCAAGTGTTCTTCCTAAGAATTTAACAAACTCACAAGCCGAAATTCATCAATCTTAGTTGCTTCGTAAATTAGAGGGATCAAACGATTCCGTATTTGATATCTAATTTAGCGTTAGATTTCATGCAAGTTATTAGGTTGTCAATCCAATAAACAAACACAACAATCATATCAATAAAATCAGAAAAACTCTTGATACTCAATAAAACTGATAATTAAAGCTTAAGAATCTCCCCAAGATAAATAAATCCACGGATTTGTCTTCCTCAACCAAGAATTAAAACTAGCTAGACATAATCTAAGATAAAGCAATAAATAAAAACAAGGGAAAGAAAACTAATCCAATCTCCGCTCGTCGAGGTGTCAATCCCGCCTTCGCTTCGATCTTCGTAGCGTTCTTCAACAAAATTGAGAGAAAAATTATAAAACTATCCTAAACTACTCTACCCTAACCATCTAGATGGTTCAAAGGTCTGATTTTCGTCCATATATGTATAGGGAGGCTGATGGAGTAGGTTAGAATCCATGTGGGAAGGAAAGAAATCAAGAATTTTAACTTTCCAAAATCCTATTGGCGTAATTACGCCTAAAATGGCGTAACTACGCCTAAATTCCCGTAGCACTGGCGTAGGTACGCCTGAAATGACGTCTTTACGCCTGATTTTCCATTTTTCTGGCGAGTTTCGTATTTTGGCCATAACTTTCTCATACAAACTCCGAATTCAATGAATCAGCTGTCTACGCGAAGATAACGCAAAGTTCTACAACTTTTCTATGGACTACATTTCCAAAACATGGCTCGAACATATAGAAATTTGAGGAATAAGGAGCAACTGTGTCTTGGATTCTGGGTTTTTCCTCTTTTCTTCAACTTTATTGCTTCTTTCATCATTTTAGCTTGATTTCTTCACATTTCCCTGCATTTAAACAAATATACGATTAGGTAGCATATGTATCAATTTATCCATCAAAATATACCAAATCGTAGACAATTAAGCGCAATAGATGTGTATATTTATAGTCATATCAAACACCCCCATACTTAAACTTTACTCGACCTCGAGTAAATCAGACAAAACTACAATCTTTTTGTTTGGCTCATAGCATCATAACAAAATAACTTGTTCCCACTTTAATGCCTCAATAATTTTAAACATGCATAGTAATGAAAGGCGGTGAAAAATTAATAATGGAACAAGTTCAATCTCTAAACAATTCGTACCCAACAAAGTAGTGAACGTGTGTGGGTGGTCATAAACAAGTGTCATGTACAAATTATAGATCCAAAAGAAGTAAACCCACAATAGTTCAAGTCATACACTAACACAAGTATAAGCTTACTTGCACACTCTTCTCCACTATCTTAGCCACTTTTCAAACACGAATCAAGTAGGTCTTTATTAGATTGTAGCTTGGCCTAGGTATTGGCTTATGAAAGAAAGGAAAAAGATATATCAAACAAGAGAGTATGATAATATGCACACTAAAAGCTTCTCTTCTTGCATG
Organism: Haberlea rhodopensis; assembly: GCA_907163345.1. Lineage (NCBI taxonomy): Eukaryota > Viridiplantae > Streptophyta > Magnoliopsida > Lamiales > Gesneriaceae > Haberlea > Haberlea rhodopensis. The sequence continues at coordinate 2,934,904 of CAJQUN010000034.1, read as the reverse complement.
AATTTTTCAACTTTGTTCTTTTTCACAAGGTTTATTTCAACACTTTTCTTCTTTTGTGCCTTGGCTCCCCTTGGAGTCATATTTTTCTCAAATTCCTCAAGGCATTCCTTTTCTTTCATGTATTTCATTCTTTTGACAATAAAGTTCACAAATATACTTCAATGATTCCCAAGTGCATTTGAATGAAATACATCATACTCCCTTAAAAGGTATGGATTGAAATCATATTTAGGCTAAAAGGGTAGGATGATAAGCTAGTCAAGGAATGTTGAATGGGGGTCTTTAGTATGCTTAGCATACTACCATTCTTTTACATTAAGGCTCAAAAAGGGTACTAGAGATTGATTTTATTTACATGGTAGGCTTGAAAGGCTCAAACGCATCAAAGATTGCCTATATCACTTACATGTTTGCAAGTAATCTAGACATACGCCTCAAAGAGCATGTAGTTAAGTTCTAGCATGTATTAGAGACTTCTTAAGACTATTACAAAGTCACACAATCTTCACTAAGCTATGCACACTTCACAAGCCATGACAATAATGTGCTCAAAATATTCAACTACTAAGTTAAAGTAAACTTTGCATTAGAGTTCAAAGTGTTCCAAGGTTAACAATTCACCTATGTTCAAAAGCATGCATGATATCAATTAGGTTTCATAATGGGCTAGTGATTCTAAGCATGTGTTCATTACTAGCTATGCGCTCAAAATTTTCAAAGTTTTTGATTTTTTTGTATTTTTGTAATAGAAAAGCAATAACAAGCCACTAATCCCTCCCCCATACTTAAATCTTACATTGTCCCCAATGTAGGCAAAAATACAAGAGAAGAGAAAAGTCTAACTAAAAAAAATAATAAAAAAATAAAAGGGAGAAAGGAAACTAACTCCCCTTGGGTTGCCTCCCACGCAGCGCCTCTATTTAACATCGGTGGCCCGACGCCAGTTCTCTCGCTTAAGGCGATGCCTATTCGCCTTGCACCTCTTGGAGGGTTTTTGTCTTTTCACTATGTCGCCTTCCTCCAAAGAAGTCAGTTGAGGTCGATCAAGATCTACCTCATGGCATCCTTTAACTTGTTGTCCCCTATGCTCGCCTTTGGGAATCTCATTCTGGTGAGATTTCTTGTTATCCACCTCGATCTCTATTTGTTGTTCAAGTATTGATGGCCTCAGTACCATCGTTGCTGGAGTTTCTACCTCTTTGCCACTGTCCAAGGTGATGTTGTCTTCGAAAAAATAGTCCCAAGGATCCATTCATCACAGTATTCTTTCGTCGACTCCTCTTCCACATCACATGATTCATCTAAGTATTCAACATAGCTCTCAGTGGGAAACATACCTTGCGGAGTTGTAGGATGTACAAGCTCCTTTTCTTCTATTGGCACATGTGTCTCCTCTTCTAGCTCGGGTGATGATGTGACTAGAAATAGACACAGCTATTACGCTTAATTGTCTACGATTTGGTATATTTTGATGGATAAATTGATACATATACTACCTAATCATATATTTGTGTAAATGTAGGGAAAGGTGAAGAAAGCAAGCTAAAATGATGAAAGAAGCAATAAAGTTGAAGAAAAGAGGAAAAAACCGGAATCCAAGACACATGTTGCTCCTTTCTCCTCACATTTCTATATGTTCCAGCCATGTTTTAGAAATGTGGTCCATATAAAAGTTGTAGAACTTTGAGTTATCTTCGCGTGGACAGCTGACTCGTCAAATTCGGAGTTCGTATGTGAAAGTTATGGCCAAAATACAAAACTCGCCAGAAAAATGGAAAATCAGGCGTAAAGACGCCATTTCTAGGCGTACCTACGCCAGTGCTACGGGAATTTAGGCGTAGTTACGCCATTTCTAGGCGTACCTACGCCAGTGCTATGGGAATTTAGGCGTAGTTACGCCATTTTAGGCGTAATTACGCCAATATGATTTTGGAAAGTTAAAATTCTTGATTTCTTTCCTTTCCACATGGATTTTACCCTACTCCATCAGACTCCATACTTCATATACATGATTTTTACCTCATATTAAGCATAATTTCATACCTTAGAATATTTTTTAGATTTTAGATTTTTCTTCTTTGAATTTTTGTGAAGAACGCTTGAAGAACGAGAACGGAATCGACAAGCCGGAATCGTGACTATTCTTAGTAATTTCTTTTCCTTTGTTATTTTAATGTTTTCGAATAATATGTTGTTGATTTTAGATTCAATTATGCTAGGCTAAAACTCTTCGATTCTTGGTTGAAGGGATACCTGCTTTTGGAATTGAACCTTTTATGAAAATTTGGTTTGATTGTTGAATTAGATTTCAATTTCAATTTGTTTCTTAAATTTCGAATTCCATGATTGTTGTGTTTGTGTATTAGACCGATCACCTAATATTCAATTGCATAATCGATAGTTTGTTAAGAAACAACTAAGATCAATAATTAACCGGCTGTAGGTGTTGTTGAATTCTTAGGAGAAACGGTTGAGTAATCAATTTTAACGGCTGTAGTTTTCATTGATTAGATTTATCGAACTCATTAGTTTTGAAACTATCATTGATTTAATCATTAACGGCTGTAGTGGTGATTAGAGATTTGGTAAGGGTTGAATTGAATGCTGTTTTCTCTTTGACTACGAATAAGATGAGTAGGAATTGAATTTCCAATCGATAGATAATTGAAAGGATTCGAATGTTTTGATTTGATGATTAAAAGATAATTTTCCAAAAGTACGGTTACCTGGAAACCAAGAATCGCTTCACTCTCATAAGTTTACTCATCTTAGTAATCTCGTTAATTAGTTTAATTTTAGAATTTGCTTAGTAGTAATCATTCATCCTAAAACCCCCTTGTTACTATTCGCTTTTGGCACAAAATAAATTTACCTTCCCTGTGAGATCGATCCCTACTTCCACTACTACATATTTTTGTCATTAACTGAAGAAGGGTTAATTTGGGCGTACACGATAAACGCTACCAAATTTTGGCGCCGTTGCCGGGGAAGGCAACATTTATTTTGTGTCGATTTGTTTTTTTTTTATTTTTATCCCGCATGACTACTTTGGTTTGTTAATGAGTATAGGTGGATCGTTCAATCACGAAGATAACTTTCACTACGATCCTGAGATTGAGAGGACGCTACATCAGAGGAGACGAGACGCACGAAGAATTTTAGAATAAGAAGAGGAGGAAAGGAACAACATGGCTGCAAATCAAAGCTTGAGGCAGCTGGCAAATCCTAACTTGGATCATCAACCGCTCTGCATCAGTTTCCCTGCTCTGGCCAATAACGTAAACTTCGAACTTAAATCTGGTTTAATTCACTTATTGCCAGCTTTTCATGGTCTTGCAGGTGAAAACCCGCATAAGCATTTGATGGAGTTCCACGTGGTGTGCACTACCATGAAGCCGACCGGAATCACTGAGGATCAAATAAAGCTAAGAGCGTTCCCGTTTTCTCTAAAGGACGCTGCAAAAGACTGGCTCTTCTACTTACCATCCGGATCGATCACCACGTGGACTGACTTACAAAGAGTATTCCTAGAAAAGTACTTCCCAGCTTCAAGGGCAACGAATTTGAGGAAAGAGATATATGGTGTGAAGCAGCTCTACGAGGAATCACTACACGAGTACTGGGAGAGATTCAAGAAGTTGTGCGCAAGTTGTCCACAACACCAGATAAGTGAACACCTTCTCATCCAATACTTTTATGAAGGTTTACTTTCTTCTGACAGCAACTTAGTGGATGCGGCAAGCGGAGGAGCATTTATAGACAAAACAACGGAGGAAGCTAGAAGGTTGATAGCTAACATGGCGGCCAACTCCCAACAATTCGGATCTGTGCGCCATGGACAACCGCAAAGAAAAGAGGTAAACGTATCAAACTTAGAACAACAACTGATAGACCTCACTTTTCTTGTGCGTGGTATGGCAGGTGGAAATGTAGGAAAGACAAAGCCGTGTGGAATCTGTCTGGCTGCGAACCATTCCACAGACGCATGCCCCTCACTACAAGAGACAACCACGGAGAACGTAAATGCTGCAGGAGGATTCCCAGGTCCCCCACAAAGGAATTATGACCATCCACCAAACAACTACAATCAAGGGTGGAGGGACCATCCGAACCAAGGCTATGGAAACCCACAGATGCACCAACCTCAACCCTACAGACCGCCATATCAGCGACCTCCACCACCTGCCATGTGCACCCTCCCTCTGACAGGTTAGAACATAGCATCCAAATTATTGCTGAAAATAGCTTACAATTTCAACAGGAGACGAGGGCAAGCATCCAGAGCTTGACGACGCAGATGGGACAATTGGCAACTTCAATCAGCAAGATCGAAGCAAGGATTTCAAATGGACTGCCATCACAACCAGAGATGAACCCCCGGGAAAATGTGAGTGCTATCACAGTGAATGTGAATGAAGATGCAGCTGAAGAAAGGTGTTTCTGACACCACCCCAAAAAGAAGAGATGACGGAGACAGGGACAGATGTTGAAGAGCCAATGCAAGGGGAGGAACCACGAGGTAAGTACCACAAACTTTCTGAATATAAAGAACCACCCCCTTTCCCCCAAGCATTGAAGGACAATAGGAAAGGTGCCGGACTCAAAGGCCTCTACGAGATGAGTCCACGCTACAAAGAGCAAGCCCCATTGCATGAAACCGTGAATGAGGATCGAAACAAGGAACACAAGGGGCAGCCCAAGGTCGAGCTCAATGACAATGTTTCGGCGGATAACCAAAGAAGCATCCCCATTAAATGCAAGGACCCGGGTATGTTCTTTATCCCATGTGAGATTAGAGGTATTAAGATTGAGAAGGCTATGCTTGATTTAAGGTCGTCCATAAATGTCTTGCCTTACTCAATGTACTCTCAACTGAAGATGGGACCTTTAAAAAGAAATAGAGCAGTTATTCACTTAGCTGATAAATCCATGGTCATACCTAAGGGGATAATAGAGGACGTAGTTGTGCATGTAAAGAATTTGGTCTTCACAGCCGATTTCTATGTCTTAGACATGAGAAATGGTGATCCTTCTAGTCTAATTATTTTAGGAAGACCATTCTTGAAATCATCAAATTCAGTAATCAAAATGAATAGCGGTTTGATAACCATGAAGTCTAATGGTGAAATTGAAAAATTCAACATGTATGAACCCATTAAACCTCTTCAGCATTCTAGTTACGCTATTGATGTACATGATGATTATGATTCTGATTTTGATAATGATGAGTTGTGGGAAATGAGAAAGGATACTGATGGCCTTGACGAGAAGAGAGGTATGGATCCTCCTCCTGTGCATACTGTTCATACTATTGCTGCTTTATCTACTCATGATACTGCTGATCCTCTTATTTCTCAATTGCAGGATCGTACCATTGGAAAGAAGCATCCTCCGGATCGACCATGTCAATCACGTGCCGAAGGAGTAAGGACTGAGGACGACCACTCAAAGGGCAACAGGCCGAAATACCGAGGAGTGAAGAAGATATTGAGGTGGTTAAGGAAGGATAGAGCAACACTGCATCAACCACCTTGATAGAGGACTGGCGTCGGGCCACCGACGTTAAACAGAGGCGCTGCTTGGGAGGCAACCCAAGGGGAGTTAGTTTCCCTTTTACCCTTTTATTTTTATTGCTTTTTAGTTTAATTTATATTTTTGCCTTACATTGGGGACAATGTAAGATTTAAGTATGGGGGAGGGATTAGTAGTGTGTTATTGTTTTTCCTATTTCAAAAATACAAAAAAATTGAAAAATTTAAAATTTTGAGCTCATAGTTAGTAGTGAACACATGCTTAGAATCACTAGCCCATGATGAAACCTAATTGATGGCATGATAGGTGAGTTGTTAACCTTGGAACACTTTGAACTCTAATGCAAAGTGTACTTTAACTTAGTAAGTTGAATATTTTGAGCACATTATTGTCATGGCTTGTGAAGTGTGCATAGCTTAGTGAAGATTGTGTAAACTTTGTGATAGTCTTAAGAAGTCTCTAATACATGCTAGAACTTAACTACATGCTCTTTGAGGCGTATGTCTAGACTACTTGCAAACATGAAAGTGATATAGGCAATCTTTGATGCGTTTGAGCCTTTCAAGCCTACCATGTAAACAAAATCATTCTCTAGTACCTATTTTGAGCTTTAAATGTAAAAGAATGGTAGTATGCTAAGCATACTAAAGACCCCCATTCAACATTTCTTGACTAGCTTATCATCCTACCCTTTAAGCCTAAATGTGATTTTAATCCATACCTTTTAAGGGAGTATGATGTATTTCATTCAAATGCACTTGGAAATCATTGAAGTATATTTGTGAGCTTAATTGTCAAAAGAATGGAATGCATGAAAGAAAAAGGGATGCCTTGAAAAAAATAGATAAAAATATGACTCCAAGGGGAGCCAATGCACAAAAGAAGAAAAGTGTTGAAATAAACCTTGTGAAAAAGAACGAAGTTGAAAAATTCATACAAGAAGAGAAGCTTTTAGTGTGCATTTCATCATACTCTCTTGTTTGAATATCCTTACCCTTTCTTTCATAAGCCAATACCTAGGCCAAGCTACAAGCTAATAAAGACCTACTTGATTTATGTTTGCAAAGTAGCTAAGATAGTGGAGAAGAATGTGCAAGTGAGCTTATACTTGTGTTAGTGTATGACTTGAACTATTATGGCTTTGCATATTTTGAATCTATAATTTGTACACAACACTTGTTTATGACCACACACACACGTTCACTACTTCGTTGGGTACGAAATGTTTAGGGATTGAACTTGTTCCACTGTTAACTTTTCACCGCCGTTCATTATTATGCATGTTAAAATTGTTGAGGCAGTAAAGTGAGGACAAGTTGCTTTGTTATGAACCTATGAGCCAACCAAAAATATTGTAGTTTTGCTTGTTTACTCGAGGTCGAGTAAAGAGTAAGTATGGGGGAGTTTGATGTGACTAGAAATAGACACATCTATTACGCTTAATTGTCTACGATTTGGTATATTTTGATGGATAAATTGATACATATACTACCTAATCATATATTTGTGTAAATGTAGGGAAAGGTGAAGAAATCAAGCTAAAATGATGAAAGAAGCAATAAAGTTGAAGAAAAGAGGAAAAAACCGGAATCCAAGACACATGTTTCTCCTTTCTCCTCAAATTTCTATATGTTCCAGCCATGTTTTGGAAATGTGGTCCATATAAAAGTTGTAGAACTTTGAGTTATCTTCGCGTGGACAGCTGACTCGTCAAATTCGGAGTTTGTATGTGAAAGTTATGGCCAAAATACAAAACTCGCCAGAAAAATGGAAAATCAGGCGTAAAGACGCCATTTCTAGGCGTACCTACGCCAGTGCTACGGGAATTTAGGCATAGTTACGCCATTTCTAGGCGTACCTACGCCAGTGCTACGGGAATTTAGGCGTAGTTACGCCATTTTAGGCGTAATTACGCCAATATGATTTTGGAAAGTTAAAATTCTAGATTTCTTTCCTTTCCACATGGATTTTACCCTACTCCATCAGCCTCCATACTTCATATACACGATTTTTACCTCATATTAAGCATAATTTCGTACCTTAGAATATTTTTTAGATTTTAGATTTTTCTTCTTTGAATTTTTGTGAAGAACGCTTGAAGAACGAGAACGGAATCGACAAGCCGGAATCGTGACTATTCTTAGTAATTTCTTTTCCTTTGTTATTTTAATGTTTTCGAATAATCAAAGTCCTATCTCACCTTACGTGTAGTTAAGTAGCCCAAGCGTTCTAGTTTAACCCTTATCAAACAATCAATCAAAATACAAGCGATTAAGATTTAAATCGATGATAGCATATGAACTAGTGAGATCGATGAAGCTAAACAACATAATCCAAGCGTCTATGTTTAATCTAGTCAAGTGTTCTTCCTAAGAATTTAACAAACTCACACGCCGAAATTCATCAATCTTAGTTGCTTCGTAAATTAGAGGGATCAAACGATTCCGTATTTGATATCTAATTTAGCGTTAGATTTCATGCAAGTTATTAGGTTGTCAATCCAATAAACAAACACAACAATCATATCAATAAAATCAGAAAAACTCTTGATACTCAATAAAACTGATAATTAAAGCGTAAGAATCTCCCCAAGATAAATAAATCCAAGGATTTGTCTTCCTCAACCAAGAATTAAAACTAGCTAGACATAATCTAAGATAAAGCAATAAATAAAAACAAGGGAAAGAAAACTAATCCAATCTCCGCTCGTCGAGGTGTCAATCCCGCCTTCGCTTCGATCTTCGTAGCGTTCTTCAACAAAATTGAGAGAAAAATTATAAAACTATCCTAAACTACTCTACCCTAACTATCTAGATGGTTCAAAGGTCTGATTTTCGTCCATATATGTATAGGGAGGCTGATGGAGTATGTTAGAATCCATGTGGGAAGGAAAGAAATCAAGAATTTTAACTTTCCAAAATCCTATTGGCGTAATTACGCCTAAAATGGCGTAACTAAGCCTAAATTCCCGTAGCACTGGCGTAGGTACGCCTGAAATGGAGTCTTTACGCCTGATTTTCTATTTTTCTGGCGAGTTTCGTAGTTTGGCCATAACTTTCTCATACAAACTCCGAATTCAATGAATCAGCTGTCCACGCGAAGATAACTCAACGTTCTACAACTTTTCTATGGACTACATTTCCAAAACATGGCTCGAACATATAGAAATTGGAGGAGAAAGGAGCAACATGTGTCTTGGATTCTGGTTTTTTCCTCTTTTCTTCAACTTTATTGCTTCTTTCATCATTTTAGCTTGATTTCTTCACATTTCCCTACATTTACACAAATATATGATTAGGTAGCATATGTATCAATTTATCCATCAAAATATACCAAATCGTAGACAATTAAGCGCAATAGATGTGTATATTTATAGTCACATCAGCGATCAAGTTTTTGGCGCCATTGTCGGGGACTAGTTTTAATAATATCAAACGAGATTAGTTGACTGTAGTTTAGTCATTTGTTTTTTTTTATTTTTGGTTTTTGTTTTGTTTGTATTGTGAGGTACTTGGAGATGCTACATCAACAAGCATTCACAAGATTTGGCCAACAACCATTCGAGCCGTTCTATGCAGCGTGGGAGAGATTCAACGATTTGGCAAGCACGTACCGGTATAATGACTTTCCAAACTACACTCGTCTGCAATATTTTTTCAGTGGTTTGGATGCGGACACACAAGGATGTTTATTCAACGGAGCTTTGGCAACTGGTAGTCCTTTGGTTGATAGAGATGAAGACAATGTATTGCACTTGTTTAATGACATGGAGAACTTCGAATACCGGTGGCATTGGAATCCTTCACTGCAGGGTTGGAGCCACCAATACCCACCAAAGCCTCACGACCCTCATTTTACAGACCCACCACTTGAACATCAGGGAGAGACGAGTGACAGTTCTGCGGAGTCAGTGCTCATTTAGAGGATACGTTACTCAGGTTTATGGCATCATGTGAGACAAAGATTGAAAGTCAGACCAACTCAATGCGTCATCTGGAGCAGCAAATGGTGAGCCTCATGGAAACCTTATCAGCAAGCTGCCAAGAGAATGAGACGATACCTACTAGGGAAGAGGAGACAAATCAAGTTGGGTTTCATGACGATGATTACTCAAACAACCAAGTTCAGGGGAGTGATCCTACTACTGTGGAAGATTTAAGGGAACTTGAGCCTCTTCAAGAGATTGAGCCTACTTTAGAGACATTATCTGAGGAGTTCCCATGTGAAGATGAGTCGAGAGTGATGTTGGAAAAGGAAGAGACCTTCGAAGATTCTGACTTAAGCCCATCGATGGAGACATGTTCTATGCCATATGTGGATCCGTATTTCCCATGGATGCCAACATCACCACAATATATCCTCCAAGATATGAAGCCAAGTCAAGAATCATTCTCCCATGCCTACCACTTCAAGACCAATGTTGTTGGAGGGACGAGCCTACACTGTTATATTCATGCCAATCTTGAGGGCAAGTGAAGACTCATTCGTGGTATCATACGATACTTACTATAGGCGGCAACCGCTCTTTGATGGTTGCTTCTGATGGTCAAGCCGACGACTAAAAATCAGCCCTTCTTGGGAGGCAACCCAAGCGTATCCTTTTGCTATTTAGTTTTTTTTATTTTTAGTTTTTTGCATTTAGTTTGTTTATCTCTCGTGTCGACTATTTTATTTGCATTCTTCTCTTGCTAGGTACTCAGTTGGAGCGATGAACCCTACAACAGTGGAGCTTTCAAAGGCCGATCTTCCTCAACACTCATGCAAGCGTCTTGATCAGGGGAGTTTACTTTTTCCCTTTTGATTCTTTTAAACATTGAGGACAATGTTTCATTTAAGTTTGGGGGAGTGGCTTGCATGTTTACTTGTTTATCCACATGTTGTGTGCTTAACTGACACTTGAATCGTCCGATTATTATGAGCTAAATTTTTTTATTTTATGAGTTCAATTAGTAAGATAAGAATAAATCATAGTAGTGGTCTCTATTCCATGATGATATTAGTCTCACTTTGCATTTCAACTTGAGTTTTGATGATTGTAAAACTTGTTTGTGAATATCTTGTTTTGAGTAGCATGTCAAAGACGAGGAATATTTTGAGCACATTTGAGTCATAATCTTGTGAATTGCATTTAGAGCAGTAATAATCGTTGTGAACTTGATGAACTATTTTTGAGCATCTTAGAGTACCTTAGAAACTATTTGATGATGACACTTTGAGGCGAAATTTTATAGTCACGAACTTGATTAGGAGATGATCTAGGCGATCTTTGGACCGTTTGAGCCTTTAAAGCTTACCATGCATTTATCAATCTATAGTATCCCAATTTGAGCCTAATTGAAAAGGAATGGAGTATGTTTAACATACTATTAGCCCCCATTCAACATTTTTTTTGGCAACTCATTATACCCACCTTTATGAGCTTAAATTGAAAAGAATTATCCTTACCAAAAGGGAGTATAATGATTCTCATTAGATGCACATAATTTGCTATATTTTGATGAGCTTATTATTGAAAAAATGATGAATGAGAAAAGCAAAAGATAGATAAAGCCTTGAAAAAAAAAATATCTAATTAAGACCCAAAGTGGCCAAGGCTAAAAGAAAAAGAAGAGAAGCTCAATTTGTGCTAAAAAAATTGAACATTACATGCTTATACTCTCTTCTTTGTGCTATCCTATCTTTTCTTTGAAGCCAACACCTAGGCCTAACACTACAAGCCTAAAAAGACCTATTGATCCAAGTCTAGGGAGTGACTACATTAGTGGAGAAGTTGTTTGAAAATAGGACTAAGGGGTGCTCAACGATAATCTTACTTTTCATTGACTAGCATGATTTGATCTATGAAAATGGCATGGAACTTGAAAGTGGCAATAGCACACACACACATTCTAATTTGGCGACATGTTGCTTGATCTAGGAGAAAACACAGCTTGTTAAACTTTCTGATTAATTATTGTTCTTCTGCAAGTGAGATATATGAGCTACATGATTGACTATGAATTGGTTTATTTGAGTCTTCAATATTGAACTCTACTTTGTGATTTTATTTCTTGCTCGAGACGATCAAGCTTAAGTTTGGGGGAGTTGATAAGTGTGATTTTTACACTTAATTTGATATATAATTAGGGGCGTTTTTGTAGTGATTCCTGAGAAATATTACACGTTTTGGTATATATTTGTATATTTCAGGGATCCAGGTCCAAATGCATAAAAGTCGAGAAAATGAGCTTTAATTAATGAAAAAGACCAAACCGAGCACAACCGGATATTATCGAACATGGATGAAATATTATATTATAATATATGATATTAGATGATTTAAAAGAGCATAAGAGATTGAGAAAGACCCGTCTCCGTCTCCGTAGAGCAACCAACGTACTTGACTTGGAATCAATTCAGATACATTAGAGAGAGTCACGGGAATTGGAAAAACAGAAGGAACGTGAACAACAAAGATATATTATTACGTGAAAGAGAGTGACGATTAAGGAGAGCAGCACGAAGAGCTGATATACGTGAAGGAGATAAGAGCAAATCACGATATCAGATATAAAAAGGAGGATAAAACGTGAACAAAGAGGAGAGCCAGGAACTCACGTACAAATACAGAGAAGAGTGAGCAGCAACAAGGATATCAGGGAAGAAGCGGAGCGACAGAACGAGAGAGACGGGAGATCAGAGGAGAAGAGGGAAGGAGTTTACGTGACCAGGAGGAGAACGTGAGGAGCAAAATCAGAGAACGTGAACAGCAGGAAGAGACGGACGAAGAGTGAAGGCAGAAGGAGGAAGAGAGTGAAGAGAGGAGAGTTTACTGGGTACAGTAAGGAAAGGCAACGAGTTGGTGAAGAATACGTACAAAACTACAAACGTGGAGACGGATACGGGATCGACGACGCGATTGACATCGCTAGTTTATACGTATTTCTAAACTTTGTTTGTTTCTATTTAATTTCCTTATGCTTTTGATGTTGAAAAACATGATATTGCATTTGATTTTGAATATGTTGCTAGGCTAAGTTTGTTATCCAGACTTAGGGGATCCTATGTTATGAACCCATGATTTAATTTTAATGTTTTGATTGATTCTTATTTATCTATGTGTTTAGATCATTGTTCTTCATGTTTTTAAGGGTTTGGCCATCCTTGAATGATATTAAATTGCAATTGAATTGACCATAGGATATTGTGATTCGATAAAGTGATCTTTGCCGTGGATTTCAGGCTGAGATCGAGAGATAAAGTCAAATACATGTGTGATAGCAATAGATTTACCAAAATCGAAGGCTAGAAGTTTTCATAGATCAATTTACAATATTAATTGTTCAATAAGGGTACGAGAGTGGCTTATTGTTACGTTAATATTAGATTTGTTATAGCCGGACCAAGGTATAGCAAGTGAATTAGGAAAACTCATCACCTTAGATTGTTTGAATTAATTCTTAACTAATAGGCGAATTGTAGGGGATTACATAGGTGAACCGAAAGTCTTGATAATTGTCTCTATTGATTTTATTCTTACTCTCTGTATTTTTTGGTTGGGTTTATTATTAAATTAGTTAGTTAAATTAGTTAATTAGTCATAACCATTTTTCGTAGGCTAAATATAGTTAAACTAGTGGAGTTTGGTACTTATTTCCTAGTCCTCGTGGGATCGACAATCCGTATTTATATTATCATTATACTAGAACTTGACACCGTGCACTTGCGGTATAGAATCGCTACACTCAAAAATACTGTTTAAAATAATAGCGATCAATTTCCAGATTAGATTCCTGGTTTTCCACCAAGTCGAGAAGTAGACTTTGGTATTGAGTTAGTGCCTGGTACTTCTGCAATTTCACGAGCACCATATCGAATGGCACCTTCGGAATTGAAAGAGTTGAAAACTCAATTGCAAGATTTATTGGACAAGGGGTACATACGTCCTAGTGTATCGCCTTGGGGTGCTCCGGTATTATTTGTCGAAAAGAAGGATGGTTCAATGCGACTTTGCATTGATTATAGACAATTGAATAAGGTAACCATCAAGAATAAATATCATCTTCCTCGTATTGATGATTTGTTTGATCAGTTACAGGGATCTATGATCTATTCTAAGATTGATTTGAGATCAGGTTATCATCAGATACGTGTGAAGGAAGGAGATGTACAAAAGACAGCATTTAGAACATTATGAGTTTCTAGTAATGCCATTTGGTGTAACAAATGCCCCAGCTGTCTTCATGAGTTTGATGAATCGAGTTTTCCAGGATTATCTTGATCAATTTGTCATTATATTCATTGATGATATATTGATATATTCTCGGAGTGAAACCGAACATGTCCAACATTTGCATCTGGTGTTACAGTTATTGAGAACACATCAGCTATATGCCAAACTCAGTAAGTGTGAGTTTTGGTTGACCAGTGTAGGATTTTTGGGACATGTGATCTCAAAAGATGGGATATCAGTTGATTCGAGAAAGATATAAGCGGTGTTGAATTGGTCATCACCTACATCTGTGCCAGAGATTCGTAGTTTCTTGGGTTTGGCTGGATACTATAGACGGTTTGTTGAAGGATTTTCAGCAATTGCCAGACCACTCACACAGCTGACACAGAAGGGAGTACCATTTCGATGGGCAGACGCATGTGAGCATAGTTTTCAGGAATTGAAACATCGGCTAACTACTGCTCCAATGTTGATTATTCCATCAGAGCACGACAGGTTTGCTCTTTACACTGATGCATCATTACTTGGTTTGGGTTGTGTTTTGATGCAGGATAATCATGTAGTGGCTTATGCATCACGACAATTGAAGCCACATGAAATGAAATATCCAGTACATGATCTAGAATTGGCTGCCATTGTCTTTGCCTTGAAGATATGTCGACACTATTTATATAGTACGTCGTTTACCATATATACTGATCATAAAAGTTTAAAGTTTTTATTCACTCAAGTAGAGTTGAATATGAGGCAAAGAAGATGGATGGATCTCTTAAAGGATTATGATTGTGAGATCGAATATCATCCAGGAAAAACTAATCTCACAGCAGATGCCTTAAGTCGCAAAGTTCATAATACTGCTGATGAGATGATGCATTTATCAGCCTCGATGACTTCTTGTTGTACCTTGGGTTATGAGTTTGATGTAGGCACAGTGCCAGTACGGGTATCAACATTGTTGGTTGAACCCGATATCTTTGAGAAAATCAGAATGGCACAAGGTACTGATGATGAGGTACATCACTGGAAGGAAATGATAGGTCAAGGACAAACATCTCAGTTTATACTTGCAAGTGATGGAACTTTGAAGTACAGAAACTGTTTGGTAGTACCTGCTGCTTTAGGACTATGCGACGAAATATTACAATGTGCGCACTGTAGTCGCTACAATATACATCCTGAAGGAAAGAAAATGTATAAAGATTTACGTACCCAATTCTGGTGGAAACGCATGAAACAGGATGTATTGAACTTTGTGAAACGGTGTTTGATCTGTCAACAAGTAAGAGCAGAACGACAAAGACCAGGAGGTGAATTGAGGAGTTTGGAGATTCCTCAATGGAAATGGGAACATGTTACGATGGATTTCGTTACCCATTTGCCACGGACTTCCTCTGGCTTTGATGCGATTTGGGTCATTGTTGATAGATTGACGAAAGTAAGCCACTTTATACCTTACAGTATGACATTTAATTATTTGAAGATGGCTCAACTATATATTCAAAATGTAGTGAGACTACATGGTATACCAGTTTCCATTGTATCGGATAGAGATCCGAGATTTGCTTCTCATTTTTGGGAAGGATTGCAGTCAGCATTGGGAACGGAAGTACGATTGAGTACAACCTATCATCCTCAGACAGATGGACATACAGAGCGTACGATACAGACGCTTGAGGATATGTTGCGTGCCTGTGTATTGGAGTTTGATAACTCATGGCAAGAGTCATTGCCATTAGTAGAATTTTTCGTACAATAACAGTTATCAAACTAGTATCCAGATGGCACCATTTGAGGCATTGTATGGGCGACGATGTAGATCGCCATTATATTGGGATGATGTTGATCAGACTCATGGACCAGATATGCTACATGAAATGGAGGAAAAAGTAAAACTGATTAGATTGAACTTGCAAGCTGCTCAGGACAGACAGGTTGCTTATGCCAATAAGCGACGTAGACCACTTGAATTCCAACTTGGTGATCAAGTATTCTTGAAAATCTCACCTTTTAAAGGTGTAGTACGATTTGGTAAGCGTGGAAAATTGTCTCAACGATACGTTGGTCCGTATGAGGTGTTGCAACGTATTGGTACGTTGGCATATTGCTTAGCACTACCGCCAGCATTGAGTAGTATCCACGATGTGTTTCATGTTTCACTGTTGAGGAAATATGAACCAGATCCGGGTCATGTATTGCCACCATCTGAAGTACAGGCTGCTTATGCCAATAAGCGACGTAGACCACTTGAATTCCAACTTGGTGATCGAGTATTCTTGAAAATCTCACCTTTTAAAGGTGTAGTACGATTTGGTAAGCGTGGAAAATTGTCTCAACGATACGTTGGTCCGTATGAGGTGTTGCAACGTATTGGTACGTTGGCATATCGCTTAGCACTACCGCCAGCATTGAGTAGTATCCACGATGTGTTTCATGTTTCACTGTTGAGGAAATATGAACCAGATCCGGGTCATGTATTGCCACCATCTGAAGTACAGTTGGATACAGACGTGTCGTATGTGGAACGACTAGTACAGATTCTGGATAGAGCTGAGCGGACTTTGCGTAACAAAGTGATTCCAATGGTAAAGGTACAGTGGATCGACGGGGTGTCGAGGAGGCAACGTGGGAGATGGAGCAGCATATGATACAACAGTATCCTGAGTTGTTTACTGGTATGACTTTACAGTTTTATGATACTGTTGGTAAGTAAGTTCTGTACTGTTGCATATATGATCATGTTTCCTATCTTCTTTAAGTAGGATTGTTGAGTTGAGTTTATATATATATATATATATATATATATATATATATATATATATATATATATATATATATATATATGTATGCATGTTATGTATATGCAATTTCGAGGACGGAATTCAATGAGCAGGGGAGAAATGTCATGCCTCGATATGACGTATACATGTGTTATATGTTTATTGGTGTAATTATGATTAATTACAGTATGATATGGACTCGGGTTCAGATTGAACCGAGTAAGGGTAAAGCCATGTATTAATGAAAACCTCATTGGAAAATAAAATACATGTGAGAATCAAAGCAATGAGTTCATAACATAACCATATGATTGATGGATTTAATATGGAAATACATGTATAGTGGAATATAACCTCGGTGTACATTTAGTATACATTTGGAGGTGCATGAGAATGTGCATGTGAATTGCATTCCATATACATTTACCATGAGTTTGAAGGGAATTACATGTGAATTTGGTGTTGAGGTGAATGAGTGTATATGAAAGCATAATCTGATTTTAAAAACATACAACACCAAAACACACCTACAAATATCTACACAAGCTCCTCTCCAAACCCTTGATAATTCTTGCATGCTTTTGATTGGATTACACTTGATAATCAAGCTAGGAAGTAGAGTGAAAGGATTTCATATATTCGTGGTAAGGAATTCATGATTTCAAGCTTAGATATGTAGTGGCTATGAACTATATGAATTGAAGTACCAAGTGTTCTTAGTTGAAATTCATACTTGTTATCATGCAAAGAATTGAGTTGTATGCTGAGAGCAACATGTTTATATGGTACTAGAGATTGCATGAAACATGTTTAAATGGTTAATTTCGAGTTGTAGGAGACACACATGGAGATAAGCTCAAAATCGCCATGTTCTGAATTTTCTGGACATCGGCGATCGATCGCGAGCTTTGTGCCGATCGATCGCCGATGACAGATCAAAGTTTAAGGCGGTTAAAATATGTAGCGATCGATCGGTGAAAATGTTTCGATCGATCGCGAGCAACAGAACATTTTGGCGATCGATCGCGAGATAGTGGCGATCGATCGCGATGGAACAGAACAATATGGCGATCGATTGGTGAGATGTGGCGATCGATCGCCAGGGGCAGAATTTTGAAAAATATTATATTTTTGTAGAATTTGATTTTAATGCCTATGATAACATGATATATTGTTGGTATTGTTGTAGCATCATCACAGGGGACGGGACAACGAGGCGGTTAGACAGTGACACCTACTTTATATCATTTTTGTCGCAGAACAGGTACGTTTTGACGTACGGGTATATGATAGTATTGTGATGATGATGATGTGAGCATATTATCATATGATTGGTGGCATCATATGCATGTGCATTCATGATATTACATTGTTGAGATGGATGCCATGATAGATGTGTAGTATATGCTTTGGCTGAGATCGGTGCCACGATAGATATGCCGGTGTTGGCATATGCTTTGGCTGGGATTGTTGCCACGATAGATATGCTACATATGCTTTGGCATGAGAGATATACGCCGGTTGGGTAGATGCTCTGGCTGTTATAACACGTAAAGACGGTACTATGATATGGGCTGCTAATATGAAGATGTGATGAGGTTCCACTGCCATATTGAGCTGAGATAGGCATATCATATTGGTCTGATTATAACAGGATGATGAGTGAGACATGTCATGACATTTTTGCATTTGATGATGCATGATACAGGACAATCACATTGTTGTTCATAGTGCTTTATCGTTTATGTTTTTGTTGATATCGCACTGGAATGGTTGTGTATCTATACTCATGTTGTGTGATTGTTTCTGTAGGGACTCATAGACGTGGGAGGACGGGATTGTGAGTCTATTCCACTGCGAGCTGAACCACTGCTTAGGAGTTTCGAGTCTAGGTTGTGAGTGACGTATATATATGTGATGTAGTGGTGACATGGTGTTTGCCAACTTGTAACAACCTACTGAACAAAACTCTTAATTAGTGTATGTTTTACTTAATTCTTACTCACACATGCATAATAATCTGATACATAATGGATTAAGTAACGAGGACCCCACACGTCACTTCCGGATTTTTAACACAACCAAACACTTTGATGATGTTATCAAAACGAAAGTTCAAACTTCGAGATGCCTTCTTAGGCCCATAAATGGACCTCTGGAGTTTGCAAACCTTTTGCTCACTCCCAATGGTTGTGAAGCCCTCTGGCTGCTGTAAGGACCCACGTGCCCTTAACCCGTTATTAGTGTATTAATCCATGCCATTAGTGCATACAATCATATTATCATGGGAAGGAAACCATATTCAAGAATAACATCATTTACCATCTATAAAATTTCTTGCATTAGAACTCATAATATTCAACTTCCCCAACTAAAGCCACTTTCATAGTATGCACCCTAATAATATACTAACATACCCTCAGTTCATTTAGCAATTCCGTATTTAATTGCATGCAAACCATAAATGAAGAGAGAAAACCATGCCCATTTATACATTCTATATACACGTAAAAACATACTCACATGAGAGCACCCAATGAATAAGCGTGTATGTAATGTATAAAATACTCTACCAGATACCGTTACTAGTACTTCAATCCTGGAAGCACCTCCCAAGCACAACTCGATCTCAACTTTGGATCTATGTACTTATTCAACCAGCTCTGGTACCTCGATCCTGGAAGTACCTCTAATCAACAGCCCGAGCTCAACTCCAAACCTGCTGCTACACCTGTATCACCTGCCCCAACAGAGACAGCCCCCACACTGGGTGAGCATACCAATACCACCAATCCGATAATAATAATATTAAGAATGTAAATGCCATGAATTTAAATGATACTCCCTGGATGGTATCATCCTCATCCGGATCCCCTGTATTGTCCATGTTCTCAAAATAACCAAACCATTAAATTCTCAAAAGCAGTTGATAATCTCATTGATCAACTAAAACCACCCCTGCTATACCAATTCCATAATCAAATATGATTAAATCATCAAATAGGGTACTACATATATCACATGTACCTAGCCAATTATTCCATATTTCTATTTCATAGCTCGCTCCACAATAGCGGCATTTTAACCCCACGAAACTCAACAATAGCGGCGTCATAACCGACGGTCGCTCACTGACGACAACATCCCAAATCATTGGTCGCTCAATAGTGGCACCGTATGGTTCCCAATGTATGTCCATTTAACGCAATTACCATCTACCATGCATACCACTATCCATTTATAGCAAGTACCATATACCATGCATTTCAATATCCATTTATTGCAAACACCACATACCATGCATTTCAATGTCCATTTATTGCAATTACCACATACCATGCATTTTACAGTTGCAACATTATAATAGGCTATGCTCGTACGTTATACGTATCTTATAATCCAGTAGTTCGAGTCCAACCTCGCCGGAGTCCCACGACCCGATGAATTATGTGCTAACTCATAAATAACTCACAATTAAACATAGGCATGCAATCACGCGCCCAAGCACGTTCACAATTTCCAAACATATCGTCAATCCACGACGATTACCAAAATAAAAGCCCCCCGGCTAAGCATGCATAATACCCCAAAATATTCCATTTTATAAGTTTAGAAGATAGCCAAAAACCCAACCGAGAATTTCATTTTATTAAACCTTGGCTCCAACCAATCCATTTTAAAAGTATAGCATTCCCATTGGAATGTAGACATTCCCAGCGTGAACGATCGCCCCTGTCCAGTGAGCAACAACGCCCTATCGCGATCGATCACGAGTCTCCGCGATCGATCGCTCGCTCGCGATCGATCGCCGAGAACTCGCGATTTATCGCCTGCACTGTTCATCGTCACCAAAATAACAGCTGCTCGTCGCGATCGATTGGCCCTCCCCGGCGATCGATCGTGACCTGCGATTTTCCGAGAAATTCGAGCTTCCATGGTGTTTTTGACACCCAAATTCAAAACCAACACTCCTAACTTCCTCAACACCACCAATACACCATTTAAACTCAATAAAAACACTAAAATCAACATTTTAATTTTTAACCAAAACCCCTAAATCTCATAACAAATTTAAACCCAACCAAACTCTACAATACCACTACCAAATCGAAGACAAAGGTGAGGGGAAGATTAATACCTGATTATCTTCAAGAAATCCGGCTCCTGAGCCGAGCTACCAACATTTTTTCCTTCAAGGGAAGAAGAGGGGAAATGGGGGGGGGGGGGGGGGGGGGGGGGAGGGCTTTGAGCGAAGAGAGAGGGAATGGTTCCGTGCCAAATGACGGAATACCGAGTCTACTTGGTATATATAGTACCAAAACTCGAAAATACCAATCCTTCAACAAATACATCATGACTCATTAAAAATAATCTGTTTCCAAAAATCACCTCCCAATCTCAAATTCCATTACCAGCCTCAGTACAAAGTACTCCGGACCCCAGATTCCACCAAAAACCAAATTCCAAGGTTATCACCACGATGAGAATACAATCTCATCCCTTGGATCCAACGACTGCAAAAACAGGATTTAAAATCCCCGGGAGTCCCAAAACCGCAATTAATACGCAATTACCACAATTAAAATCCATTAAGGATTATTACCACACCGAGATTAATACCAATAATTCCCGGGCATCACAGCTGCCTTGTATAAAAGTCTTCACATCCATCTGTTTTATTTTATAGTCATAATATGAAGATATAGCTAATAAAATTCGAATAGGCTTTAGCATCATAACCGATGAAAATTTTCTCACAGACAACTCTTTGCCTATGAAAATAACCGTTTCCCACCAGTCAAGCTTTGAGGATCACAACCTTCCCATCCACTCCAAGCTTTCACTTGTAGATCCATTTGCAGCCAATGAGAACAATTCCCAAAGAGGATCTACTAAGGTCCATACCTTATTAGAGTACATGGAGTCTATTTCAAATTTCATAGCATCTCGCCAGTATCCCGAAACGATGTCCAACATCGTCTCTTTGAAAGTCCTAGGATCACATCCATGGTCAAAATCATTTTGACTATTTTCTAGGATTAAATTCAATCTATCAAGAGTTCCTAAAACACTTCCAGATCTAATGGGTATATGTACTTTAAAGGTTGTGATTGACTCAATTAATTTCTTTGTTTCCACGTTTCCAGTAATTTGTGGTTCTTGAACCCTTTCAAGTTATATTATCTTGTCATTCCTTTCTAATAGAAATATTTTCTCTAGAAAGACTACACTCATGGAAACAAACACTTTGTCTCCAATTGATAATATAAAGTACACAAAATAGCATGAGATGGATCAACTATCCAACTCGATCTCCCACTGGCTGCTTTACAAAAGCAAAACAATCTCAAATCTATATTTGGATTATTTTTCAGTCCATATCGTATATGGAGTTTTTGGTCTATGATTTATGTTCAACAAATATGTAAATTTTAAAGAGTTACAATGAGAGAATCACATTCTCTTTCTCTTTTAAGATAATTTAACATCCCCTTGCACTAACATTTAGTGCTTCACATATGTCCATATGAATCAATTCAAAGAATAATCAGCACATGCTAAATATATGTGGGGTTTAAGTTATTATCACTTTTATATTATTTGAACATAATCATACTAATCATTCATAAGTTCACCAGATTAAATAAAACATGCATTCTTAAAAATATTGCAAATCGCATTCGCAAATTTAAGAGAATATCATTATCTATCAAAATAAGAACAATGTTTATTATTTAATCTAGAACAAATAATCAATTGTTCAAACCAGTTCTTAACCAATTCAAGATTTTATATTAAATAAATGTTTCAAATAGCCTTTGCAACAACTATTGCTACAATGCGTAGCATCAGGTAGGTGTCACCTTCATAGGGCTCTCTACTCTTCTCAACATATGCAACTATTTGCAAAGATGTGAGCACAATTGGCATCATATACCAAAGAAGTAGAACCAATAAAAACATTAATTTTAATATAAAACATACCCTTTCTAGAATGCTTCTAGTCTTGGTATTCCTTGCAATTTTGCGATAGTGACCAGCAGTGAAAACATAGTTGATTCTCTCTTTTAGTTGCTACTATATCCATTTTCTTCTTTTGAGATTGGGAACCATTTCCCTTCCTCTACTTTATCCTTGAATCTTTCCTACCAATTGTAGAAGATTCAACAAGAAGAACACGTTTCTCTTTTGAATCAATGACTCATTAGTTTCCAACAATTTGACTATAAGATCAAATCTACAGCCAGTTAATGATGTACTGTCACATTCAGATTTTCCAATTTCTCAACACAAGATAGTTTTCTTACACCATGCTCATAGAACGAAGCCCCATCTTCCAGGTGAAATGCAAATAGCACTTTTGAAGTCGCAAGTCTCAGTAATCGCTTCGTTCACCTAACAACATTTGCAGGTGGTCGAAAAAGTGTGAGCAAATTCTCATATCCATGTTGAAACACATTTGACATTGATGATTTCATATAGCACCTAGTCTCAAAATCACCGTCCCACCACTTCACAAGTATGGTGGTTTCTTCATTAGATGTATTAGAAAACACTTCAACAAGAGGTTTCCCAACAAGGATATAAAGCAACTTTCAGAAGCAAACACTATTTTTTAAAATTAATTGTCAATCAAAATAATTTGGTTTGGTTAATTTGTTTGTATCGAGAACTGATGTAAACGGATTCAGGGCCATCATAATACTGAGAATAAACAGAAAATATAAGCAATCGTTTGATTATTAATTAATTCAAAAACCATAGCCTTTAGTTATTGAATGCTCCCACTAAATTTTTCGAATTCATCACTCTCATGACAAATTAACGAAAAATCATATTTTCTTAGTGGACTTGGAGTCCAACTAGCTCATGAAAACCCCGAACGTGGGCCCACCGGCTTCATAATACTAAAGGTAGATCATAATTGCATCATATGCAACCCCAAAGATATTTGTCTCGTGATTGGCATAACCCTACGTGGGCAGGACAATTATGCCTTCTCACGTCAAACTAACCATCCCACGGATGGAGATGTCACGCCCAAAAGATCCCACGTGGGTGAGTAATCTAAAAGATTAACATAACCGCACCCTTAATTAAGTGTAGTTAAAAACACAACTTTCCCATGCCAAATGCCCCCACATGGGTGAGTAAGGCAATATGACACAAGTAGCGTCCCATAGCTTAACTGTTGATGGAAGACATGAAACATCAAACCCCTTTGTGCTCCCCTTCTCAATTTGATATTAAAAGTTTTGAATCATATTCAAAAGAGGAATTTAACTTTATTTTAAAAATCTCATCAAGTACTCGCTTGTTTGTTTGTCGGATTCATGCAACTACTTTTTATTCATGCAACGTAAATTGTACTAATAAAAATACAAACAAACATTTATCATACATCACGTGCATAACAAAATAAACAAGGATAATTACGGCATTTTCCTAATTGATCCACATGAGCCAAACGTGGGGCACATGTCTGTCTAAGGTGATGCAGGTATGTAGTGCAATCCTATTACATTTTTACTTCCATTATACATGTTTTGATTCTTGATGCTCCATTTTCAATCTTGGTATTCCACTAATTCTAATGATTTTACATTTAAATCGTGCAAACAAGAGAATAAGGATCCAAATACGGGGTGTGATACATCATAAAATAGAGAGAGTAGGCTCGCAGGTCCGATAACCAAAAAACACAATTATAATGAAACAATAAAAACCTAAACATTCACTAAACACATTAGTCAAGCCCGTAATCATCCACCATGCAATCACATCATATGTAATTAAACATTAAACAAAACAATTACATCATATGTAATAGTACTAATCACATCACATGTAATTAGAGCACAATAATTAATTATTATATTGTCTCCACACTAATCGTATCATTAATTGAAAATAAAATTATAAAATTAAATAAAATAATATTAATTAATTACTTATTAATTACATTTCAATTAATTGATAAAATATCTATTTACCTATAATCATCATACTAATCGAAAATAAAATTATCAAATTAAATGAAACATTTTCATTCAATTTCCAATTAATTAAATTTTTAATTACTTGGTAAAATCACTATTTTACCTATAAATCATAATATTAGTTCAAAATAAAATTAACAAACTAAATTAAACATTTTCATTTAATTACAATAAATTAAATTTTCAACTAATTGGTAAAATCTCTATTTTACATTTAACAAATTAAAAATCATATTTTTAATTAATTAAGTATTATGATTTTTATTTCAAAAATTATATCCGAACAAAACATCTAAAATGATCCAAAATAATTTATGGACTCCAAACCAATTTGGATCCAAAATAAAAAATGCAATTTCAACCCCAAAATAATTTCTCTATTTTCGGATTTAGCAAATTTTTTTTTTTTTAAATTTTCGGAGTACACAGTTCATCTCCCCCAAAATTCTGGTTCCGAAATGAAAGGGATATCGGTCGCAATGGCTCGCTTGATTTCTTCTGTAACAATTACACACTCCATGGCAACACTGTCATCTTCCACCTCTCACCGTCGCCGTCTAGGAGAGCCGCACGCCGCACGCAATCGCAGGTCACACGTCGTCCAGCAGCGTCGCACAGCTGCAGTGGCTCGATGTAATACCCCCGAAATGTCTATATGCTTATGTGTTATCATGACGATTTATGATTTGTTTTAAGGGGTTGTAGTGCATTTAATTTGGGGGTTATGTTTATGTTATGATGATATGATTTAGGGGGCATGTTGGGTGTTTTAAGGGTAATGTGATGCTCCGAAATCAATTATATGCAATTTGGGCATTGATGATGGTCATGTGATTATTTATGTTGGTAATTAATTTATATGATGGGTAATGAAGTGTTAGCATGATTTAATTATATTGATTACCAGTTATGAGGAAAGCATGAATTTAAGGGAAGTTTGTAGCATGTTGCAAGATGCTTTTAAAATACCATGTTGGAGTATTTTATACATCATGTTAAGTTTGGGGTACATTTTTTTAATTAAATTAAACAACCCCTTTTTAACCCTTTACCCATCACTTTAACCCCACTTTACCAATCACTTTTTAAAATCCCCAAAATCACTTCCCAACTCAAAACCCTTCCCATTTTCGAAATCCACCAAGGAAGGAGAAGGAAAGCTTCACAAAAACTTTGTTTGTGTGATCTTTGTTAAGATTTGGAGCCTACAAGAGGTATGGAATCCTTCCTAGAGTTTGTATGATGTTTGGTGTTGAAATGGGTTAGTTTTTGATGATTTATGTGGGTTTGTTTTGGGTATATGTTGTTTATGGTTGGGGTATGATTTTTGAAGTGTTTTATGTGGGTTTTAGTGGGTTATGATGTTATTGATGTTGTAGGGAAGATTGGATTTGTAAGGCATGAAGAAAGGCTTGAAAAATTCTCATTAATGGCGATTTTTCGATGTACAGGGACTGGCGATCGATCGCCCATTTTTGGCGATCGATCGCGAGCCAGCAGTGGGCGCCACTAGCATTTGGCGATCGATCGCCACCTTTGGGCGATCGATCGGCGAGGCTGGCGATCGATCGCGCCAAAAGAGGCGATCGATCGCCAAGATGTAAAATTTTGAGCCTCGTCCAGTATGATCTCGCGATCGATCGGGCCTGGGCGGCGATCGATCGCGAGGTATAAAAATGTGTATTTTTGATTTTTTGTGGGATTTTTGGATATTGGACTATGATTAGCTTCTAATATCGATTTGTATGGTTATGTAGAACCATCCCAAGTACCCACAACCTCAAGGAGATAAAGCTTTCCGATTTGGGATTAAGGTACGTAAGAAACGTACGGCATCGGACGGTAAACTATACTCCTACATATGATGTTTATAATGATGATGTTTATGATGATGAGTATGATAAGTAAATTATGATAATGATGTTTATGATGAGTAATGAGTATGATAAGTAAGTTACGATGATGATGTTTATGATAAGTGAAGAGGATACGATGTCCATGAGGATGATTATGATAAGTAACGATGATGTTTATATGATGTTTATATCATGATACGATGTCATGATATGGTAAGATGCCATACGATGTTATGATTGGGTAAGACGCCCACACGGCAAGATGCCATAGATGTTTATGATATGGTAAGACGCCATATAACAGGGTAAGACGTCCATACGTATGAATGTAAATCAGGGTCAACAAGAAGAAGTTAACGAATAACTAGCAAGTTTACTAAACTAAGATTTCATGCATTTACTGTTATGATTCTTTTATGATGATTAAGTAAAGATGTGCATGATCACGATGTGTTGTCCCTGTAGGTACACTTTTGGACAGAAGGCTCAGGGTCGGGTTGAGACAGTGAGCTATGAGGAGCATGAAAGAAATTAGGATACAGGATTTTTGGATAGTCTCTACTCTAAGAGTAGTATAATTTTATCGCTTCAACATTCATTTTGAGAATGTAATCAATTAAGTTTGAAATTTCATTTTTGGGCCTGTAATCTTATAGCTCAAACTACAACCTTAACCTTGAGATGTAATTAATACATGTTTAGTCCATTATATGTGTTAAAGATGATGTTAAGGTAGGAGGACCCTACATTAGTGGTATCAGAGCCAGGTTAGATAACCCGGGAATGAGTGAAGGGTAGCCTTAGCAATAAGTTAGCTAGGTGCTTACTTTTAAACATGTTTTGTGCATAAGTTGCATATGAAGTATATGATGTTGTGCTATCATGTTTTGTTTATCTAACGAGGTATAATATGAACTGCTTTTGGGTATTGTTGTTAACCCTTGTCTTGCAGTATGGCAGCAAACGTGGAAGTGGGTGACGCTGTGAGTGTTAATGCAAGTGCCGGACGCACGAATCCTCTACCCCCGCCAGCCTTTGGCGAAGAACCGTCTTAACAGCAATTGCTGCCTGGGGAACTGAGCTTGACTCAATTTCTTGCATACCGACCCCCGACCTTTGAAGGAACGGAAACAGGGGAACAAGCTGAAGAGTGGTTAGAAAGAATAGAACAAATTTTCGTGGCAGTTCCTTGTGCTAAGACGGCCTGGATAAGACTAGCAGAGTTCCAGTTGGCCAAGAAGGCGCTGATGTGGTGGAAGACCACAGTGGTAGAACAAGAGGCTCAAGGTTATGAAGTAAATTGGAAGATGTTTCGAACTCGGTTTCTAAACCGCTATTTTTTGGCTGCTGCACGACAAGCCAAGGAAGACAAATTTACTCACCTCAAGCAAGGTAGCATGTCAGTATCAGATTATGCTCTTCAATACTGTTCCTTACTCAGATATGTGCCTCATATCGCCACAAGTACGCAAGCAAAGATGAGGAACTTCATGAAGGGCTTGAGGCCGGAACTGTATGATAGGTGATCACTTATGGCCCTACTTGCTTTGATGATGCACTGTCACGGGCTGAGTTAGCCGAGCTAGGAGTTGGTGCATATCCTGATGTCGTACCACCTCCAGCACCCCCTCATAAATCCACTCCTGATAATTTGAAGCCAAGGGGTGATCAGTTCAAACCAAGAGGAAACACATCGGCGTCAAGGTTCAGTGGTAAGAGGCCCGACAACCGTTGGAAAGGAAACCGTAGGGACGATGCCCAGTCAGGAAGAGGACAGCCTCAGGGAGGCAGATTTGGGAAGGTTCTGTGTTCTAATTGTGGGCAACCACATCTGACAAAAGACTGCGTGGGATGCTATGTTTGTGGCAGCAAGGGCCACTTTGCTCGGCAATGTCCCAACCGGGAAGGACAACCGAACTCTACAGGGAGGCCTGCAGAAAGAGCAGTACAGCACAGGCCACAGGCCACCGTTTGTACCGAGGCAGTATAAAGGTCAGCCCATGGGGCCACCTCAGGGACAGGTTTATGCCTTGACGAGGGAGCAGGCTACAGCGGCTCCGGAGGAGGTTATAGCGGGTACGTGTCTTTTATTTACGCACCCAGCTTTTATATTGATCGACACAGGTGCTTCACACTCTTTCGTGTCGACAAGTTTTGTGGAAAGGCACCACATATGCACTTCTCCGTCGCCCACGCCTCTTATAGTCTCGACCACCGCAGGAAGAAGTCTGATTACTGACCAGATTATCTATGATGGCCTCATTTATTTTGAGGATAACGAGCTAAGGTCAGATTTGATTGTTCTGGGAATGTCAGACTTTGACTGTATTGTAGGCATTGATGTTCTGAACAGGTATCAGGCAGTGGTGAACTGCAGGCAGAGGACTGTCCGATTCAGATCTGATATGGGAGCCCAGTGGACATTCTTTGGGGATGGTTCTCGTTCTAAGATTCCATTAATATCTGCTGTCAAGATGGCACAGTTGTTGGAACGAGGCCATACTCGATATCTCATATATGCTGTTGATGTTTCTGAAAAGAAAGAAGAAGTAAAAGTTGAGGATGTGCCCGTAGTGGCGGAGTTCCCTGATGTCTTTCCGGAGGAGATTCCCGGATTCCCACCGACGAGAGAGGTCGAGTTTGGGATTGAGTTACTACCGGGGACGTCTGCCATTTCTCGTGCCCCATATAGGATGGCACCAGCGGAGCTAAGGGAGTTAAAGATTCAGTTGCAAGAAATCCTTGATAAGGCTATATACGCCCTAGCGTATCACCCTGGGGTGCACCAGTCTTATTTGTGAAGAAGAAAGATGGTTCGATGCGTTTGTTCATCGATTACAGACAACTAAACAAAGCTACAGTAAAGAATAAGTATCCACTTCCGAGGATCGATGATTTGTTTGATCAGTTGCAGGGTACGCGGCTCTACAGTAAGATCGATCTGAGGTCGGGGTACCATCAGATTCGAGTAAGAGAGGATGATGTCCAGAAGACAGCTTTCAGGACTAGATATGGGCACTATGAATTCCTAGTCATGCCTTTTGGGGTGACGAATGCCCCAGCTGTTTTCATGAGTTTGATGAACAGGGTGTTCCAACCATATCTGGATCAGTTCGTCATAGTTTTCATTGACGACATACTCATCTACTCCCGGACCGAAGAGGAACACGTGAAGCACTTTAGAACAGTACTCCAGATCCTTAGGGATCATCAGTTATATGCAAAGCTTAGCAAGTGCGAGTTCTGGTTGAGCAGTGTAGTATTCTTGGGCCATGTTATATCTAGCAGCGGGATATCTGTAGACCCCAGGAAGGTTGAAGCTGTGATGGAGTGGGCTGCACCCACTTCTGTACATGAGATATGGAGTTTTCTCGGTTTGGCAGGATATTACCGACGTTTCGTCGAGGGTTTTTCAAAGATCGCCAAACCCCTGACACAGCTGACTCAGAAAGGAGTCCCCTTCTTTTGGTCCGAGGCTTGTGAGGAAAATTTCCAAGAACTGAAGCGTCACTTGACTACAGTGCCTGTATTGGTGATCCGTCTGAGAATAAGAGATTTGCCTTGTAAACGGATGCGTCACTGCGGGGTTTGGGCTGTGTGTTGATGTAAGATAAGCATGTGGTGGCTTATGCATCGAGGCAGCTGAAGCTACATGAGGCTAGGTATCCAGTGCATGATTTGGAACTGGCGGCCATCATTTTTGCCTTGAAGATTTGGAGGCATTACTTGTATGGCACGTCTTTCACTATATATACGGACCATAAGAGCCTGAAGTTCTTATTCACTCAGGCTGAGTTGAATATGAGGCAAAGAAGGTGGATGGATTTACTCAAAGACTATGATTGTGAAATTGAGTACCATCCAGGTAAAGCAAACTTGATAGCAGACGCCTTAAGTCAGAAGGTGAAGAGTACTGCAGAGGATGTTATGTGTTTGTCGACTTTGATGACTTCTTATTGCCATCTGGGCTATGATTTTGATATAGACACGTCGCCTGTGCGAGTGTCGACCTTATTGGCGGAGCCAGATATATTTGAGGCAATCAGGAAGGCCCAGAGGTCGGATAATGAGGGATTTTCTAAGATCGCTAAGCCATTGACACAACTGACTCAGAAAGGAGTCCCGTTCTATTGGTCCGAAGCTTGTGAGGAAAGCTTCCAAGAGTTGAAGTGCCGTTTGACTATAGCGCCAGTGTTGGTGATTCCTTCTGAGAATAAGAGATTTGCTTTGTACAAAGATGCATCACTACAAGGTTTGGGCTGTGTGTTGGTGCAAGATAAGCACGTGGTGGCTTATGCTTCGAGGCAATTGAAACCTCATGAGACCAGGTACCCAGTTCATGATCTAGAACTGGCGGCCATCATTTTCGCCTTGAAGATTTGGCGTCATTACCTTTATGGTACGATGTTTACCATCTATACGGACCATAAGAGCCTGAAGTTCCTATTCACTCAGGCTGAATTGATTATGAGGCAAAGAAGGTGGATGGATCTACTCAAGGATTATGACTGTGAGATTGAGTATCATCCTGGTAAAGCAAATTTGATAGCAGACGCCTTAAGCCGGAAGGTGAAGAGTACTGCTGAGGACGCTATGTGTTTATCCGCTATGATGACTTCTTATTGCCATCTGGGCTATGATTTCAATGTGGACAGGTCGCCGGTGCGAGTGTCGACCTTGTTGGCTGAGCCAGACATATTTGAGGCTATCAGGAAAGCCCAGAGGTTAGATGATGAGGTTCAGAGATGGTCATCGATAGTACTTCGAGGACAACCATCAAAGTTCAGAATGGCAGAAGATGATTCCTTGAGGCTGGGCAACCGCTGGGTAGTCCCAGATACACCAGAGTTGCGTAGAGGAATATTGGAGCGAGCCCACAGTAGTCGGTTCAGTATCCACCCAGGAGGAAGGAAGATGTACAAGGACCTATGCGGTCAATTCTGGTGGAGACGCATGAAGCGTGATGTTATGACTTTCGTCAAAAGATGTTTGATCTGCCAACAAGTAAAGGCAGAAAGACAGAGGCCTGGTGGTGAGCTGAAGAGCTTGGGAGTACCTAAGTGGAAGTGGGAGCACATATCTATGGACTTCGTGACCCACCTACCAAGAACGGCCTCAGGATTTGATGCGATCTGGGTGATCGTGGATAGGCTGACGAAGGTAGCTCATTTCATCCCCTACTGTATGACTTTCACATACCTAAATATGGCTCAATTGTATGTACGGGATGTCGTGAGGTTACATGGGATTCCAGTCTCGATTGTGTCTGACAGAGACCCAAGGTTTACTTCGCATTTCTGGGAGGGTCTCCAGACGGCTTTGGGCACCGAAGTGAGACTGAGTACAGCTTATCACCCTCAGACAGATGGCCAGACAGAGCGTACCATACAGACGCTCGAAGATATGTTGAGGGCTTGTGTGTTAGAGCTTGATACTCCGTGGCAGGATGCGGTGCCATTGGTGGAGTTCTCCTATAATAACAGCTATCAGGCGAGCATTCAAATGGCCCATTTTGAAGCTCTTTATGGTCGACGCTGTAGGTCACCGCTGTATTGGGAGGACTTGACAAGTAAAGCGGTCGGAGGACCGGATATGTGTTAGTAATCCTTAGAGCATACAACGCAGCGGAATAAAAAATTTGGATTACTAGAACAATGGATCTATACATAGGGATTCATATCGGATAAAGGATTTACAAAATCTCACCCTTGTAGCGTGTTTGATGCAGAATCCTCGATGTAGCACCACGAGTCACAAACAAAAGTTTGCACCTTTGTCTCTACGGTATCTACACGATCAAATCGAAAGGGATGTTCAAGAACAAGTTGCTAGACTTATTCTTGAACCAAAACTAAACTCTCGGTTCAAAACCGATCAACGACGGACAATCAAGATGAACACCACACGGCGGCGCGGCGGCGGTGATGTTCGGCTCTTGAGAGGCGGCCGAGAGGAGAGTATGTGGTCTAGGGTTTTGATATCAAGTTATGATATAAAAAGAATGATTAACAATTAATCAAAACCTTGTATTTATATTATAAGGCTTTTAATTAAGGTTCAAGACTTTCTTGAAGTCTTATGGGCCCAAACCCATGATTTAATTAAAAACTTTTAATCACTTAATTAAGACTCTTCTTAACTAATTAATTCATCCAATGAATTAAATTTCCCTTATCGATTTAATCTTTTGTGCGACCCGATAGGATCTTGTAATGTTGGCAGTGACATAAAATCTCATTTTACGTTACAAGCAAAGAGCGGTGTCTAGCAACACATCAAGGCTACCCAAATTACAAGAATGTCAATGACTCGACATAACCTTTAGAACTTGTGATAATATTAACCATGTAACTTAATCCCTTTGTCCTTTGTGTTTAGATTGAACACGAGTCATGGAATAGTCATACTTGTATATTCAATCTCTATTTCTTGATCCCCAAGTAGAACTAGAATAAACGAATAAGCTCGATATCTCATATCGACTCATTCGAGCATGGCCATGCATTTTAGTTCTCACTTGATCAAGGGCCAAACACATCTCCTGTTATATAGGAGGGACAAATCCTATCTCGATCAGTCAACATCCCTCTACATAATTCGTAGTGTATCCAATAGTCGCCTTTATAGATTACACTGTTACGGGTAACGTTTGACGATATCAAGATACATAACTCCTTATGTTGGGATCTCTGATGATCACAAGTCGTAAGGATTACATACATTATTATCACTATGAGAATTGTATATGACGATCATATAACTATCCATGTTGCATTCTCATGGTGGGTCTGTCCAGTACATCGTTCTCTAACATGTACCCATATGTTGATTTGATATCTCATATCAATGGACAATTCATCGATCAACACATACTAGTCTCTACGTATTATCATTATCCCTATTAATGATAATACTTGACTAGAGACATCTTTAAGAATAATACAATATTATTCTAAGGACATTAACATATATATTAATTCACATTGCACAGTTAAAAGAATAATATATAATAATGAATTGCCATTCATAAAATCATAAACATTGTATGTCAAAACAATCATTTAATGATTTGTCTTATGGCATATCCCAACAAATCTCCCACTTGCACTAA
Organism: Haberlea rhodopensis; assembly: GCA_907163345.1. NCBI lineage: Eukaryota > Viridiplantae > Streptophyta > Magnoliopsida > Lamiales > Gesneriaceae > Haberlea > Haberlea rhodopensis. The sequence goes on along the minus strand of CAJQUN010000034.1, from coordinate 2,901,416 downwards.
GACCACTCAGACATATACCTAATGCCTAGAGATCTAGTATGACGATCATGCTTCTGCTGTGACAGTGGCTTCGTCAATGGGTCAGATACATTATCATCTGTTAGTACTTTGCATATTTTAACATCTCCCCTTTCAAAGATTTCTCGAATGAAATGGAAACGCCTAAGTATGTTCTTGGATCTTTGGTGAGATCTTGGTTCCTTAGCCAATGCGATCGCTCCATTGTTGTCACAATAGAGTTCTATCGGATCTTTAATGCTATGCACCACTCCAAGTTCAGAAATGAACTTCCTTATCCAAAACGCTTCCTTTGCTGCATCTGAGGCAGCAATATACTCAGCTTCCGTTGTAGAATCGGCTACTGTTTCTTGCTTTGAACTCTTCCAGCTCACAGCACCTCCATTTAGGCAATACACATATCCAGATTGCGATCGAAAATCATCTTTGTCAGTTTGGAAGCTTGCATCAGTGTAACCCATTACATTGAGCTCTTCCTCACCTCCATAAATCAAGAATGTATCCTTAGTTCTTCTAAAGTACTTCAGGATATTCTTGACAGCAATCCAGTGACCTTCACCTGGATCAACTTGATATCTGCCCGTCATGCTCAAAGCATACGATACATCGGGACGAGTACATATCATGGCATACATGATAGATCCAATAGCAGATGCATATGGAATCTTACTCATGCGTTGTCTCTCATCTGGTGTTGAAGGACACTGTTCCTTCGAGAGATAAATACCATGTGTCCTAGGCACGAATCCTTTCTTTGATTCTTGCATGCTAAACCTTTTAAGCACTTTGTCTATGTATGTACTTTGACTCAGACCAAGAAGCCTTCTTGATCTATCTCTATAGATCTTGATTCCTAATACATAGGTGGCTTCTCCCAAGTCTTTCATCGAAAAGCAATTCCCTAGCCAAATCTTTACAGATTGTAAGGCAGGGATATCATTTCCAATGAGAAGTATGTCATCTACATACAACACTAGGAAAATGATTACGCTCCCACTGACCTTCTTGTAGACACAAGGTTCATCTTCATTTTTGATAAAACCAAACTCTTTGATTGCATCATCAAAACGAAGATTCCAACTCCGAGAAGCTTGCTTCAATCCATAAATGGATCGTTGTAGCTTGCATATCTTTCCAGCATCCTTTGGATCGACAAAACCCTCGGGCTGTGTCATGCACACATCCTCGAGCAGATTTCCATTAAGGAAAGCTGTTTTGACATCCATCTGCCAGATTTCATAATCATGAAATGCAGCTATTGCAAGTAAGATCCTTATGGATTTAACCATGGCCACTGGTGAAAAGGTTTCATCATAGTCAATACCATGAATTTGTTTGAATCCTTTTGCAACCAGCCGACCTTTATACGTTTGTACGTTACCATCCATATCGGTCTTTTTCTTGAAAATCCATTTGCACCCTATGGGTCGTACCCCTTCAGGTGGATCAACCAAAGTCCATACTTGGTTTGCATACATGGATTCCATCTCAGATTTCATGGCCTCTTGCCATTTCTCAGAATCATTGCCCATTATAGCTTGTTGATAAGATGACGGCTCATCCTCATCAATAAGTAGTAAGTCACCTTGTTGAGTCACAAGAAATCCATATCTCTGTGGCTCCCGGTGTTCTCTTACAGACTTACACTAGGCTTGTGTCTCTTGAGCATGTGCTTCTTCCACAACAGCTTGCGGTGCCTGCTCTGTTTCCATCTCAATCTCAGGTTCAGTGTTTTCTTGTGGTTGAACTTCACTAAGTTCTATTTTTCTCCCACTAGTTTTTCTAGAAATAAATTCTCTTTCAAGAAATACACCAGTCCGAGCAACAACTACTTTGTTCTCGGTGGGATAATAGAAATAGTATCCTTTCGTTTCCTTAGGATACCCCACAAATAAACACTTATCAGATTTGGGTCCAAGTTTGTTAGTGGCGTGACGTCTAACGAAAGCCTCACAACCCCAAATCTTCATAAAAGACATACTAGGACGCTTCCCAGTCCATATCTCATATGGTGTCTTTTCCACTGATTTAGATGGAACACGGTTCAGTAAGAAAATCGCTGTTTCTAGAGCGTGTCCCCAAAACGATATCGGAAGATCTGCATGACTCATCATTGATCTAACCATGTCCAACAAGGTTCGATTTCTCCTCTCGGATACACCATTCCATTGTGGAGTATACGGAGGAGTGAGTTGTGGGACTATCCCACATTCCTTTAGATAGTCATGAAACTCTTGGCTTAAGTATTCACCTCCTCGATCTGATCGAAGGATTTTGATACTTTTGCCAAGTTGGTTTTGTACTTCATTCTTGAAATCTTTGAACTTTTCAAAGGTTTCATGCTTATGCTTCATTAGGTACACATACCCATATCTACTGAGGTCATCAGTAAATGTAACGAAGTATTGAAAACCACCTCTAGCTTGTGTACTTATTGGTCCACATACATCACTATGTATTAGTCCCAATAAAACATTTGCCCTTTCAACATGTCACTTGAAAGGGGCTTTAGTCATCTTGCCCATTAAACAAGATTCGCATGTTTCATATGATTCAAAATCAAATGAATCTACTACTCCATCCTTATGAAGTTTAGATATGCGGTTCTCGTTTATGTGGCCCAAGCGACAGTGCCAGAGATAAGTCGGATTACAATCATTATTTTTAATCCTTTTAGTATTTATGTTATAGATAGGCATATCAAGATTTAATACATAAAGACCATTCACCATTTGTGCACTAGCATAAAACATATCATTTAAATAAATAGAACAACAGTTGTCCTTTATTATAAATGAAAAACCATACTTGTCTAAACAAGAAATAGAAATTATGTTTTTAGTAATAGATGGCACAAAATAACAGTCTTTTAAAATCAATGATAAACCAGAAGGTAAAGATAAACTATAATCTCCTATATCTAATGCAGCAACTCTTGCTCCATTTCCAACTCGGAGATCAACTTCGCCTTTCGCCAATAATCTACTCTTTTTGAGGTCCTGCACATTTACACAAATGTGAGATCCACATCCAGTATCTAATACCCATGATGAAGAAGTAGATAAATTGACTTCTATAACAAAAATACCTGAAGTGGAAGTCACACTTCCTTTCTTTAGATCCTCCAGATATACTTTGCAGTTTCTTTTCCAATGGCCGGTCTCACCGCAATGGAAACAGTTCCCTTCCTTTGCTATCCCTCCTTTTGGTTTCAGTGCATAAGACTTTGGCTTAGATTTAACCTTCTTTGCTTTCTTATTGCCTTTAGCTTTGGCCTTTCCTTTGCCTTTATTCACAATAAGAACATTTGTGGCCTTAGTCTTCTTTGTACTTGCTTCATATGTTCTCAACATACCAAGCAATTGTGGTAGAGTCTTTTCCATGTCAGTCATATTGTAATTTACTACAAATTGACTGAAGCTCTCAGGCAACGATTGCAAGATCATATCGGTGGCCAACTCTTGGTCCAATGGAAAACCCAGCTTGTCCAGATTCTCAATGTACCCAATCATCTTGAGCACATGAGTTCCAACTAGGCTTCCCTCTACCATCCTGCACTGGAATAACGCCTTAGAGACGTCATACCTCTCTTGTCTTGCTTGCTGTTGGTACAATTGCTTTAAGTGTTCGATCATATCGAACGCCTCCATTTCCTCATGTTGCTTCTGAAGCTCAAAGTTCATGGTGGCAAGCATCAGGCACCCAACATCAAGTGCGTCACTTTGATGCTTCTTGTAAGCATCTTTTTCGGCTCTTGTAGCCGTTAGGGGAGGTTCCTCAGTGGGCAAGGGTTCCTCTAGGACATATTGTTTCTTTTCTTGTTTGAGGACTATCCTCAAGTTCCTATGCCAGTCTAGGAAATTTGTCCCATTTAATTTGTCCTTCTCAAGGACCGATCGCAGTGATAATGTGCTAGTAACGTTGTTATTTGCCATGGATATCTACAATATAAATATGCAAAATAAGTTTATGATTTAATCATTTAACATGGTCTTATATTAAATGATACTCCCACTATTTTGTTTAAAAATATCAACCCTCGAAACCTTTAGTGGGCCAAGATCCATATTTCGCCTAATCTTGAGTTAGCTTTGGCTAATCGCCCAAGACTCGGTTATTTAGGTAGACAACACTTTGTCAATTATATCACATATTTCTTGGATAGTTGGACGAACAACACTTTGTTCAATTCATCAAATGAATTATAATCCAACCCATGCCTCTAAGTTCCCAATCCTATTGAGATAACTTAGTTATGTCGTACCCAATTTTAAGTATAACGGATATCACATTTTTCCTTTCGCGCCTTACTAAGATTGCCACGGTGCTTTGCTTTGGCAAACCCACACATGTACAATCGAAGTTATTGACGAGTACTTTTAATTTTGGAAGGCATCTAAAACTTAATATTTTAGAGGGATTTATTGATCTCATGATTAGTTTGATAATTTAAAATATGTCCACTACATATAGTTGTATACATATCTACATATATGTGTAATACAATTATCAATCTAAAACATAAGATAAATCATGCATCAACATACATAATTAAACGTGACATGGTTATAGCCCCTACTAACGATTCTCTCAAGCCAATGAGAAAATCCTAAGAGTCAACCTAAGGTAACTTCACAAGAACCTTCCTTTGGCTCCAATTTGTGAATGGCCTCCTCATCCCGGCACGATGCTCCATCTTCATTGATCACCATCAATAAAATAAACTACACTATTTACAAGATATAGAATTCCTCGATTCACATTCGAGGGGAACACAGGGGAGGGATTACATTTAGAATGAAATAGAGAAGGCACGACACGCAGGTCGTATTATATATTACAAACATCCACAAATCCTATCTAATAGGTCAAAGGGCTATAACCACGCACCATGCTCAAACAACACATAAAGCATGCATTAACATTTAATTAATTAAATTCTAAACATTTTAAATTTAATTCTAATTAAAACTGTAAAATAATTTTTGAAAAATTATCGTACGCTCGGGACATCACATGCCACGAACTTAAGCGACTAAGCCAAGAACCACCATGGTTCGAACCACAAAAGCACACGGCTGGACCAATTTTGGGCCTAGGGTTCGAAACCCTAGCCCATGGCCGAGCCAAGCTCGAGCGGCGGCGGCGCTAGGGTTCCAAACCCTAGCCGCCACGCACCACCTTGGGTTTTCATTGAGCCATCTTGTTCAAAACGCCGGAATTTGTTAGCCACGAGTCACGGTCAGGCCATGCACGGGGTTGGCTCTACCATCTCGAGCAAAGGGTTCGAAAAACCTTGCTCTCATGTGGTAAAGCTACTAATCTATGCATGCGTGAACCATTATCGAGCCAAAGAGTTCAAAACTCATCCATGTCTCAAAACCTTAGCATAAGAGGCGACGATGGCCGAGCCCATGCACGGCTACTAGGGTTCGAAATCCTAGCCGTCATGAGCTAGCCGTCACGAGCCAATGGGTTCTAAACCCTATTCAATTTTCGACACTTCCATGCACAATTATTAGCCACAACGACTAAGCCATCTCGAGCCAAGGGTTCGAAAACCCTAGCCCTCATGTGGCTAGCCGTGGTGTCATTTGTGATGGTGATGGCCGAAAATATTGCCCAATAAATATGATTATTCGCCAATTATATCAAATACAATTTTACGATGATTTTCACAAACTAAATATTAACATATCATATATGTTCATACAGTTTTAAATAGCATGCAATATTAATTCTAATATGATTAAACTATTTAACCACATAAATCCGATATGAGCTTTGTACACGGCTCTGATACCACTGTTAGTAATCCTTAGAGCATACAACGCAGCAGAATAAAAATTTTGGATTACTAGAACAATGGATCTATACATAGGGATTCATATCGGATAAAAGATTTACAAAATCTCACCCTTGTAGCGTGTTTGATGCAGAATCCTCGATGTAGCACCACGAGTCACAAACAAAAGTTTGCACCTTTGTCTCTACGGTATCCACACGATCAAATCGAAAGGGATGTTCAAGAACAAGTTGCTAGACTTATTCTTGAACCAAAACTAAACTCTCGGTTCAAAACCGATCAACGACGGACAATCAAGATGAACACCACACGGCGGCGCGGCGGCGGTGATGTTCGGCTCTTGAGAGGCGGCCGAGAGGAGAGTATGTGGTCTAGGGTTTTGATATCAAGTTATGATATAAAAAGAATGATTAACAATTAATCAAAACCTTGTATTTATATTATAAGGCTTTTAATTAAGGTTCAAGACTTTCTTAAAGTCTTATGGGCCCAAACCCATGATTTAATTAAAAACTTTTAATCACTTAATTAAGACTCTTCTTAACTAATTAATTCATCCAATGAATTTAATTTCCCTTATCGATTTAATCTTTTTTGCGACCCGATAGGATCTTGTAATGTTGGCAGTGACATAAAATCTCATTTTACGTTACAAGCAAAGAGCGGTGTCTAGCAACACATCAAGGCTACCCAAATTACAAGAATGTCAATGACTCGACATAACCTTTAGAACTTGTGATAATATTAACCATGTAACTTAATCCCTTTGTCCTTTGTGTTTAGATTGAACACGAGTCATGGAATAGTCATACTCGTATATTCAATCTCTATTTCTTGATCCCCAAGTAGAACTAGAATAAACGAATAAGCTCGATATCTCATATCGACTCATTCGAGCATGGCCATGCATTTTAGTTCTCACTTGATCAAGGTCCAAACACATCTCCTGTTATATAGGAGGGACAAATCCTATCTCGATCAGTCAACATCCCTCTACATAATTCGTAGTGTATCCAATAGTCGCCTTTATAGATTACCCTGTTACGGGTAACGTTTGACGATATCAAGATACATAACTCCTTATGTTGGGATCTCTGATGATCACAAGTCGTAAGGATTACATACATTATTATCACTATGAGAATTGCATATGACGATCATATAACTATCCATGTTGCATTCTCATGGTGGGTCTGTCCAGTACATCGTTCTCTAACATGTACCCATATGTTGATTTGATATCTCATATCAATGGACAATTCATCGATCAACACATACTAGTCTCTACGTATTATCATTATCCCTATTCATGATAATACTTGACTAGGGACATCTTTAAGAATAATACAATATTATTCTAAGGACATTAACATATATATTAATTCACATTGCACAGTTAAAAGAATAATATATAATAATGAATTGCCATTCATAAAATCATAAACATTGTATGTCAAAACAATCATCTAATGATTTGTCTTAGGGCATATCCCAACAATATGATTAAGAACATGGAAGAAAAGATTAAGATGATACGTTTAAAGATGAAAGCGGCCCAAGATAGGCAAGCAGCCTATGCCAATAAGCGGCGACGACCGCTAGAATTCCAAGTCGGGGACAAGGTTTTCTTGAAAATCTCACCCTTCAGGGGTGTGGTCCGTTTTGGTATGAGGGGAAAGTTATCTCCGAGATATGTCGGACCGTATGAGGTGTTGCAGCGTATTGGTACATTGGCTTACCGTTTGGCTCTACCGCCGTCTTTATCTGGGATTCATGATGTTTTCCACGTTTCTATGCTACGGAAGTATGAGCCATATCCGTCTCATGTATTACAGCCTACTGAAGTGCAGTTGGATTCAGATGTATCCTACGTTGAACGACCGGTCAGAATTCTGGATCGTGAGGATCGCAGATTACGAAGTAAAGTTATACCGATGGTCAAAGTTCAGTGGGATCGTCGGGGTGTCGAGGAGGCTACGTGGGAGACGGAACGGCATATGGTGCAGCATTACCCGGAACTATTTTCTGGTATGATTTATGTTTAGTTTCTTTATGGGTAAGTACATGCGATTTCGAGGACGAAATCTTATAAGTAGGGGAGTAATGTGATGCCCCGAAATCAATTATATGCAATTTGAGCATTAATGATGGTCATGTGATTATTTATGTTGGTAATTAATTTATATGATGGGTAATGAAGTGTTAGCATGATTTAATTATATTGATTACCAGTTATGAGGAAAGCATGAATTTAAGGGAAGTTTGTAGCATGTTGCAAGATGCTTTTAAAATACCATGTTGGAGTATTTTATACATCATGTTAAGTTTGGGGTACATTTTTTTTTAATTAAATTAAACAACCCCTTTTTAACCCTTTACCCATCACTTTAACCCCACTTTACCAATCACTTTTTAAAATCCCCAAAATCACTTCCCAACTCAAAACCCTTCCCATTTTCGAAATCCACCAAGGAAGGAGAAGGAAAGCTTCACAAAAACTTTGTTTGTGTGATCTTTGTTAAGATTTGGAGCCTACAAGAGGTATGGAGCCCTTCCTAGAGTTTTTATGATGTTTGGTGTTGAAATGGGTTAGTTTTTGATGATTTATGTGGGTTTGTTTTGGGTATATGTTGTTTATGGTTGGGGTATGATTTTTGAAGTGTTTTATGTGGGTTTTAGTGGGTTATGATGTTATTGATGTTGTAGGGAAGTTTGGATTTGTAAGGCATGAAGAAAGGCTTGAAAAATGCTCATTAATGACGATTTTTCGATGTACAGGGACTGGCGATCGATCGCCCATTTTTGGCGATCGATCGTGAGCCAGCAGTGGGCGCCAGTAGCATTTGGCGATCGATCACCACCTTTGGGCGATCGATCGGCGAGGCTGGCGATCGATCGCCAAGATGTAAAATTTTGAGCCTCGTCCAGTATGATCTCGCGATCGATCGGGCCTGGGCGGCGATCGATCGCGAGGTATAAAAATGTGTATTTTTGATGTTTTTGTGGGATTTTTGGATATTGGACTATGATTAGCTTATAATATCGATTTGTATGGTTATGTAGAACCATCCCAAGTACCCACAACCTCAAGGAGATAAAGCTCTCCAATTTCTCCACTTTTGGGATTAAGGTACGTAAGAAACGTACGGGCATCGGACGGTAAACTATACTCCTACATATGATGTTTATAATGATGATGATGATGATTATGATGATGATGTTTATGATGATGAGTATGATAAGTAAATTATGATAATGATGTTTATGATGAGTAATGAGTATGATAAGTAAGTTATGATGATGATGTTTATGATAAGTGAAGAGGATACGATGTCCATGAGGATGATTATGATAAGTAACGATGATGTTTATATGATGTTTATATCATGATACGATGTCATGATATGGTAAGATGCCATACAATGTTATGATTGGGTAAGACGCCCACACGGCAAGATGCCATACGATGTTAATGATATGGTAAGACGCCATATAACAGGGTAAGACGTCCATACGTATGAATGTAAATCAGGGTCAACAAGAAGAAGTTAACGAATAACTAGCAAGTTTACTAAACTAAGATTTCATGCATTTACTGTTATGATTCTTTTATGATGATTAAGTAAAGATGTGCATGCTCACGATGTGTTGTCCCTGTAGGTACACTTTTGGACAGAAGGCTCAGGGTCGGGTTGAGACAGTGAGCTATGAGGAGCATGAAAGAAATTAGGATACAGGATTTTTGGATAGTCTCTAATCTAGGAGTAGTATAATTCTATCGCTTCAACATTCATTTTGAGAATGTAATCAATTAAGTTTGAAATTTCATTTTTGGGCCTGTAATCTTATAGCTCAAACTACAACCTTAACCTTGAGATGTTATTAATACATGTTTAGTCCATTATATGTGTTAAAGATGATGTTAAGGTAGGAGGACCCTACATTTTAAGGGATGTAGTAATTAAGTAAAGTTATAAAATATCGAGTGAGGATATTTTAATACATCGTGCTAAATACCGGGGCACAATTAAATACCACATGGCACCCCCAACCACACCACCCCACCCCCAATATCGGCCACCTCCCCTTCCCCACTTGGCCACCACCATACTCTCCACTTGGCAACCCATGCCTCATCATACAACTCAATCACTTTTCCTTCTCTTCTCCTCTTTCCCCTCTTCCTTTCCCCTCCTTTTCGTCCCTGAAGTGTTGTAAAAATATGAGGAAAAAGCTGGATTTATTAGGTGTGAAACCTTGCAAAAAGAGGAGCAAAAAGAGAGGGGTAAGTTGGTACTCTGTTTTCAGAGATTGTGATTAAGTTTGGGTTTTGTTGGGCGATTTTCATGCATGCTAAGCTTAAGTTTTGTTAAACCTTTGATATGAGTGCTTGCATGTGAGTATTATGAAGTCCATAGCATGTTTCTTTGAGCATGATACACGTTTTATGTGGTAGATTTGGTATTATGATAAGAGGTGCTCGAAGAATCTGGTAAGGATAAGTGCCCTGTTTTTCTGGGAATTTGGATGAGTATTGAAGTTTATGAAGATGTTATGATGCATGCTAGCTTAGATTTTATTAAACCTTCGATTTGAGTACATGCATGGAAGTTTTATGAAGCTCTTGGCATGTTTGTTCAGGCATTTTATATGTGTTATGAAGTAGATTGCTTGCTATGAAAAGAAGTGCTCGAAAATCTGGGAAATCCTGATTTTTCAGAGTGCTCGATCGATCGAGATTTTAGTCCCGATCGATCGAGCGAGGCAGAACGATGGGTATAAGTTTTGAAAGTCAGGGACCGATCGATCGAAGGATATACCGATCGATCGGTGAAACTTGTCGATCGATCGATATTTCCTTCCGATCGATCGATCGAGGAAGTGTGCTTGGGCACTGTTTTAGCATGTTTTCTCGATCGATCGAGATTTTGGGGCCGATCGATCGAGAGAGGCAGAAACATGGCAAATATTTTTAATTGTTTTATTTTGAATAATTTTGTCAATGATTCATGATATGGTATCTAATATGGTATATTGTGGTTATGTAGAACCATCCCAGGTACCAGCACAATCAAGGAGATAAAGTCTGTTGACTCCTCCTCCTTTTGAAAAGGTACGTAATAGACGTACGGGCATCGGACGGTAAAACACACCTCTATACTATGACTATGCATTTATCGCATGAGTATTTACGATGAAATGATGATGTTTATATGATATTTGTATAATGGTACGATGTTATGATATGGTAAGATGCCATACGATGTTTATGATTGGGTAAGATGCCCATATGGTAAGATGTCATACGATGTTTATGATATGGTAAGATGCCATACGATGTTTATGATTGGGTAAGATGCCATATGGTAAGATGCCATACGATGTTTATGATATGGTAAGATGCCATACGATGTTTATGATATGGTAAGATGCCATACGATGTTTATGATTGGGTAAGATGCCCATATGGTAAGATGCCATACGATAGGGTAAGATGCCCATATGCATGAATGTGAATCAGGGACAACAAAAAGAAGTTAACGAATAACCAGCAAGTTTACTTAACTAAGATTTCATGCATTTACCGTTATGTTTTTTTTTGTATGATGTTAAGTAAGGATGTTTATGCTCATGATGTGTTGTCCCTGTAGGTACGCTTTTGGACTGAAGGGCTAAGGGTCGGGTTGAGACAGTGAGCTAAAGGAGCACAAGGATGGATAAGAAGGATGTTATGATTAGTATCTACTCTAGGAGTAGTGTAAATCTAAATGTTAGCATTCAGTTAAGGGAATGTAGCTGATAAGTTTTTTTTTGAAGTTTTTTTTTGCCTGTAATCCTTACAGCTCACGTAACAACCAGAACCCTAAGATGTTATCAAATGTATGATTAGTCCTTAATACGTTATTCTAACACTGTTAAGGTGGGCAGACCCTACATTAGTGGTATCAGAGCAGTGGTTAGATAACCCGGGAATGAGTGAAGGGTATCCTTAGCAATAAGTTAGCTAGGTGCTTACTTTTAAACATGTTTTATATGTATGTTGCATATGAAGTATATGATGTTATGCTAACATGTTTTGTTTCTCTAACGATTATATGAACTGCTTTTGGGTATCGTTGTTAACCCTTGTGTTGCAGTATGGCAGCAAATGTGGAAGTAGGTGATGCTATTAGCGTCAATGCAAGTGCTGGGCGTACAAATCCCCTACCACCGCCAGCTTTAGGCGAGGAACCCTCTGAGCAGCAGTGATTACCTGGGGAGTTGAGCTTGGCTCAGTTTTTGGCATGCCGACCCCCGTTGTTCGAGGGAACTGAAACAGGGGAATTGGCTGAAGAGTGGCTAGAGAGGATGGAACAGATTTTTGTGGTAGCTCCGTGTGCGAAGTCAGCATGGATCAGATTAGCGGAGTTCCAACTGGCTAAGAAAGCATTGATGTGGTGGAAGACCACAGTGGTAGAGCAAGAGGCTCAGGGACAGGAAATTAATTGGAAGCTGTTCAGAACTTGGTTTCTGACCCGCTATTTTCCAGCTGCTGCACGACAGGCTAAGGAGGATGAGTTTACCAACTTAAAGCAAGGTACCATGCCAGTATCGGACTATGCTCTTCATTATTGTTCTTTACTCCGATATGTGCCCCATATTGCTGCGAATACCCAGGCAAAGATGAGGAATTTCATGAATGGTTTGAGGCCAGAACTGTATGACAGGGTGATCACTTATGGCTGATAGGGTTGAATATTACGCGTTTTTATGCTTTGATATGTATATGTTTTCGTGTTGATTCTTGAGTTATTTTACGTTTTATGGTATATATTTCTATATTTCAGGAATCAATGTTGAAATTCATAAAAGGGGAAGAAATCAAGCTAAAATGATGAAAAAATGAATAAAGTTGAAGAAAAGAGGAAGAAACCAGAATCCAAGACACATGTTGCTCATTTATCCTCAAATTACTATATGTTCGAGCCATGTTTTGGAAATGTGGTCCATATAAAAGTTGTAGAACTTTCTCTTATCTTCGCGTGGACAGCTGATTCATCAAATTCGGAGTTCGTATGAGAAAGTTACGGCCAAAATACGAAACTCGCCAGAAGCTGAAAAAGGCGAAGAAACTTACTGTGATTTCCGATCGATCGAGCAGAATTTCCGATCGATCGAGACGGGCAGAAAAAGCCACGAAAATCTTACTGGAAGGCTCGATCGATCGGCTCTTCTTTCGGATCGATCGGGACGAGCAATTTTCATTAAAATACCTTCCTTGTAGAGTTTGGATGCAAGAGGAAAGTCCATAATTCTTTCCCCTATATATTATACACCATAATTTCAACCCAAATCATACTTTAAAACCCTAGGAATAGCCTCCACACCTCCATACACCCATTCACCATCCAAATCTCAGCCCCCCTTTCCTTCAATTCCATCATACCTCCATCACTCTCCACTAACACCATCTCACGCCTCCTTCCATATAATTCACGTCCATCACCCCTTTCCTTCACTTCATATCCAACCTCCATCCTTCTACCATTCAACCTTCATCCACCATCACCACTTCATCCTAGGAATTGGAACAAGCCAACAAGATAATCGAAGAGCACGATCGAGAAAGAAGCGAGGAAGGATCAAGAATCAACGAACGGAGTCGACTTGGGAGTTTGCTTTTACTTTTCGATTATTTGTTTTGATTTATTATTGGATTTTATGTGTTTTGGATGATTGAGAAATATCTTAAACATTGTTTTCCTTTAATATTATTGATTCATTGATTTCATACATCTTCTATGAGCATGTGTTATTGTTTTTAATGCTTTTGAAGGATTGATCACCTTTGAATGATATTTTATTATAATTGAGATCGAGAGATGAAATTATAATACGATATAGTAATTCATGCCGTGTGTTAAAGATTGAGATCGAGAGATAAAATCACACACGAGTGATAGCTTTGGGTTGTTTAATCTAAAAGTTAGTGGTTTTCATAAAGCGCATTCAACATTAAATTGTTAATTACGTGAACGAGAGTTACTAGTTGCAATTTGATGTTAGACTTAATATAGCTCGAGAGAGTATATTGAATAAATTCGGAAAACCCGTCACCTTAGAGATGTATGAAGAAAAGAATTGTAAGAGTTGGGTTAGGTGAATAATTGTCTTGATACTTTCTTGTGGATTTTTCTCGTGATCGTTGACTATTTTGGTTGGATTATAGTAGCTTAATTTAGTTTAGTTTAATTATTAATTGATTATCGTAGGTTAAATATAGTTAAAAGAAATCTTATGTGGTACTTGCTTGTTAGTCCTTGTGGGTTCGACAATCCGTATCTTCCTATCTATACTAAAACTTCACACCGTGCACTTGCGGTCTAAAATCGCTAGATTGGATTAATTGTTTAAAATAAAAGCGATCAAGTTTTTGGCGCCGTTGCCGGGGACTAACTTTAGTAATATCATACTAGGTTCTTTGACTATAATTTAACCATTTTTGTTGATTTATTTCGAAAAAAAAAAAATTATATATATTTATTTTGTTTTTGTTTTGTTTGTCTTGTGAGGTACTTGGAGATGCTACATCAACAAGCCTTCACAAGCTTTGCCCAACAACGTTCCGAGCCGTTCTACGCTGTTTGGGAGAGATTCAATGAATTGGCCAACACATTCCGGTATCACAACTTTTCGAACTATACTCTCTTGCAATATTTCTTCAACGGGTTGGATGCACAGACACGAGAATGGGTATCGAGCGGAGCACTGGTGACTGGGAGTCCCCTGGTTGATAGAGATGAGGACAGTGTGGTGCACCTGTTCAATGATATGGCGGACTTCGATCTTCACTGGCATTGTGATCCTTCACTACAAGGTTGGAGTCACCAATACCCACCGGAGCCTCACTATCCTATTGAAACGCCACAACCAGTTGAACATCGCGAAGAGAGGAGAGATAGTTCTGCAGATGTCACAACTCAGTTAGAGGATACCTTAGTGAGATTCATGGCATCAACTGAGAACAGTTTGGAGTGCCAAACCAACTCTATGCGCCACCTGGAGCAGCAAAAGCCGAGTCAAGAATCATCCTCCCATGCCTACCAATTCAAGAAAGTTGTTGGAGCGACGAGCTTACACTGTTACAATCTTGCCAATCTTGAGGGCATACTGAATGAAGACCCATTAGTGGTATCATACGATACTTACTATGGGCGGCAGCCGCTCTTTGATGGTTGCTTCTGATGGTCAAGCCGAAGACCAAAAATCAGCGCTTCTTGGGAGGCAACCCAAGCGTATCCTTTTGTTATTTAGTTTTGTTTTATTTTTCAGTTTTCATTGTAGTTTTTTTTATCTCTCAAGTCGAATATTTTACCATATGCATTCTTCTCTTGCTAGGTACTCAGTTGGAGCGATGAACCCCTACAACTGTGGAGCTTTCAAAAGCAAATCTTCCTCAACCCTCATGCAAGCGTCTTGATCAGGGGAGTTCACTTTTTCCCTTTTGATTCTTTTAAACATTGAGGGCAATGGTTGATTTAAGTTTGGGGGAGTAGTAGCTTGCATGTTTTACTTGTTTTAACCACATGTTGTGTGCTTAAATGACACTTGAATCGTCCGATTATTATGAGCTAAAATTTTTTTTGTTTATGAGTTCAAACTTGAGAAAAGAATGAATTATAGTAGTGACTATTCAATGAGGATTTTGATCTCACTATGCATATGAACTTGATTTGTAATTGGACTTGTACATGAATATCCTTATTTGAGTTAGTATGTCAAGATTGAGGAATATATTGAGCACAATGAGTCATGATCTTGTGGATTGCATGTTGAATAGTGATAATTGTTGTGAACTTAATGATTTGTCTTGAGCATCTTAGAGCTATCCTAGAACTTATTTGATGATGACACTTTGAGGCGAAATTTTATAGTTACAAACTTGACTTGGAAATGATCTAGGCGATCTTTGAAACGTTTGAGCCTTTCAAGCTTACCATGATTCATATCAATCCCTAGTGTCCCATTTGAGCTTTATTGAAAAAAGAATGGTATATGCATTGCATATAATTAGACCCATTCGACATTCTTGGCAAACTCATTATACTTACCCTTATTTGAGCCTAAATGAAAAAGTTATCCTTACCCTAAGGGAGTATAATGAATATCATTTGACGCACTTGAATTGTTATATCTTGATGAGCTTATTGAAAGGAAAAAAAAATGATAAATGAGAAAAGAAAAAGATAGACAAAAAGCCTTGAGAAAAAGATTGACTAAATAAGACCCAAAGTGGCCAAGGCTATAAAAGAAAAAGAAGAGAAGCTCGATGTGTGCGAAAAATTTGAACTGTAAATGATTATACTCTCTTCTTTGCGCTTATCCTATCTTTTCTTTGAAGCTAACACCAAAGGCCTTACATTACAAGCTTAAAAATTCCTTTTGATCCAAGTCTAGAGAGTAACTATCATTAGTGGAGAAGTTGTTTGAAAATAGGCTTATAGGGTGCTTGATGATAATCTCGACTTTGAGTTGATTAACATGATTTGATCTTGAATGTGCATGAAACTTGAGACTGACTATATCACACACATGCGTTCCGATTTTGAGATATGTTGCTTGAATTAGGAGAAAACATGTCTTGTCAACTTTTGTATATGTGCATGAGATTTCTGAGAATAAAATAAGTCATGAAATAATTGTTTCAAGTATCAAGAATGAACTCTACCTTGTGATTTTAATGCTTAATCGAGGACGATTAAGTGATAAGTTTGGGGGAGTTGATAGGGTTGAATATTTACGCGTTTTTATGCTTTGATATGTATATGTTTTCGTGTTGATTCTTGAGTTATTTTACGTTTTATGGTATATATTTCTATATTTCAGGAATCAATGTTGAAATTCATAAAAGGGGAAGAAATCAAGCTAAAATGATGAAAAAATGAATAAAGTTGAAGAAAAGAGGAAGAAACCAGAATCCAAGACACATGTTGCTCCTTTATCCTCAAATTACTATATGTTTGAGCCATGTTTTGGAAATGTGGTCCATATAAAGTTGTAGAACTTTCTCTTATCTTCGCGTGGACAGCTGATTCATCAAATTCGGAGTTCGTATGAGAAAGTTACGGCCAAAATACGAAACTCGCCAGAAGCTGAAAAAGGCGAAGAAACTTACTGTGATTTCCGATCGATCGAGCAGAATTTCCGATCGATCGAGACGGGCAGAAAAAGCCACGAAAATCTTACTGGAAGGCTCGATCGATCGGCTCTTCTTTCGGATCGATCGGGACGAGCAATTTTCATTAAAATACCTTCCTTGTAGAGTTTGGATGCAAGAGGAAAGTCCATAATTCTTTCCCCTATATATTATACACCATAATTTCAACCCAAATCATACTTTAAAACCCTAGGAATAGCCTCCACACCTCCATACACCCATTCACCATCCAAATCTCAGCCCCCCTTTCCTTCAATTCCATCATACCTCCATCACTCTCCACTAACACCATCTCACGCCTCCTTCCATATAATTCACGTCCATCACCCCTTTCCTTCACTTCATATCCAACCTCCATCCTTCTACCATTCAACCTTCATCCACCATCACCACTTCATCCTAGGAATTGGAACAAGCCAACAAGATAATCGAAGAGCACGATCGAGAAAGAAGCGAGGAAGGATCAAGAATCAACGAACGGAGTCGACTTGGGAGTTTGCTTTTACTTTTCGATTATTTGTTTTGATTTATTATTGGATTTTATGTGTTTTGGATGATTGAGAAATATCTTAAACATTGTTTTCCTTTAATATTATTGATTCATTGATTTCATACATCTTCTATGAGCATGTGTTATTGTTTTTAATGCTTTTGAAGGATTGATCACCTTTGAATGATATTTTATTATAATTGAGATCGAGAGATGAAATTATAATACGATATAGTAATTCATGCCGTGTGTTAAAGATTGAGATCGAGAGATAAAATCACACACGAGTGATAGCTTTGGGTTGTTTAATCTAAAAGTTAGTGGTTTTCATAAAGCGCATTCAACATTAAATTGTTAATTACGTGAACGAGAGTTACTAGTTGCAATTTGATGTTAGACTTAATATAGCTCGAGAGAGTATATTGAATAAATTCGGAAAACCCGTCACCTTAGAGATGTATGAAGAAAAGAATTGTAAGAGTTGGGTTAGGTGAATAATTGTCTTGATACTTTCTTGTGGATTTTTCTCGTGATCGTTGACTATTTTGGTTGGATTATAGTAGCTTAATTTAGTTTAGTTTCATTATTAATTGATTATCGTAGGTTAAATATAGTTAAAAGAAATCTTATGTGGTACTTGCTTGTTAGTCCTTGTGGGTTCGACAATCCGTATCTTCCTATCTATACTAAAACTTCACACCGTGCACTTGCGGTCTAAAATCGCTAGATTGGATTAATTGTTTAAAATAAAAGCGATCAATGGCCCTGCTTGCTTTGATGACACCCTTTCACGGGCCGAGCTAGCCGAACTGGGAGTTAGCGCATATCCTGATGCCGTGCCACCTCCAGCACCCCCTCATAAATCCACTTCTGACAATTTGAGACCGAGGGGTGATCAGTTTAAGCCTAGGGCGAACACTTCAGCGTGAGATTCAGTGGTAAGAAGCCCGAGAATCGATGGAAAGGAAGCCGTAGGAACGATGCCCCATCTGGAAGGGGGCAGTCTCAGGGAGACAGATTCGGGAAGGTTCAGTGCACTCTTTGTGGGCAACCACATTTGACGAAAGACTGTGTAGGATGTTATGTTTGTGGCGACAAAGGCCACTTTGCTCGGCAGTGTCCCAACAGGGGAAGACAATAGAACTCTGCGGGGAGGCCTGCGGACAGAGCAGCACATCACAAACCACCTTTTGCACCGAGACAGTATGGAGGTCAGTCCATGGGGCCACCTCAGGGGCAGGTTTATGCTTTGACGAGGGAGCAGGCTACGGCGGCTCCGGAGGAGGTTATAGCGGGTACATGCCTTTTATTTACGCACCCTGCTTTTATATTGATAGACACAGGTGCATCATACTCTTTTGTGTCGACGAGTTTTGTGGAAAGGCACCACATATGCACTTCTCCGTCGCCCATGCCTCTAGTGGTCTCGACACCCGCTGGAAGAAGTTTGATTGCTTATAAGATTGTCTATGAAGGCCTCATTTATTTTGAGGGCAATGAGCTGAGGTCAGACTTCATTGTCCTGGGAATGTTGGACTTCGATTGCATTATGGGCATTGATGTTTTGAACAGGTACCAGGCAGTTGTGGACTGCAGGCAGAGGACTGTCCGGTTCAGGTCTGATATGGGAGTCCAGTGGACATTCTATGGGGATGGTTCCCGTTCAAAGATTCCATTGATATCTGTTGTCAAGATGGCACAGTTATTGGAACGAGGCCATATGGGATATCTGATCTATGCTGTTGATGTTACTAGAAAGAAGGAAGACTTGAAAGTCGAGGATGTGCCCGTAGTGGCGGAGTTTCCTGATGTTTTTCCGGAGGAGATTCCCGGATTCCCACCGATGAGAGAGGTCGAGTTTGGGATTGAGTTACTACCGGGGACGTCTACCATTTCTCGTGCCCCATATAGGATGGCACCAGCGGAGCTAAGGGAGTTAAAGACTCAGTTGCAAGAGCTCCTTGATAAGGGCTACATACGCCCTAGCGTATCGCCCTGGGGTGCGCCTGTTTTATTTGTTAAGAAGAAGGATGGATCGATGAGTCTATGCATTGACTACAGGCAACTGAATAAGGCCACAGTAAAGAACAAGTATCCACTTCCGAGGATCGATGACTTGTTTGATCAGTTGCAGGGTACGAGGCTCTACAGTAAGATCGATCTGAGGTCGGGGTATCATCAGATTCGAGTAAGAGAAGATGATGTTCAGAAGACAGCATTCAGGACTAGATATGGGCACTATGAATTCTTAGTCATGCCTTTTGGAGTGACGAATGCCCCAGCTGTTTTTATGAGCCTGATGAACAGAGTGTTCCAACCGTATTTGGATCAGTTCGTCATTGTTTTCATTGACGATATACTCATTTACTCCCGGACTGAAGAAGAACACGCGGAGCACTTGAGGACAGTACTCCAGATCCTTAGGGATCATCGGTTATATGCAAAGCTTAGCAAGTGCGAGTTCTGGTTGAATAGTGTGGTGTTCTTGGGCCATGTCATATCTAGCAGTGGGATATCTGTGGATCCCAGGAAGATTGAAGCTGTGATGGAGTGGGTTGCACCCACTTCTGTACCTGAGATACGGAGCTTCCTCGGTTTGGCAGGCTATTACCGATGTTTCGTCGAGGGTTTTCAAAGATTGCCAAACCCCTGACACAGCTGACTCAGAAATGAGTCCCCTTCTATTGGTCTGAGGCTTGTGAGGCAAGCTTCCAAGAGCTGAAGCGTCGTTTGACTACAGCGCCTGTGTTGGTGATTTCGTCTGAGAATAAGAGGTTCGCCTTGTATACGGATACGTCACTGCAGGGTTTGGGATGTGTGTTGATGCAAGATAAGCATGTGGTGGCTTATGCATCGAGGCAACTGAAGCCACATGAGGCTAGGTATCCAGTGCATGATTTGGAACTGGCGGCCATCATTTTTGCCTTGAAGATTTAGAGGCATTACTTGTATGGTACGTCTTTCACTATATATACTGACCATAAGAGCCTGAAGTTCTTATTCACTCAGGCAGAGTTGAATATGCGGCAAAGAAGGTGGATGGATTTACTCAAGGACTATGACTGTGAGATTGAGTACCATCCTGGTAAAGCGAACTTGATAGCAGACACCTTAAGTTGGAAGGTGAAGAGTACTGCTGAGGATGCTATGTGTTTGTCGGCTTTGATGACTTCTTACTACCACCTGTGCTATGATTTCGACATGGACACGTCGCCTGTGCGAGTGTCGACCTTATTGGCAGAGCCAGACATATTTGAGGCGATCAGGAAGGCCCAGAGGTCGGATGATGAGGTTCAGAGGCGGACATCATTGGTACTTCAGGGTCAGCCATCCAAGTTCAGAGTGGCTGAGGATGATTCCTTGAGACTGGGCAACCGATGGGTAGTCCCAGATACGCCAGAGTTGCGTAGCGGAATATTGGAGCGAGCTCACAGTAGCCGGTTCAGTATCCACCAGGAGGAAGAAAAATGTATAAGGACCTATGCAGTCAGTTCTGGTGGAGACGCATGAAGCGTGATGTTATAACTTTTGTTAAAAGATGTTTGATCTTCCAGCAGGTAAAGGCAGAGAGACAGAGGCCTGGTGGCGAGCTGAAGAGCTTAGAGGTACCCGAATGGAAGTGGGAGCATATCTCTATGGACTTTGTGACCCACTTGCCAAGGACGACCTCAGGATTTGATGCGATCTGGGTGATCGTAGATAGGCTGACGAAGGTGGCTCACTTCATCCCTTATTGTATGTCCTTCACATACCTAAAGATGGCTCAATTATATGTACGGGATGTGGTGAGATTACATGGGATTCCAGTCTCGATTGTGTCTGACAGAGACCCAAGGTTTACTTCACATTTCTGGGAGGGTCTCCAGACAGCTTTGGGCACAGAAGTGAGACTGAGTACAACTTATCACCCTCAGACAGACGGCCAGACGGAGCGTACCATTCAGACGCTTGAAGACATGTTGAGGGCATGTGTTTTGGAGTTTGATACTCCATGGCAGGATTCACTGGCACTGGTGGAGTTCTCCTATAATAACAGTTATCAGGCGAGCATTCAAATGGCTCCTTTTGAAGCTCTGTACGGACGACGATGTAGGTCACCGCTGTATTGGGAGGACTTGACTAGTAAAGCGTTCGGAGGATCGGATATGATCAGGGATATGGAAGAAAAGATTAAGTTGATACGCCAAAAGATGAAAGCGGACCAGGATAGGCAAGCAGCCTATGCCAATAAGTGGCGACGACCGCTAGAATTTCAGTTAGGAGACAAGGTCTTCTTAAAGATCTCGCCCTTCAGGGGTGTGGTTCGGTTTGGTATGCGGGGAAAGTTATCTCCGAGGTATGTTGGGCCATATGAAGTTTTGCAGCATATCGGTACATTGGCCTACCGTTTGGCACTACCGCCATCTTTGTCTGTCATACACGATGTTTTTCACGTTTCTATGTTACGGAAGTATGAGCCAGACCCGTCTCATGTCTTACAGCCTACTGAAGTACAGTTAGACTCAGATGTGTCCTACGTAGAACGACCAATCAGAATTCTGGATCGAGAGGATCGCAGATTACGAAGCAATATTATACCGATGGTCAAAGTTCAGTGGGATCGAAGGGGTGTCGAGGAGGCTACGTGGGAGACGGAACGGCATATGGTGCAGCACTATCCGGAACTTTTCTCTGGTATGTTTTTATGTATAGTTTCGATATAGTGATGCATGTGGATTTCGAGGACGAAATCTTATAAGTAGGGGAGTAATGTAATACCCCCGAAACGTCTATATGCTTATGTGTTATCATGACGATTTATGATGTGTTTTAAGGGGTTGTAGTGCATTTAATTTGGGGGTTATGTTTATGTTATGATGATATGATTTAGGGGGCATGTTGGGTGTTTTAAGGGATGTATTAATTAAGTAAAGTTATAAAATATCGAGTGAGGATATTTTAATACATCGTGCTAAATACCGGGGCACAATTAAACATCACATGGCACCCCCAACCACACCACCCCACCCCCAATATCGGCCACCTCCCCTTCCCCACTTGGCCACCACCATACTCTCCACTTGGCAACCCATGCCTCATCATACAACTCAATCACTTTTTCCTTCTCTTCTCCTCTTTCCCCTCTTCCTTTCCCCTCCTTTTCGTCCGTGAAGTGCTGTAAAAATAGGAGGAAAAAGCTGGATTTATTAGGTGTGAAACCTTGCAAAAAGAGGAGCAAAAAGAGAGGGGTAAGTTGGTACTCTGTTTTCAGAGATTGTGATTAAGTTTGGGTTTTGTTGGGTGATTTTCATGCATGCTAAGCTTAATTTTTGTTAAACCTTTGATATGAGTGCTTGCATGTGAGTATTATGAAGTTCATAGCATGTTTCTTTGAGCACGATACACGTTTTATGTGGTAGATTTGGTATTATGATAAGAGGTGCTCGAAGAATCTGGTAAGGATAAGTGCCCTGTTTTTCTGGGAATTTGGATGAGTATTGAAGTTTATGAAGATGTTATGATGCATGCTAGCTTAGATTTTATTAAACCTTCGATTTGAGTACATGCATGGAAGTTTTATGAAGCTCTTGGCATGTTTGTTCAGGCATTTTATATGTGTTATGAAGTAGATTGCTTGCTATGAAAAGAAGTGCTCGAAAATCTGGGAAATCCCGATTTTTCAGAGTGCTCGATCGATCGAGATTTTAGTCCCGATCGATCGAGCGAGGCAGAACGATGGGTATAAGTTTTGAAAGTCAGGGACCGATCGATCGAAGGATATACCGATCGATCGGTGAAACTTGTCGATCGATCGATATTTCCTTCCGATCGATCGATCGAGGCAGTGTGCTTGGGCACTGTTTTAGCATGTTTTCTCGATCGATCGATATTTTGGGGCCGATCGATCGAGAGAGGCAGAAACATGGCAAATATTTTTAATTGTTTTATTTTGAATAATTTTGTCAATGATTCATGATATGGTATCTAATATGGTATATTGTGGTTATGTAGAACCATCCCAGGTACCAGCACAATCAAGGAGATAAAGTCTGTTGACTCCTCCTCCTTTTGATAAGGTACGTAAGAGACGTACGGGCATCGGACGGTAAAACACCCTCTATACTATGACTATGCATTTATCGCATGAGTATTTACGATGAAATGATGATGTTTATATGATATTTGTATAATGGTACGATGTTATGATATGGTAAGATGCCATACGATGTTTATGATTGGGTAAGATGCCCATATGGTAAGATGTCATACGATGTTTATGATATGGTAAGATGCCATACAATGTTTATGATTGGGTAAGATGCCCATATGGTAAGATGTCATACGATGTTTATGATATGGTAAGATGCCATACGATGTTTATGATTGGGTAAGATGCCCATATGGTAAGATGTCATACGATAGGGTAAGATGCCCATATGCATGAATGTGAATCAGGGACAACAAAAAGAAGTTAACGAATAACCAGCAAGTTTACTTAACTAAGATTTCATGCATTTACCGGTATGTTTTTTTTGTATGATGTTAAGTAAGGATGTTTATGCTCATGATGTGTTGTCCCTGTAGGTACGCTTTTGGACTGAAGGGCTAAGGGTCGGGTTGAGACAGTGAGCTAAAGGAGCACAAGGATGGATATGAAGGATGTTATGATTAGTATCTACTCTAGGAGTAGTGTAAATCTAAATGTTAGCATTCAGTTAATGGAATGTAGCTGATAGTTTTGTTTTGAAGTTTCACGTAACAACCAGAACCCTAAGATGTTATCAAATGTATGATTAGTCCTTAATACGTTATTCTAACACTGTTAAGGTGGGAAGACCCTACACTCGAACCCACAGTCCATGCGCGACCATGGACTGCTGTTCTCGGCTCTCCGACGACGTTCCAGTGGCAGACCGGAAACATTTTGTAAGGACCCCTAGCCCTTAACCCTTGATTAGTGTATTAACCACTATGTGTGGCACATGCTTCTATACAAATCAATCGGGAAACTCAGATGATGCTTACAAAATTCCTTTAATATTCAACGTTATAAGATCATCTCTACTAACATATAGACTCATAGAGTTGCCCATTACCAACCCCATTTTGCCACTTTTTCAATTGTGGACTTTTATAAAAATTTGGGCAGAGTCTCCCCGTAAATTGAGCTATCCCGAAATAAAAGCACAACACATAACATAATTCCCGGCCAGGGAAAACATAATACTCATCAGAATGTAGCAATACCAAGTAAATTCCCAGCCAGGGAAGACACCACACACAAGACGACAAAAGTGGGTTTCAACCCCCACATAATACACCATTGACTCTCATATCATTAGCAATTCTACCCTTAATTGCATGCAACATAGAATGAAAGAGAGAAAGGCTCATGCCTTTATATACAACCCATATACAAGTATAATCGTGCTCACATGCGAGCATCATGAATATGTATATAATCCTCAGGTGTATATATGTACTCTATACGATACCGTGCTCCATCAAGCCCTGGTACCACGATCCTGGGAGTACATCCAATCAACAGCTCGAGCTCAGCTCCACAGCCATCGATGCACCTGTTCACCTGCCCCAACAGAGACAGCCCCCAACGGGGTGAGCATACCAGTACACAAAATCTCATAATCACAATAATGAAATTCATAATTTACAACACAAGTAAATATTAATGAATTTTAAATGATACTCCCTGGATGGCAACATCCTCATCCGGGATTCCGTGTACTGTCCCTGTTCTCACAATCATCAAACTCATCAAATCTCATAAATCAGTAAATCAACACATTGATTTAACTCATAGCATGCCTGATTCTCAAGTATCAATAATCAATGATTCCAAGTTCATTATACATACAAATATAGATACCTCAATATCTAGTACTGATTTCTCAATTTCGCTATCAATCATAGATAGCTCAAATGCCTAGCATTTATTTTACCAATTTTCCATTATACCTAGACATCTCACATGTCTTATAATGAGTACATGATCTCACGATCATTCTCAGGCATCTCAAATGCCGTACAATAGTCATATAGGCCCAGTACCCCATATATATCAACACATAAATATAGTCATGCGCACAACCATCGATGAAGTCAATATATATTATGCATTTCACAAATGCTCTCATATAAAGTAATGCTCGTACGTCGCACGTACCTTAAATCTCCGAAGTCCGAGCCAAACCTTGCTCGAGTTCCATGCTCCGAGGAACGATGTGCTAACACGATAAATTAATTCACAATTAATTACGAACATGCAACCCATGCTCAAGCACACCCATAACCCTCAAAAATATTGTCAACACACGACAATAAACCAATATCGAAAATTGCTCAAGAATTCCCCACAAATTTTCGAACCTTCACAACACAAATCGAACCCAATTAAACACCATAATTCATCTAAACATGAATTAATCAATCAACAACATGAATAATCGCCCCACATGCCAAAACCCCCAAAATTCGAATTCAAAGCCCTAAATTCGAATCCAATTCCTCAATTCGAACACAATCAAGCATCATAATGCATCTAAAACATGAATTAATCAATTACTAACAAGAATCATCACTCCTTGTCAAAAACCCCAATTTTCGAACCCTAATCCGTGAGCCAACAGCAAGAATTCGAACCACAATGCATCACCAAGGAGACTCAACAGCTGGACCATGTGAAGCATAAGAATCTATCCAAAAATCAACAAGATTTTCGAAACAAGGAACACCAAAATTCGAAACCAATTGGCAACAAATTTATGAATCACAAAGTGTGAAATATTCGACCCAAAAGCAGCACAAAAACGCCCCAAAAACACCCAAAGAAAAGCCCCAAAAACGTACCAAAATCGAGCCCCAAAATCGAACAGAATCCAGTGACGAACCCTAGCGCTTTCTGCAGAAATCCGAGCTCAAATCGCGACCAAACTTCGAATTGTTGGTATGAATAGCTGCGCCTCGGAGAGACGAATCCAACGGCGGGTCGCACGCGCCGAACGGCGGCCGGACGGCGGCGGGCGCGGCGCTTGAAGTGGCGGGGGTCGCACAGATCGGGAAAGCTACGCGGGGAAGAGAGAGGGTGACGGGAAAATGTGGGGAAAAATGGCTCCGATAATTAAAATCTCGGGTTCAATTGGTATTTATAGCAAAAATACCCCAAAATACTAATAGCCCCACAAATACATCATGATACATTAAAAATCATCTGTTTTCAAAAATTCTCTCTCTAACTCAAAAACCCCCTACCGGTGCCCACACCAAGCACCCGAGATTCTGAGTCACACTAAAACCCAACTCACAGGTTTTCACCGAAATGAGAATACGATCTCAACCTCGGGATCCAACGATCCCAACTACTCAAATAGACGATCCCGGAAGGCCCAACACCTCGATTAAACTCCAATTGCCACGTAAAACAACTTTACGGGTTATTAACACTCCGGGATTAACATCCATAATTTCTGGTCATCACACATTTTCCGACTCGGGTTCGATTTTTGGGTCTCGATTAAAACTCCCTTTTAGTCATTTTCTATAATTTTCGGACTCCAAAATTTCTGTAATTCAAACATGATTAAATTGATTGGAAACGATCTAACAAAAGTAGTTATCAAATATACAAATCAAATCGCAAACTGGCTCTAGTACCACTGTTGGGTTTTCATCCCCCGGCATCAGATCCAAACGCAGCAGAAAAATAAACATAAGCTTATCTGACTAGGGACGTACGATCGCACTTATATAAGCATGCATAAATCTAATATAAATGCACGAAAAGAGATTACTGTTCACCGATGTAATTCTGAAGGCGGTGATCCCTCGAGTACAAACAACCTGACTTGTCCTCACTTTAATGCCTCAACAATTTTAAACATGCATAGTAATGAAAGGCGATGAAAAGTTAACATTGGAACAAGTTCAATACCTAAATATCTCATACTCAACAAAGCAGCGAACGTGCGTGTGTGGTCGTAAACAAGTGTCATGTACAAATTATAGATCTAATAAATGCAAACTTATATTAGTTCAAGTTATGCACTAACACAAGTATAAGCTCACTTGCACACTTTTCTCCACTATCTTAGCCACTTGCAAACACAAATCAAGTAGGTCTTTATTAGCTTGTAGCTTGGCCTAGGTATTGGCTTATGAAAGAAAGGGTAAGGTGAATCAAACAAGAGAGTATAATGATATGCCCAATATAAACTTCTCTTCTTGCATGATTTTTTCAAACCTTGTTCATTTTTTTCAAGGTTTAACTCAATTATTTTCTTCTTGTGCCTTGGCTCCCATTGGAATCATATTTTTCTATTCTTTCAAGGCATCCCTCTTTCTTTCATGGTTCCATTCTTTTAACAATAAAGCTTTGATTCATATGAGTCTTTGATAACAAGTGCATGTGAATGAAATACACCATACTCCCTTCCAAGGTATGGATAAAAATTCATATTTAGGCTCATTTGTGAAGGATGATAAGCTAATCAAAGAATGTTGAATGGTGGTCTTTTGTATGTGTAGGGCCTTCCTACCCTAACAGTGTAATCAAGACATAATTAGGGCTAAACATGCATCACAGACAGTTTATGGTTCCGGTTATTACGTGAGCTAATAGGATTACAGGCCAAAATAAAACTTCGAAGCTAGTTAGTTACATTCCCAAATGAATGTTAACACTATAGATTTACACTACTCCTAGAGCAGAGACTATACCAAATCCTGTATCCTAATTCACAAGGCTCCTCGAAGCTCACTGCCTCAACCCGGCCCATAGCCCTCCAAATCCAAAGGTGTACCTACAGGAACAACTCACCATGAGCATACACATCACTATTCAACACAATCAACATAATAACGTAAATAGTTGCATGAGATATATGTATATATGCTCCCTGATTCACCACATTAGCACACTTCCTTTGTTGTTCCTGTTTCATAAACTCATGCACAAAATCATTAGCTCACAAGGTAATGATCGATATCACGTTCCAGTTATAATCACAATATTCCACATTAATCACAATATTCCACATTAATCACTAGAATTGTGACTGTTCTGGTCCCAATACTACAGCGGAATTTTAGGACCCCTCGCTTCGACATATAGCGGCATTATATGATATCCCTCGCTTCGACAATGACAGCGGCATGTTACCTCGCTTAGACATGACAGCGGCAAATATCATACTACCATCGCTTCATATGACAGCGGCAAGTACCTCCCTCGCTCGGAGATAAAGGCTACCGGAACATTCATCAATTCTACCACAATAATCAAACACAACGGTTGATTCCATTATCACGATATATCACTATCATTTCACATAAATCACCACATATAAGGATTCACTATCCACGGTATACACAATACATAATCGAAAGCGTAACACATTTTACCGTCCGATGCCCGTACGTCTCACTACGTACCTTAATTCCCGAAAGTAGAGAAGTTGGAGAACTTTATCTGCTCGATGTTGTTGGCACCTGGGGTGGTTCTACACAACCATACAAATCAATATTAGAAGCTAAACAATAGCCAAATACCGAAAATTCAACAAAAATAAACATTTTCCATGTTTTAAACAGCGGCGATCGATCGCTGCACGAGGCGATCGATCGCCTCACTTTTTTTCTTGCGGCGATCGATCGCTGCACGAGGCGATCGATCGCCGAAGGCCAGTAGCCGCCTCATTTCAGGCGATCGATCGCCACCTGCTGGTGCGCGATTTTTCACCATTTTTGCTCCAAAATTCCTTCCCAAACCATACCAACTCTCCTACCAACAAACCAACAACATCAAACACATAATAACTTCCAAAATACACCTTAAACATCCTAAAAATCCAACATCCAACCCAAAACAATATCAACCCAAAACAACCCATTTCAAAATCATTCAAAACCATAACAAACCCAATCCAAACACAATAAAAACATTAAGGAGGTATCCATACCTCTTGGGGACTCCAAATCTCCCAACAAACTCCACAAATCAAGTTTTTGGAAGGATTTCTCTTCCACTTTTTGCTCAAAATAGAAAATGAAGAGGGGAAGGGTTTGGATGAGTGATTTGGGGGAAATAGAAGGAGTGATGGGTATAGGGGGGTTGGGGGGTTAAATGGGTTCAATTTAATTAAATTGCACTCCCACAATTATCATGATGTATAAAACATCCCAACATGATATTTTAAAAGCATTTCACCACAATGCGCCAAAATCCCAATTAAACATATGTTTCACCAAATAATTTACCACATACACATTTAAGCCACTAAAACACCCAATTACCCAACATGCATAACATGCACCCTGAAATGCAACCC
The DNA here is from genome assembly GCA_907163345.1 of Haberlea rhodopensis. NCBI lineage: Eukaryota > Viridiplantae > Streptophyta > Magnoliopsida > Lamiales > Gesneriaceae > Haberlea > Haberlea rhodopensis. The sequence continues at coordinate 2,871,582 of CAJQUN010000034.1, read as the reverse complement.
CCAGGTCACGCCTATCATGTGACTAAGTAATTCAACATGATAATTAATTCAACACATAAATCAATTATCCACATAATTAATCATATGAACATAATTACTGCCTTAATTGCAATTAATCATTTTGGGGACATCACATTACTCCCCTACTTATAAGATTTCGTCCTCGAAATCGCATGCACTTACCCCAAAAGAAACTAAACATAAATCACATACCAGGGAATAGTTCCGGGTAGTGCTGTACCATATGCCGTTCCGTCTCCCACGTGGCCTCTTCGACACTCCGACGATCCCACTGAACCTTGACCATCGGTATAACCTTGCTTCGAAATCTGCGATCCTCTCGATCCAGAATTCTGAGTGGTCGTTCAACACAGGATACATCTGAACTCATCTGAACCTCTGAAGGCTTGGAGATAACTTCTCCCGCATACCAAACCGAACCACACCCCTAAAGGATGAGATCTTCAAGAAGACCTTGTCTCCTGACTGGAATTCTAGCGGTCGCCGCCGCTTATTGGCATAGGCTGCTTGCCTATCCTGGGTCGCTTTCATCTTTGACGTATTAACTTAATCTTTTCTTCCATATCCCTGATCATATCCCGTCCTCCGACCGCTTTACTAGTCAAGTCCTCCCAATACAGCAGTGACCTACATCGTCGTCCGTAAAGAGCTTCAAATGGAGCCATCTGAATGCTCGCCTGATAATCCGTTATTATAGGAGAACTCCACCAGTGGCACTGAATCCTGCCACGGAATATCAAACTCCAAAACACATGCCCTCAACATATCTTCGAGCGTCTGAATGGTACGCTCTGTCTGGCCGTCTGTCTGAGGGCGATAAGCTGTACTCAGTCTCACTTCTGAGCTCAAAGCTGTCTGGAGACCCTCCCAGAAATGTGAAGTAACCTTGGGTCTCTGTCAGACACAATTGAGACTGGAATATCACGCAATCTCACCACATCCCGCACATATGATTGGGCAATCTTTAGGTATGTGAAATACACACGATAATGGATGAAGTGAGCCGCCTTTGTCAGCCTATCTACGATCACCCAAATCGCATCAAATCCTGAGGCCGTCCTTGGCAAGTGGGTCACGAAGTCCATAGATATGTGCTCCCACTCCCACTTAGGTACCTCCAAACTCTTCAACTCGCCACCAAGCCTCTGCCCTTCTGTTTTTAGCTGTTGGCAGATCAAACATCTTTTGACAAAGGTCAAAACATCACGCTTCATCCGTCTCCGCTAGAACTAACCACTTAGGTCCTTATACATCTTTCTTCCTCCTGGGTGGATACTGAACCGGCTACTGCGAGCTCGCTTCAAAATTCCTTTACGCAACTCCGACGTATTTGGGACTACCCAACAGTTGCTAAGTCTCAAGGAATCATCCACAGCCACTCCGAACTTTGATGGCTGCCCCCGAAGTACCAATAATGACCACCTCTGAACCTCATCATCTGACCTCGGGGCTTTCCTAATAGTCTCAATAAGGTCGACACTCGCACCGGCGACGTGTCCACAACGAAATCATAGCCCAGATGGCAATAAGAAGTTATCATAGCTGATAAACTCGTGGCATCCTCAGCAGTACACTACACCTTTCGACTTAAGGTGTCTGCTATCGAATTTGGTTTACCTGGATGGTACTCAATTTCACAATCAAAATCTTTGAGTAAGTCCATCCATCTTCTTTGTCGCATATTCAACTCAGCCTGTGTGTACAAAAACTTCAGGCTCTTATGGTCCGTGTAGATGGTAAACGACGTACCATGCAAATAATGCCTCCAAATCTTCAAGGCAAATATAATGGCTACCAGCTCCAAATCATGGACTGGGTACCTAGCCTCATGTGGTTTCAACTGCCTCAATGCATAAGCTACCACATGCTTATCTCGCATCAACACACATCCCAAACTCTGCAGTGATGCATCCGTGTGCAAAGCAAACTTCTCGTTCCCCGAAGGAATCACCAATACAGGTGCTGAAGTCAACCGGTGCTTCAACTCTTGGAAGTTCCTCTCACATGTCTCAAACCACAAAAACGGAACTCCTTTCTACGTCAACTACGTCAATGGTTTAGCGATCTTAGAGAATCCCTCGACGAAACGTCGGTAATAACCCGCTAAACCAAGGAAGCTCCGGATCTCGGGCACAGATGTAGGCGTAGACCAAACCATTACTGCCTCTACCTTCCTGGAATCCACAGATATCCCATTACTAGAGATCACATGCCCCAAAGACACCACGCCGCTCAACCAAAATTCACACTTGCTGAGCTTGGCGTACAACTGATCGTCCCTAAGGACCTGGAACACCGTTCTCAAAGTGCTTCTCGTGTTCCTCTTCAGTCCGGAAATAGATGAGTATATCGTCAATAAAACAATGGCGAACTGATCCAAATACGGTTGAAACACCCTGTTCATCAGGCTCATAAAAACAGCTGGGGCATTCGTCACCCCAAAAGGCATGACTAAGAATTCATAGCACCCAAATCTAGTCCTGAAAGTTGTCTTCTGTACATCATCTTCCCTTACCCGGATCTGATGATACCCCGACCTCAGATCGATCTTACTGTAGAGCCTCATACCCCCGGGCGATACGCTAGAACGTATGTGACCCTTATCAAGGAGCTCTCGTAACTGGACCTTTAATTCTCTTTGCTCCGCTGGTGCCATCCTATACGGGGCACGAGAAATGGCAGACGTCCTCGGTAGTAACTCAATCCCAAACTCGACCTCTCTCGTCGGTGGGAATCCGGGAATCCCTTCCGGAAAAACATCAGGAACTCCGCCACTACGGGCATATCCTCGACCTTTAATTCATCTTTCCTTTCAGTAATATCAACAGCATAGATGAGATATCCCGAATGGCCCCGTTCCAACAACTATGCCATCTTGACAACAGATAACAACGGGATCTTGGGATGAGAACCATCCCCATAGGATGTCCACTGGACTCCCAGATCAGATCTGAACCGCACTGTTCACTGTCTGCAGTCCACCACTACCTGATATCTGTTCAGCACATCGATGCCCACAATGCAATCGAAGTCCGACATTCCCAAAACAACCGAGTCTGATCTTAGCTCATTGCCCTCAAAATAAATGAGACCTTCATAGACAATTTGATCAGCAATCAAACTTCTTCCAGCGGGTGTCAAGACTACAAGAGGCATGGTGCATAAACAAAAGACAAATACCCGCTATCACTTCCTCCGGAGCCGCTGTAGCCTGCTCCCTCTCCAACGCATAAACCTGCCCTTGAGGTGGCCCATAGGCTGACCTCCATACTGCCTCGGTACCAACGGTGGCCTGTGCTGTACTGTTCTGTCTACAGGCCTCCCCGTAGAGTTCTATTGTCCCTCCCGATTGGGACATTGCCGAGCAAAGGGGCCCTTATTGCCACAAACATAACATCATACATAGTCTTTTGTCACATGTGGTTGCCCACAAAGAGAGCACTGGACCTCCCTAAAACTGTCTCCCTGAGACTGTCTTCTTCCTGATGGGCATCATTCATACGGCTTCCCTTTCCAACGATCCTCGGGCCTCTTACCACTGAATCGTGAAGCCGACGTATTCCCCCTTGGCTTGAACTGATCATCCCTCGACCTCAAATTATCAGAAGTAGATTTCTGAGGGGGCTGGAGGTGGCACGACATCAGGATATGCACCAACTCCTAGCTCGGCTAACTCAGCCCTTAAAAGGGCGTCATCAAAATAAGCAGGGCCATACGTGACCACCCTGTCATATAGTCCGGCCTCAAGCCCTTCATGAAGTTCCTCATCTTTGCCTTAGTACTTGTGGCGATATGAGGCACATATCTGAGCAAAGAACAGTAATGAAGAGCACAATCTGATACTGGTATGCTACCTTGCTTGAGGTTAGTAAACCCATCTTCCTCAGCATGCCGTGCAGCAGCCGAAAAATAGCGGGTTAGAAACCGAGTTCTGAACAGCTTCTAATTTATTTCCTGACCCTGAGCCTCTTGCTCTATCACCGTGGTCTTTCACCACATCAGTGCCTTCTTGGCCAATTTGAACTCTGCTAGTCTTATCCAGGCTGTCTGAGCACAAGAAGCTGTCACAAACATCTGTTCTATCCTCTCTAACCATTCCTCGGCCATTTCCCTTGTCTCAGTTCCCTCGAACATCGGGGGTGGATATGTCAGAAATTGAGCTAAACGTAGCTACCCAGATAGTAACTGTTGCTCAGACAGTTCTTCACCGAAAGCTGGCGGGAGTAGGGGATTTGCACGCCCAACACTTGCATTAATACTCACGGCGTCTCCTACTTCCACATTTGTTGTCATACTGCAACACAAGGGTTAACAACAATACCCAAAAGCAGTTCATATAATACATCGTTAGAAAGCCATAACTTGTTAGTATAACATTTATATACTTCATATGCACAAAACATGTTTCAAAGTAAACGCCTAGCCAACTTATTGCTAAGGCTACCCTTCACTCATTCCCGGGTTCTATAACCACTGCTCTGATACCACTAATGTAGGGCCTTCCTACCCTAACAGTGTAATCAAGACATAATTAGGGCTAAACATGCATCACAGACAGTTTATGGTTCCGGTTATTACGTGAGCTAATAGGATTACAAGCCAAAATAAAACTTCGAAGCTAGTTAATTACATTCCCAAATGAATGTTAACACTATAGATTTACACTACTCCTAGAGCAGAGACTATACCAAATCCTGTATCCTAATTCACAAGGCTCCTCGAAGCTCACTGCCTCAACCCGGCCCATAGCCCTCCAAATCCAAAGGTGTACCTACAGGAACAACTCACCATGAGCATACACATCACTATTCAACACAATCAACATAATAACGTAAATAGTTGCATGAGATATATACGTATATATGCTCCCTGATTCACCACATTAGCACACTTCCTTTGTTGTTCCTGTTTCATAAACTCATGCACAAAATCATTAGCTCACAAGGTAATGATCGATATCACGTTCCAGTTATAATCACAATATTCCACATTAATCACAATATTCCACATTAATCACTAGAATTGTGACTGTTCCGGTCCCAATACAAGAGCGGAATTTTAGGACCCCTCACTTCGACATATAGCGGCATCATATGATATCCCTCGCTTCGACAATGACAGCGGCATGTTACCTCGCTTAGACATGACAGCGGCAAATATCATACTACCATCGCTTCATATGACAGCGGCAAGTACCTCCCTCGCTCGGAGATAAAGGCTACCGGAACATTCATCAATTCTACCACAATAATCAAACACAACGGTTGATTCCATTATCACGATATATCACTATCATTTCACATAAATAACCACATATAAGGATTCACTATCCACGGTATACACAATACATAATCGAAAGCGTAACACATTTTACCGTCCGATGCCCGTACGTCTCACTACGTACCTTAATTCCCAAAAGTGGAGAAGTTGGAGAACTTTATCTGCTCGATGTTGTTGGCACCTGGGGTGGTTCTACACAACCATGACGCTAAACAATAGCCAAATACCGAAAATTCAACAAAAATCAACATTTTCCATGTTTTAAACAGCGGCGATCGATCGCCTCACTTTTTGTCTTGCGGCGATCGATTGCTTCACTTGAGGCGATCGATCGCCTGCTACAAAAAATGGCTACTGGCCTTCGGCGATCGATCGCCTCATTTCAGGCGATCGATCGCCACCTGCTGGTGCGCGATTTTTCACCATTTTTGCTCCAAAATTCCTTCCCAAACCATACCAACTCTCCTACCAACAAACCAACAACATCAAACACATAATAACTTCCAAAATACACCTTAAACATCCTAAAAATCCAACATCCAACCCAAAACAATATCAACCCAAAACAACCCATTTCAAAATCATTCAAAACCATAACAAACCCAATCCAAACACAATAAAAACATTAAGGAGGTATCCATACCTCTTGGGGACTCCAAATCTCCCAACAAACTCCACAAATCAAGTTTTTGGAAGGATTTCTCTTCCACTTTTTGCTCAAAATCGAAAATGAAGAGGGGAAGGGTTTGGATGAGTGATTTGGGGGAAATAGAAGGAGTGATGGGTATAGGGGGGTTGGGGGGTTAAATGGGTTCAATTTAATTAAATTGCACTCCCACAATTATCATGATGTATAAAACATCCCAACATGATATTTTAAAAGCATTTCACCACAATGCGCCAAAATCCCAATTAAACACATGTTTCACCAAATAATTTACCACATACACATTTAAGCCACTAAAACACCCAATTACCCAACATGCATAACATGCACCCTGAAATGCAACCCCCAGGTCACGCCTATCATGTGACTAAGTAATTCAACATGATAATTAATTCAACACATAAATCAATTATCCACATAATTAATCATATGAACATAATTACTGCCTTAATTGCAATTAATCATTTCGGGGACATCACAGTATGCTTAGCATACATCCATTCTTTTGCATTAAGGCTCAAAAAGGGTACTAATAATAATCTTATTTACATGGCAAGTTTGAAAGGCTCAAATGCGTCAAAGATCGCCTATATCACTTTTATGTTCGTAAGTAGTCTAGACATACGCCTCAAAGAGCATGTAGTTAAGTTCTAGCATGTATTAGAGACTTCCTAAGACTATCACAAAGTTCACACAATCTTCACTACGATATGCATGCTTCATAAGCCATGCAATATCGTGCTCAATGTATTCAACTACTAATTTAAAGCATAGTTTGCATTAGAGTTCAAAGTATTTCAAGGCTAATTCACCTATGTTCAAAAGCATGCATGCCATTAATTAGGTTTCACCATTGGCTAGTGATTCTAAACATGCGTTCATCACTAACTACGAGCTTGAAATTTTTCAATTTCAATTTTTTTTTAAAATAAGAAAGCAGTAACACACACTACTAATCCATCCCCCATACTTAAATCTTACATTGTCCCCAATGTAAGGCAAAAATATAAGAAAAGAGAAAAGTTTGACTAAGAAAGCAATAAAAAAACTTAAAAAGAAAGGGAAACTAATTCACCTTGGGTTGCCTCCCAAGCAGCCCCTCAATTTAACGGCGGTGGCTCGACGCCAGTCCATGGATCATGTGATACTTGGTGGATCTTCAAGATCCACTTTCTCAATAGTTTCTTGTGGAATGCCTTCGTGATAATGCTTAAGTCTTTGGCCATTCACTGTAAATGTCTTTGTTGTGTCCATGCTTTGTATCTCCACTGCACCATGAGCGAAAACAGAGGTAAGTATAAATGGACCATGCCAACGAGAACGCAACTTACCGGTGGAATAGACAAAGCGAGAATGGTAGCGCAGGACTTTTTGACCAACTTCAAATTCTTTCCTCGAGATCATCTTATCATGAAATGCCTTCGTCTTTTCTTTATAGATCCTTGAGCTCTCAATGCCTCATTGCGGATCTCCTCCAATTCTTGCAATTGCAGCTTCCGTTGCTCTCCACACTCATCCATTTCCATGTTGAACTTCTTGATAGGCCAATAGGCTCTGTGCTCCAACTCTACAGAAAGATGACAAGGTTTACCAAAAATTATTCTATATGGAGACATACCTATTGGCGTCTTGTATGCAGTCCTATAGGCCAAGAGTGCGTCATCCAATCTCAAGCTCCAATCCGTCCTAGTAGGGTTCACTGTCTTTTCTAAGATGGGCTTGATTTCTCTATTGGATACCTCGGCTTGTCCGCTTGTTGGGGGTGGTAGGCGGTGGATACCTTGTGTGTAACATGATATTTCTTGAGTAAGCTCTCCACTGTCCTATTGCAAAAGTGGGTGCCCCAATCACTTATAATTGCTCGTGGGACTCCAAACCTAGAGAAGATGTTAAGCTTTATAAACCATGCAACTACTTTAGAATCATCAGTCTGGGTGGCTATTGCTTCCACCGTTGATAGGCTTAGATTTTAAGTGTTTTTAGCTGTAATTTCTTTCCGTTTTTCGTACTTTTTCCTGGATGAAATTACGCTTTTTGGTATTTATTTGCTTATTTCAGGAAAACAGGTCGGAAATGGAAGAAATGAGCTAAAATGAAGAAAACGGGTGAAATCAAGGCGAAAAGGAAGGAAAAGTGAAGATTTGAGATTTTTCAGAATTTCGATCGATCGAGATTTATTCTCGATCGATCGATCTGGGCAGAGAGTTCAGCACCAAATTTTTCGAAGTGTCGATCGATCGGAAGAAATTCTCGATCGATCGAGGCAGAAACTTTTAAACACTGAAGCAAACAGTGCACCGATCGATCGAAATTATTTTTCGATCGATCGAGACGCGAATTTCTGAAATCTTATTTTCCAAAATTAACGTGATTTTCTGTGGTTTAAAGAAGGGATCTCTTCCAGATCATATCATATCATATCAGAGCCGTTTTTCACACAAGAAGAACCCTAGCCGCCGCCAAGGAGAAGCCTAGGAGAGCCATCTTCTTCCTTCTTCATCCAAGCTTGAGCGTACCATTTCCGGAGTGCAAGGAAGGAGCAAGAGAAGAAACTACGGTGCAACGCACGGATTCGTTCCAGCATTTATCGTATTTCTAAACTCGGATTTATTTTATTTTCATTTTCATTAGATGTTATTGAGGTTGAGAAACAATTTAACATCTTATTGATTTGTCTTGAATTGAATCTAGTTTATTTTGAGTTTGATTTTAATTGTGTTTGATTTATTGATTCAATTGTGTTTGAGTGTATTGGTATCTTATTGTTCATGAATTGAATGCTTATTAAGATCAAAGCCTAGCTAACTTTGATTTAATCTTGTGAGTTATAACCGAGATCGAGAGATAACGTTATAATACGCTACCTTAATTCATGATGTATGTTAAGATTGAGATCGAGAGATGAAATCACATACGTGAGCACTTTGAATCGAGAGATTTAGAGTAACGAGGTTTTGAAGATTTATGCAATATTGGAGTAGTAAATAGGTGCACGAGAGTGACTTGTTCTAATTTGATATTAGTTTCTTTACAGCTCGAGAGAGTGTATTGAATATTATTGAAAACCTTTCACCTTAAGAACCAATTGTTTGGTACATGCCTATTCAAACGAATCTTTGAAGAGAACACAGTTGAACGAAAAGCGAGATAAATTTCTCGAGCGAATTACCTTTGCATATCCGGAACCCGATTCATTTTATTTATTCTTGTGTTTTAGTTCTAATTTCCGCATTAGTTAGTCTACCCCCGTTTTAATCGTAGGTTAAATATAATTTTACTAGTTTTATTTGGTACTTTTACATTAGTCCCTGTGGATTCGAAAACCCTTACTTTTATTTAACTATACTAAAACTTGACAACCGTGCACTTGCGGTAGAATCTCTTCACACTACACTTTGGAATTAACTGTTTAAAAAAACAGCGGTCAAGTTTTTGGCGCCGTTGCCGGGCACTAATCTGTATAATATCATACGAGATTAGTTAATTGTAATTTAGCCAATCTGTATTATTTCGTTTTTATCTTTCTTTTTCATTTTAGTTAGTTATTCTTGTTTTTGATTTTGTATTTGTGTTGTTGTCTCCTTTTGTCTGATTCAGTACATGAACCATTTCTCTAGTGCATGCTCAGAAGAGAGGAGCCCATTCTCGAGCCATTTGATCCTGAAATAGAGAGGACTTTACTTAGAAGACTACGAGAAGCTCGAGCAATGGCCGACAATAACGAAGCACAGAACTCGAGATCAATGATGGATTTTGCACAGCCAGCGTTTCATGGATCTTTATCCAGCATCACTAGGCCAACAATCCAGGCGAATAACTTCGAGATCAAGCCTGCAATTATCCAAATGATACAGCACTCTGTTATGTTTGGGGGAGCTGCCACGGATGATCCGAACACTCACATCTCCAACTTCTTGGAGATTTGTGACACGTTTAAACATAATGGCGTACCCGGCGACGCCATCAGGTTAAGGCTCTTCCCTTTTTCATTAAGAGACAAAGCTAAATCATGGTTGAATTCATTACCTACAGGATCGATTACAACGTGGGAAGGAATGACAAAAGCTTTCTTATCAAAGTACTTTCCTCCCTCCAAGAAGTCAAAGATGCGGAACGATATCACTACGTTCGGGCAATTCGATCCCGAGAGTTTATACGAGGCGTGGGATCGTTTCAAAGATTTATTGAGGAGATGCCCACATCACGGTCTACCCATCTGGCTGCAGGTACAGACTTTCTACAATGGTTTGTTTTCTGCTAACCAATCTATGATAGATGCAGCATCTGGGGGATCGATAATGCGGAAGACATCGGAAGAAGAGTATGACTTATTGGAGGAAATGGCATCCAATAGCTATCAGTGGCAATCAGAAAGGAACACGCCACAGAAACCAATGAGAGTCCATCAAGTGGATGAGATTACTGCTATTTCGGATCAGTTGGAAGCTATGAACCGGAAGATAGAAAGCATGAGTGCAGCATCGATGCAAGTTCAAGCTGTCTTCTGTGATTTATGTGGAGGCGGTCATCCGAGCATTGAGTGCCAAGCAGGTAACCCATTCATGCAAACTAATGAAGTGGTGAATTTTGTAGGTAACAGGCATCCCAACAATCTATACTCGAACTCATACAATCCGGGGTGGAGGAACCACCCAAATCAGAGGTGGTCAAACAAAGAAAATGTGTCAAATCCACAGCTACACCCGGGAGGGTCTAATAAACCAAGTATGGAAGAACTAATAGCCAAGTTCATAGCATCAACTGAAACCAGGATGACAACTCAGGATGCATCCATAAAGAACTTGGAAGTGCAAGTGGGGCAGCTCGCATCATTAATATCTGGAAGAACGCAGGGCATGATGCCAGATGGGACAGTGAAAAACCAAAACGAACAAGCAAAGGCCATTGAGTTAAGGAGTGAAAAAGAGCTAAGACCGCAAGCTGAAGCAGAAGGGAGTCATGGAGAGACACTAAGGAAAAGGCGATGGAGAAAGGTAAGAATTCTAACACTACACAAATCACACACACTGATAGGATAGTAATTCCTCCCCCATTTCCCGCAGCATTAAAAAAAGCTAAGATGGACACAGAATTTGGTAAGTTTCTTGAAGTATTTAAGAAACTACATATTAATATTCCATTTGCTGATGCTTTACTTCAGATGCCTAGTTATGCTAAGTTTTTGAAGGAAATTTTGTCGAATAAGCGAAAGTTGGGAGAATATGAAACGGTTAGCTTGACGGAGGAGTGCTCAGCAATTGTATAAAATAAAATGCCTCCAAAGAAGACCAGGGAGTTTTACTATACCTTGCACCATAGGATCAGTATCTTTTACAAAGTCATTATGTGATTTGGGTGCTAGTATAAATTTGATGCCATTTTCTATTTTCAGGAAGTTGGGGCTAGGGGAGCCGAAACCTACTAAGGTTTCACTTCAATTAGCAGATCGATCCATCACATACCCCAGAGGTATCATTGAAGACGTGTTAGTCAAAGTGGATAAATTTATCTTTCCCGTTGATTTTATGGTACTAGATATGGAAGCAGATTCAGATACACCACTGATTTTGGGTCGACCATTCTTAGCAACGGGAAAAGCAATCATTGATGTTCAACAAGGGAAGTTGATCCTTCGAGTAGGGGAGGATCAAGTTACTTTTAATGTTTTTAAAGCACTTCAACACCCACACGACGAACACATGTGTTTCAATGTAGATATCATTGATGTTTTGACAGGTGAAGTGTTGCAAGATACATTCAGGGATAACATGGAAGCATGCTTAGTGGAAGCTGATAAGCAACATTGCGAGGAATACATCAAGAGTATAGCTTATATGAACAACACCAGTCCTTACATGAAAAGAGCCACTGAAAATCTTGGAGAATTGGGAAAAAGGGATATTAAACCTCAAAAGCCATCAATTGAAGAGTCACCTTCTCTCGAGCTCAAACCTCTTCCTTCACATCGCAAGTATATTTTCTTAGATGCTGAAAAATCTTTACCAATCATTATTTCTTCATCTTTGACAGGTGATAATGAGGAAAAGCTTCTGAAAGTCCTTCAGGAGCACAAGAAAGCATTTGGATGGAAGATATCAGATATTAAAGGAATCAGCCCATCGTTCTGCATGCACAAAATTCTGATGGAGGACACATTCAAGGCAGTGGTCCAACCACAACGTCGTCTCAATCCAAAAATGCAAGAGGTAGTAAAGGCTGAGATTATTAAGCTAATGGACGTAGGTATTATCTATCATATCTCTGATAGCTCATGGGTAAGTCCTATTCAATGTGTACCAAAGAAAGGGGTATTACTGTTGTCCCTAATGAGAAAAATGAGTTAATACCTACAAGAACAGTCACGGGGTGGAGAGTGTGCATTGATTATAGGAGGTTAAATGATTCCACACGTAAAGACCACTTTCCCCTTCTCTTCATTGATCAAATGGTAGAGAGGTTAGCAGGGTATGAGTTTTATTGCTTTCTAGATGGATATTCAGGATATAACCAAATTGCAATTACACCTGAGGATCAAGAGAAGACCACCTTCACTTGTCCTTATGGCACATTTGCATTCCGACGAATGCCATTTGGATTATGTAATGCACCCGCTACCTTCCAAAGATGTGTTGCCATATTCCATGACATGATCGAGAAATTCCTAGAAGTATTCATGGATGACTTTTCTGTGTTTGGTTCTTCTTTTGATATATGTTTGTCTAACTTGACTTTAGTGTTGGCCAGGTGTGAAGAGACAAATCTTATGCTGAATTGGGAGAAGTGTCACTTCATGGTTCAAGAAGGAATAGTCTTGGGACACAAGATATCTGAGAAGGGTATTGAAGTGGATCGGGCAAAGATTCAAGTGATACAACAATTGCCACCACCGACAACAGTAAAGGGAATCCGAAGCTTCTTAGGACATGCATGATTTTATCGACGTTTCATTAAGGATTTCTCAAAAATTTCTAAACCTTTATCTCATTTGTTAACTAAAGATACATCTTATGAATTTGATACTGATTGTATGCAGGCGTTCAATACTCTCAAGGAGAAATTGGTAACCGCACATGTGTTGGTCGCACCTGATTGGGAGTTACCTTTTGAATTGATGTGTGACGCCAGCAACACCGCGGTAGGAGCAGTCTTAGGTCAAAGGAGAAACAAGGTATTTCATACGATCTACTATGCTAGTCGCACTTTGAATGAAGCACAAATTAACTATGCCACCACTGAAAAGAGCTTCTAGCCATAATTTTTGCTTTTGATAAGTTTCACTCCTACCTATGTCTTGCTAAAGTTATTGTGTATACCGACCACGCTGCACTTAAATACTTACCTGCAAAGAAAGATGCCAAACCACGCTTGATTAGGTGGATTTTGTTATTGCAAGAATTTGACTTGGAGATAAGAGATAAGAAAGGGGTTGAAAATGTGGTTGCAGATCATTTATCGCGAATTGAGAACAGTAATGATGCAAGTGACAATGAGGTAGATGAAATTAATGAAAATTTCCCTGATGAGCAATTGTTTAGTGTTGATATGGTACCTTGGTATGCATAGTTTGCAAACCATATTGTTAGTGGTATCCTCCCACAAAATCTGAATTTTTATCAAAAGAAAAAATTCTTTTCTGAGGTTAAACATCTTATGTGAGAGGAGTCATATTTGTTCAAAGTTTGTGCAGACAACATCATAAGGCGATGTATTCCCGAGGAGGATATGCAAGATGTCTTGAAGCAATGCCATGATGGAGATACAGGTGGGCATTTTGGAGCTACCAAAACAGCTGCTAAGGTACTTGCTTCTGGGTTTTATTGGCCAACGTCGTATAGGGATACATTCAGGTATGTCTCTTCATGTGATAGATGTCAAAGGGTCGGTAATATTTCTAGGAGGAATGAATTACCATTGACCAATATTCTTGAATGTGAGATTTTTGATGTGTGGGGAATTGATTTCATGGGACCTTTCCCAAGCTCTTGTTTAAATAAATACATACTTGTCGCAGTAGATTATGTGTCAAAGTGGGTAGAGGCGGAAGCTTTGCGCACTAATGATGCTCGAGTGGTTGTGCAATTTTTGAAAAGCAATTTTTTTACTCGTTTTGGCACCCCTCGAGCAATTATTAGTGATGGTGGCACTCATTTTCGTAACAAACAAATTGAAAAGCTTTTGAGTAAATATGGTGTCACCCACAAAGTGTCTTCGCCTTATCATCCACAAACCAGTGGGCAAGTAGAAGTTTCGAATCTAGAGTTGAAGAGGATTTTAGAAAAGACAGTGACTCTAAGCCGAAAGGATTGGTCCTTACGCTTAGATGATGCACTATGGGCTTATAGAACTACTTTTAAGACACCTATTGGCACATCACCCTATAAGTTGGTATTTGGTAAGGCATGTCACCTTCCTGTTGAACTTGAGCATAAAGCATATTGGGCTATTAAATGGTTAAACTTTGATTGTCATGTTGCAGGTGAGAAGCGTCTTTTACAATTGAATGAGATGGAAGAATCTGTAAGTAATGCATCAAGCATGGTAAGCAGCGGAATATAAAATTTTATGGATTACAAGACACCAGATCTATACATAGGGGTTCATATCGGATAAAGGAACAAAGGTCTCACCCTTGTAGCGTGTTTGAGCAGATTCCACGAAGCAGCACCACGTCCAACGCCTCCTTCGAGTCACTAGCAAAACTTATCAAGTTTTGCCTCAACGGTATCCACACGATCAAATCGGGAAAGGATAGTTCAAGAACAAAGTGCTAGATTTGTTCTTAATGTAAGTAACCCCATGAGCATACAACGCAGCGGAATAAAATTTTGGGATTACAAACCAGCGATCTATACATAGGGAATCATATCGGATTAGAGAATTACATGTGTCTTACCCTTGTAGCGTGTTTGAAGCCGAATCCACGGAGCTGCACCACGTCCTACGCCTTCTCAGAGTCAATAGCAAAACACGAATGGTTTTGCCTCAACGGTATCCACACGATCGAATCGAATGAAGGGATGGTTTAATAACAAGTTGCTAGACTTGTTATTAATCCTATACACGAAACAAACTCGATTCACAATCGAAACAACCACCAAACCACCAAGAACCCCTCGACTTTGAAGGAGGCCGAGAGCTCTTGTGATGATGCGGCCGTTTTTCTCTTGCTTGTGTAGGGTTTTGAGTGTTATGAATTGTCTTACAATTAATCACCTTGCAATCATATTAAATATAATTAATTAAAGGCTTTCTTAAAGCTTCATGGGCTTAAGCCCATGATTTAATTAATCCTTATGATAATTAATTAAGACTCCTCTTAATTATTTAATTCATCCCATGAATTTAATTTCCCTTCTCGATTTAATCTTTTGTGCGACCCGATAGGATCTCGTAATGTTGGCAGTGACATAAAATCTCATTTTATGTCGCAAGCATCGAGCGGTATCTAGCAACACATCGATGCTACCCAAATTACGAGAATGTCAATGACTCGACATAACCTTTAGAACTCGTGATAATATTAATCATGTAACTTAATCCCTTTGTCCTTTGTGTTTAGATTGAACACGAGTCATGGAATAGTCATACTCGTATATTCAATCTCTATTTCTTGATCCCCAAGTAGAACTAGAATAAACGAATAAGCTCGATATCTCATATCGACTCATTCGAGCATGGCCATGCATTTTAGTTCTCACTTGATCAAGGGCCTAACACATCTCCTGTTATATAGGAGGGACAAATCCTATCTCGATCAGTCAACATCCCTCTACATAATTCGTAGTGTATCCAATAGTCGCCTTTATAGTATACCCTGTTACGGGTAACGTTTGACGATATCAAGATACATAACTCCTTATGTTGGGATCTCTGATGATCACAAGTCGTAAGGATTACATACATTATTATCACTATGAGAATTGCATATGACGATCATATAACTATCCATGTTGCATTCTCATGGTGGGTCTGTTCAGTACATCGTTCTCTAACATGTACCCATATGTTGATTTGATATCTCATATCAATGAACAATTCATCGATCAACATATACTAGTCTCTACGTATTATCATTATCCCTTTCATGATAATACTTGACTAGGAACATCTTTAAGAATAATACAATATTATTCTAAGGACATTAACATATATATTAATTCACAATGCACAGTTAAAAGAATAATATATAATAATGAATTGCCATTCATAAATCCATAAACATTGTATGTCTTAAACAATCATCTAATGACTTGTCTTAGGGCATATCCCAACAAATCTCCCACTTGCACTAAGACCACTCAGACATATACCTAATGCCTAGAGATCTAGTATGACGATCATGCTTCTGCTGTGACAGCGGCTTCGTCAATGGGTCAGATACATTATCATCTGTTGGTACTTTGCATATTTTAGGCAAAACACATATCGTTATTGCGATCGAAAATCATCTTTGTTGGTTTGGAAGCTTGCATCAGTGTAACCCATTACATTGAACTCTTCCTCACCTCCATAAATCAAGAATGTATCCTTAGTCCTTCTCAAGTACTTCAGGATGTTCTTGACAGCAATCCAGTGACCTTCACCTGGATCAACTTGATATCTGCTCGTCATGCTCAAAGCATACGATACATCGGGACGAGTACATATCATGGCATACATGATAGATCCAATAGCTGACGCGTATGGAATCTTACTCATGCGTTGTCTCTCATCTGGTGTTGAAGGACACTGTTCCTTCGAGAGATAAATACCATGTGTCATAGGCACGAATCCTTTCTTGGATTCTTGCATGCTAAACCTTTTAAGCACCTTGTCTATGTACGTACTTTGACTTAGACCAAGAAGCCTTCTCGATCTATCTCTATAGATCTTGATTCCTAACACATAGGTAGCTTCTCCTAAGTCTTTCATCGAAAAGCAGTTCCCTAGCCAAATCTTTACAGATTGCAAGGCAGGGATATCATTTCCAATAAGAAGTATGTCATCTACATACAACACTAGGAAAATGATTACGCTCCCACTGACCTTCTTGTAGACACAAGGTTCATCTTCATTTTTGATAAAACCAAACTCTTTGATTGCATCATCAAAACGAAGATTCCAACTCCGAGAAGCTTGCTTCAATCCATAAATGGATCGTTGTAGCTTGCATATCTTTCCAGCATCCTTTGGATCGACAAAACCCTCGGGCTGTGTCATGTACACATCCTCGAGCAGATTTCCATTAAGGAAAGCTGTTTTGACATCCATCTGCCAGATTTCATAATCATGAAATGCAGCTATTGCAAGTAAGATCCTTATGGATTTAACCATGGCCACTGGTGAAAAGGTTTCATCATAGTCAATACCATGAATTTGTTTGAATCCTTTTGCAACCAGCCGACCTTTATAGGTTTGTACATTACCATCCATATCGGTCTTTTTCTTGAAAATCCATTTGCACCCTATGGGTCGTACCCCTTCAGGTGGATCAACCAAAGTCCATACTTGGTTTGCATACATGGATTCCATCTCAGATTTCATGGCTTCTTGCCATTTCTCAGAATCATTGCCCATAATAGCTTGTTGATAAGATGACGGCTCATCCTCATCAATAAGTAGTAAGTCACCTTGTTGAGTCACAAGAAATCCATATCTCTGTGGCTCCCGGTGTTCTCTTACAGACCTACGCTGGGCTTGTGTCTCTTGAGCAGGTGCTTCTTCCACAACAGCTTGTGGTGCCTGCTCTGTTTCCATCTCAATTTCAGGTTCAGTGTTTTCTTGTGGTTGAACTTCACTAAGTTCTATTTTTCTCCCACTGGTTTTTCTAGAAATAAATTCTCTTTCAAGAAATACACCAGTCCGAGCAACAACTACTTTGTTCTCGGTGGGATAATAGAAATAGTATCCTTTTGTTTCCTTAGGATACCCCACAAATAAACACTTATCAGATTTGGGTCCAAGTTTGTTAGTGGCGTGACGTCTAACGAAAGCCTCACAACCCCAAATCTTCATAAAAGACATACTAGGACGCTTCCCAGTTCATATCTCATATGGTGTCTTTTCCACTGATTTAGATGGAACACGGTTCAGTAAGAAAATTGCTGTTTCTAGAGCGTGTCCCCAAAATGATATCGGAAGATCTGCATGACTCATCATTGATCTAACCATGTCTAACAAGGTTCGATTTCTCCTCTCGGATACACCATTCCATTGTGGAGTATACGGAGGAGTGAGTTGTGGGACTATCCCACACTCCTTTAGATAGTCATGAAACTCTTGGCTTAAGTATTCTCCTCCTCGATCTGATCGAAGGATTTTGATACTTTTGCCAAGTTGGTTTTGTACTTCATTCTTGAAATCTTTGAACTTTTCAAAGGTTTCATGCTTATGTTTCATTAGGTACACATACCCATATCTACTGAGGTCATCAGTAAATGTAACGAAGTATTGAAAACCACCTCTAGCTTGCGTACTTATTGGTCCACATACATCACTATGTATTAGTCCCAATAAAACATTTGCCCTTTCAACATGTCCCTTGAAAGGGGCTTTAGTCATCTTGCCCATTAAACAAGATTCGCATGTTTCATATGATTCAAAATCAAATGAATCTAATACTCCATCCTTATGAAGTTTAGATATGCGGTTCTCGTTTATGTGGCCCAAGCGACAGTGCCAGAGATAAGTCGGATTACAATCATTATTTTTAATCCTTTTAGTATTTATGTTATAGATAGGTATATCAAGATTTAATACATAAAGACCATTCACCATTTGTGCACTAGCATAAAACATATCATTTAAATAAATAGAACAACAATTGTCCTTTATTATAAATGAAAAACCATACTTGTCTAAACAAGAAATAGAAATAATGTTTTTAGTAATTGAAGGCACAAAATAACAGTCTTTTAAAATCAACGATAAACCAGAAGGTAAAGCTAAATGATAATCTCCTATAGCTAATGCAGCAACTCTTGCTCCATTTCCAACTCGGAGATCAACTTCACCTTTTGCCAATGCCCTACTCCTTTTGAGATCCTGCACATTTACTCAAATGTGAGATCCACATCCAGTATCTAATACCCATGATGAAGAAGTAGATAAATTGACTTCTATAACAAAAATACCTGAAGCGGAAGTCACACTTCCTTTCTTTAGATCCTCCAGATATACTTTGCAGTTCCTTTTCCAATGGCCGGTCTCACCGCAATGGAAACAGTTCCCTTCCTTTGCTATCCCTCCCTTTGGCTTCAGTGTAGAAGACTTTGGCTTAGATTTAGCAAAGACTTTCTTTGCTTTCTTGTTGCCTTTAGCTTTGGCCCTTCCTTTGCCCTTATTCACAATAAGAACATTTGTGGCCTTAGTCTTCTTTGTATTTGCTTCATATGTTCTCAACATACCAAGCAATTGTGGTAGAGTCTTTTCCATGTCAGTCATATTGTAATTTACTACAAATTGACTGAAGCTCTCAGGCAACGATTGCAAGATCACATCGGTGGCCAACTCTTGGTCCAATGGAAAACCTAGCTTATCTAGATTCTCAATGTACCCAATCATCTTGAGCACATGAGTTCCAACTAAGCTTCCTTCTACCATCCTGCACTGGAATAACGCTTTAGAGACGTCATACCTCTCTTGTCTAGCTTGCTGTTGGTACAACTGCTTTAAGTGTTCGATCATATCGAACGCCTCCATTTCCTCATGTTGCTTCTGAAGCTCAGAGTTCATAGTGGCAAGCATGAGGCACCCAACATCAAGTGCGTCACTCTGATGCTTCTTGTAAGCATCTTTTTCAGCTCTTGTAGCTGTTAGGGGAGGTTCCTCAGCGAGCAAGGGTTCCTCTAGAACATATTGTTTCTTTTCTTGTTTGAGGACTATCCTCAAGTTCCTATGCCAGTCTAGGAAATTTGTCCCATTTAATTTGTCCTTCTCAAGGACTGATCGCAGTGATAAAGTGCTAGTAACGTTGTTAGTTGCCATGGATATCTACAATATAAATATGCAAAATAAGTTTATGATTTAAATCATTTAACATGGTCTTATATTAAATGATACTCCCACTATTTTATTTGAAAAATATCAACCCTCGAAACTTTTAGTGGGCCAAGATCCATATTTCGCCTAATCTTGAGTTAGCTTTGGCTAATCGCCCAAGACTCGGTTATTTAGGTAGACAACACTTTGTCAATTACATCACATATAATTCTTGGATAGTTGGACGAACAACACTTTGTTCAATTCATCAAATGAATTATGATCCAACCCATGCCTCTAGGTTCCCAATCCTATTGAGATAACCTAGTTAAGTCGTACCCAATTAAAGTATAACGGATATCACTTTTATCCTTTCGCGCCTTACTAAGATTGCCACGGTGCTTTGCTTTGGCAAACCCACACATGTACAATCGAAGTTATTGACGAGTACTTTTATTTGGAAGGCATCTAAAACTTAATATTTTAGAGGGATTTATTGATCTCATGATTAATTTGATAATTTAAAATATGTCCACTACATATAGTTGTATACATATCTACATATATGTGTAATACTATTATCAAACTAAAACATAAGATAAATCATGCATCAACATACATAATTAAAACGTGACATGGTTATAGCCCCTACTAATGAGTTTCTCAAGCCAATGAGAAACTCCTATGAGTCAACCTAAGGTAACTTTATAAGCACCTTCCTTTGGCTCCAATTTGTGAATGGCCTCCTCATCCCGGCACGATGCTCCATCTTCATTGATCACCATCAATAAAATAAACTACACTATTTTACAAGATATAGAATTCCTCGATTCACATTCGAGGGGAACATAGGGGAGGGATTACATTTAGAATAAAATAGATAAAGGCACGACTCGCAGGTCGTATTATAAATTACAATCATTCACAAATCCTATCTAATAGGTCAAAGGGCTATAACCACGCACCATGCTCAAACAACACATAAAGCATGCATTAACATTTAATTAATTAAATTCTAAACATTTTAAATTTAATTCTAATTAAAACTGTAATATAATTTTTGAAAAATTATCGTACGCTCGGGACATCACATGCCACGAACTAAAGCGACTAAAACACGAACCACCATGGTTCGAACCAAAACCCATGGCTGGACCAATAGTGGGCCTAGGGTTCGAAACCCTAGCCCATGGCCGAGCCATGGTCCATGCGGCGGCTTGGGTGCGGCGCTGCTAGGGTTCCAAACCCTAGCCGCCTTGCACCATGTCGATTCTATCGAGCCAACTTGCACCTTCTCAATACTTTATCGAGCCAATAGAGTTCAAAACCCTAGATAGTGCGACGGCTTGACCCATGCTCGAGCCAGGGTCCGAACCCTAGCCCTTAAGCGGCGGCCGAGAGGCTTATTTGACTAGGGTTCAAAAACCCTAGCCTCTTTGATGCGGCGGCCGAGCCATGGTGACTAGGGCTCGAAACCCTAGCACCTAGGTGGCGTCGGCCGTGAGCCTACACGAGCCAATGTTCCGGTTTTTGATCACGAATTATCATATATTTCGATCCGTCAATAATATCATATATATTATCATACGATGATTTTCACAAAATCGATTTTTCCATATCATATATGAAAATACAGTTTTAAATAGCATGCAATATAAATTCTGACATGATTAAACTATTTAACCACATAAAATCCGATATGAGCCTTTGTACACGGCTCTGATACCACTGTAAGTAACCCCATGAGCATACAACGCAGCGGAATAAAATTTTGGGATTACAAACCAGCGATCTATACATAGGGAATCATATCGGATTAGAGAATTACATGTGTCTTACCCTTGTAGCGTGTTTGAAGCCGAATCCACGGAGCTGCACCACGTCCTACGCCTTCTCAGAGTCAATAGCAAAACACGAATGGTTTTGCCTCAACGGTATCCACACGATCGAATCGAATGAAGGGATGGTTTAATAACAAGTTGCTAGACTTGTTATTAATCCTATACACGAAACAAACTCGATTCACAATCGAAACAACCACCAAACCACCAAGAACCCCTCGACTTTGAAGGAGGCCGAGAGCTCTTGTGATGATGCGGCCGTTTTTCTCTTGCTTGTGTAGGGTTTTGAGTGTTATGAATTGTCTTACAATTAATCACCTTGCAATCATATTAAATATAATTAATTAAAGGCTTTCTTAAAGCTTCATGGGCTTAAGCCCATGATTTAATTAATCCTTATGATAATTAATTAAGACTCCTCTTAATTATTTAATTCATCCCATGAATTTAATTTCCCTTCTCGATTTAATCTTTTGTGCGACCCGATAGGATCTCGTAATGTTGGCAGTGACATAAAATCTCATTTTATGTCGCAAGCATCGAGCGGTATCTAGCAACACATCGATGCTACCCAAATTACGAGAATGTCAATGACTCGACATAACCTTTAGAACTCGTGATAATATTAATCATGTAACTTAATCCCTTTGTCCTTTGTGTTTAGATTGAACACGAGTCATGGAATAGTCATACTCGTATATTCAATCTCTATTTCTTGATCCCCAAGTAGAACTAGAATAAACGAATAAGCTCGATATCTCATATCGACTCATTCGAGCATGGCCATGCATTTTAGTTCTCACTTGATCAAGGGCCTAACACATCTCCTGTTATATAGGAGGGACAAATCCTATCTCGATCAGTCAACATCCCTCTACATAATTCGTAGTGTATCCAATAGTCGCCTTTATAGTATACCCTGTTACGGGTAACGTTTGACGATATCAAGATACATAACTCCTTATGTTGGGATCTCTGATGATCACAAGTCGTAAGGATTACATACATTATTATCACTATGAGAATTGCATATGACGATCATATAACTATCCATGTTGCATTCTCATGGTGGGTCTGTTCAGTACATCGTTCTCTAACATGTACCCATATGTTGATTTGATATCTCATATCAATGAACAATTCATCGATCAACATATACTAGTCTCTACGTATTATCATTATCCCTTTCATGATAATACTTGACTAGGAACATCTTTAAGAATAATACAATATTATTCTAAGGACATTAACATATATATTAATTCACAATGCACAGTTAAAAGAATAATATATAATAATGAATTGCCATTCATAAATCCATAAACATTGTATGTCTTAAACAATCATCTAATGACTTGTCTTAGGGCATATCCCAACACTTAAACCGTAACAAGAGCCACACACGATTCTAAATCGAAGAAGATGGCCGGAAAAATCAAAGACCAAGGTGGCGGCCAAGAGAGGTGGCCGAGAGCTTGGTGGCCGAGAGCTTCCTATGGTGGCTAGGTTTTGTGTTATGAATTGTATGATTAACAATTAATCAAAACCTTGTATTTATATTATAAGACTTTAATTAAGGTTCAAGACTTTCTTAAAGTCTTATGGGCCCAAACCCATGGTTTAATTAAATCCTTATAATCATTTAATTAAGACTCCTCTTAATTATTTAATTCATCCCATGAATTTAATTTCCCTTATCGATTTAATCTTTTGTGCGACCCGATAGGATCTTGTAATGTTGGCAGTGATATAAAATCTCATTTTACGTCACAAGCAATGAGCGGTATCTAGCAACACATCAAGGCTACCCAAATTACAAGAATGTCAATGACTCGACATAACCTAGGAACCGTGATAATATTTACCATGTAACTTAAGCCCTTAGTCCTTTGTGTTTAGATTGAACACGAGTCATGGTATAGTCATACTCGTATATTCAATCTTTATTTCTTGATCCCCAAGTAGAACTAGAATAAACGAATAAGCTGGATATCACATATCGACTCATTCGAGCATGGCCATGCATTTTAGTTCTCACTTGATCAAGGGCCAAACACTTCTCCTGTTATATAGGAGGGACAAATCCTATCTCGATCAGTCAACATCCCTCTACATAATTCGTAGTGTATCCAATAGTCGCCTTTATAGTTTACCCTGTTACGGGTAACGTTTGACAATATCAAGATACATAACTCCTTATGTTGGGATCTCTGATGATCACAAGTCGTAAGGATTACATACATTATTATCACTATGAGAATTGCTTATGACAATCATATAACTATCCATGTAGCATTCTCATGGTGGGTCTATCCAGTACATCGTTCTCTAACATGTACCCATGTGTTGATTTGATATCTCATATCTATGAACAATTCATCAATCAAGACATACTAGTCTCAACGTATTATCATTATCCCGATTCATGATAATACTTGATTAGGGACTTCTTCAAGAATAATACAATATTATTCTAGGGACATTAACTTATATATCAATTCATATTGCACAGATATTTGAATAATATATACTAATGATTTGCCATAAATAAAATCATATTACATTGTATGTCATAAACAATCATCTAATGACTTGTCTTAGGGCATATCCCAACAGAATTTAGGAATCAGGCGTATGAGAATGCCAAGATTTACAAAGAGAAAACAAAGAAATGGCATGATTCTCATATACAAAAGAGGGACTTCAAGGTAGGAGATGCCGTACTCTTGTTCAACTCCAGACTGCGACTCTTTCCAGGCAAACTACGTTCTCGTTGGTCCGGGCCATTCACCATTTCAAAACTCTCCCCTTCTGGTGCAATAGAGGTCACCGACCCCAGCAGGGGAACATTTACAGTGAATGGGCAGCGCTTAAAGCATTATCACATGAGCAATGAAGTCCAAACAGTTACCTCTATAGTTTATCTTGACAACTGAGAGAGAGGAGATGACAGTCCAGCTTGGGACTATAAATCAAGAACTCTTTCTTATTCCCTTTGTTTCTTTTTTTTTTCTTTAGTTTCGTTTAATTGATTTTGTTATTTTGTTTCTTTTGTTTTTTAGCATGAATCCGTGTGTGCTGTGCATCACTACCCAGTCCCCCCTCCGGAGCATCATGAGGACGACGATCAGTGACGATCGTTGTCATGGTATGTGTTTTGCCTTTACGCTTATTTGTCTTGTACATTGAGGGCAATGCTGTGATGACCAGGGATTATAGATGTTAATCCCAGAGTGTTAATAACCCCTAAAGTTGTTTTACGTGGCGATTTGGAGTTTAATCGCGGTGTTGGGCCTTCCAGACTCGTCTATTTGGGTAGTTGGGATCGTTGGATCCCGAGGTTGAGATTGTATTCTCATTCTGGTGAAAAACCTATGAGTTGGGTTTTTAGTGTGACTCGGTATCTGGGGTGCTTTGTGTGGGCACCGGTAGGGGGTTTTGGAGTTAGAGAGAGAGAATTTTTGAAAACAGATGATTTTTAATGAATCATGATGTATTTGTGGGGCTATTAGTATTTCGTGGTATTTTTGCTATAAATACCAGTTGAACCCGAGATTTTAATTATTGGAACCATTTTTCCTCACCTTGCCTCTCTCTCTCCTCGCGCTGTTTCCTGATCTCCCTCGACCCCCGTCGCTTCATGGCGTACGCCCGCCGCCGTCCGGCCGCCATCCGGCGCGTCCAACCCGCCATCGGCTTCGTCTCTTCCAGGCGCACCTTTCCATACCAACAATTTGAAGTTTCGTCGAGAATCGCGTTCGGATTTGCCAGAAAAGCGCTAGGGTTCGAAATTGAAATCTGTCCGATTTGGGGCTCGATTTTTGGTACGTTTTTGGGGCTTTTCTTCAGGCGTTTTTGGGGCGTTTTGTGCTGCATTTTGGGTCGAAAATTTTATACTTTGTGGTTCAAAAAATTTGTTGCCATTGGTTCGAATTTTCGTGTTTTGTTTTTCGAAAATCTTGCTGATTTTGGATAAATTCTTATGCTTCACATGGTTCAGCTTTTGAGTCTCTTTGGTGATGCTTTATGGTTCGAATTTAACGCTGATTGCGTGGGGTAGGGTTTGAATTTTGGGGGTTTTGGCAGGGGGGCGGTGATTCTTGTTATTGATAGATTAATTCATGTTTTAGATGAATTATGGTGCCTAATTGGGTTCGATTTGTGATGTGAAGGTTAGAAAATTTATGGGGAGTTCTTGAACAATTTTCGATAATGTCTCATTCGTTTTCCCTCCCTGCATATGCCCTGCCCCGGGTCTTTTAAATGGTTAATTGTCGTGTGTTGACAATATTTTGTTTAAGGGTTATGGGTGTGCTTGAGCATGGGTTGCATGTTCGTAAATAATTGTGAATTAATTTATCGTGTTAGCACGTCGTCCCTCGGGGCATGGAACTCGAATAAAGTCTGGCTCGAACTAAGGAGATTTAAGGTACGTGCGACGTACGAGCATTTCTTTATATGAGAGCATTTGTGAAATGCATAATGTATTTTGATTGCATTGAATAATTGTGCGTATGGTTATATATATATATGTTGATATAGCCAAGGAACGACCTAATCTTGATATCGCCGCCACAAGCGTGCGTGATTTTAGAGTTGCATAACCTCATACGATATATGGGGTACTGGATGTATATGACCAATGTAGGGCATTGAGATGCCTGAGAATGATCGTGGAATCATGTATTCATTATAAGACATTTGAGATGTCTAAGTATAATGGAGAATTGGTAAAACAAATGCTAGGCATTTGAGCTATCTGTGATTGATAGTGAAGTAGAGAATCAGTATTAGATATTGAGATGTCTATATTTGCATGTATATGAATTTGGAATCATTATTATTGATATTTGAGAATCAGGCATGCGATGAGTTGAATCAATGTGTTGATTTACTGATTTTTGAGATTTGATGATTGTGAGAACAGGGGCAGTACACGGAATCCCGGATGAGGATGTTGCCATCCAGGGAGTATCATTTAAAATTCATTAGTATTTACTTTTGTTGTAAATTATGAATTTCATTATTGTGATTATGGGATTTTGTGTATTGGTATGCTCACCCCGTTGGGGGCTGTCTCTGTTGGGGCAGGTGAACAGGTACATCGATGGCTGTGGAGCTGAGCTCGAGCTGTTGATTGGATGTACTCCCAGGATCGTGGTACCAGGGCTTGATGGAGCACGGTACCGTATAGAGTACTTATATACACCTGAGGGTTATATATACATTCATGATGCTCGCATGTGAGCACGGTTATACTTGTATATGGGTTGTATATAAAGGCATGAGCCTTTCTCTCTTTCATTCTATGTTGCATGCAATTAAGGGTAGAATTGCTAATGATATGAGAGTCATTGGTGTATTATGTGGGTGTTGAAACCCACTTATGTTGTCTTATGTGTGGTGTCTTCCCTGGCTGGGAATTTACTTAGTGTTGCTGTATTCTGTTGAATATTGTGTTTTCCCTGGCCGGGAACTATGTTATGTGATGTGCTTTTGTTTCGGGATAGCTCAATTTATGGGGAGACTCTGCCCAAATTTTTATAAAAGTCCTCAATGTAAAAAGTGGTGTAATGGGGATGGAAATGGGCGAAATCTATGAGTCTATTTGTGGGTAGAGATGATCTTATAACGTTGAATACTAAAGAAATTTTGTAATTGCCATTCAATGCTAAAGTATCATCTGAGTTTCCCGATTGATTTTTATTGAAAGCATGTACCACACATAGTGGTTAATACACTAATCAAGGGTTAAGGGCTTGGGGTCCTTACAAATGCACGTATTAAGTTTGGGGGGGTTTTGTTTATATTTGTATATATTTTGTTTTTGCATGTCTGCTACTTGTTTTGTTTCTTTTCCTTGCATGACTGCAGAATTATGAGACTAATTCGTCCTTGAGCACTATACACAAATTTTTTTTAGAAAATGAGTCAATACTTGAGAACTGATGAATTGGATTTGCAATGGTAATTCATGATGAAATTAATCCCCATCTAGAGGAGTCATGAAAATGTTTAACTTGCTTGTATATATCCTTCGTTGAACTTATGTCAAAATTGAGGAATAGTTTGAGCACATTTTGAGTCATGATTGAGTGAAGTATATATTGAATAAAGTGAAAACTTGTGTTAACTATGATTAGTCTTGAGCATCTTAGAAAACTCTACAATTTATTTGAAAGCACTTTGAGGCGCAATTTTATAATTAGGAACTTGACTTGGAGATGATTTAGGCGATCTTTGGACCGTTTGTGCCTTTCAAGCTTACCTTGTGTACATCATTCCTTAGTGTCCCCTCTTGAGCCTTATTGAAAAAAAAGAATGGTATATGCATAGCATATAACTAGACCCCCATTCGACATTTTTGGCCAACTCATTATACCTACCTTGGATTGAGCCTAAATGAAAAATTTTATCCGTCCCTAAGGGAGTATAATGAATCTCATTCTTTGCACTGATTAGTATATGTAGATGAGTTCATTGTGAAAAACAAAATGAACAAAAGAATGAGCAATAAGAAAAGATGTAGAGAAAAGCCTTGAAAAAAATGAAAACATTCAAATAAGACCCAAAGTGGCCAAGGCTATAAAAAGTTGAAGAGAAGCTCAGTATTGTGCGAAAATTTTGAACTGATTCTATTATACTCTCTTCTTTGCATTCATCCTACCTTTTCTTTGGAGCCGACACCAAAAGGCCTAACGCTATAAGCTTTTAAAGACCTTCTGATCCAAGTCTAGGGACTAATTACATTCGTGGAGAAGTGCTGTATAGTAAATTTGTAGAATAATTAGAAGTAATCTTGACTCTGAGTTTTTATGGCACATTTTGATCTTAAAAGAAATGTATATAACTCATGTTTGACAATAGCACACACGCACGTTCCGATGTTGCGATGTATTGTTTAGCTTAGGAGAAAATGCTTCCTGTTGAACTTTGAATGATTCTTATTGATGTATAAGTGGGATTGCTGAGTTTTTACATTGAGTTGTAAAGAAGATTCTTTCAAAGTATTAAGTTTGACTCTACTTTTTGAGCTCAAGTCTAAGTTTGGGGGAGTTGATAGGCTTAGATTTTAAGTGTTTTTAGCTGTAATTTCTTTCTGTTTTTCGTACTTTTTCCTGGATTACGTTTTTTGGTATTTATTTGCTTATTTCAGGAAAATAGGTCGGAAATGGAAGAAATGAGCTAAAATGAAGGAAACGGGTGAAATCAAGGCGAAAAGGAAGGAAAAGTGAAGATTTGAGATTTTTCAGAATTTCGATCGATCGAGATTTATTCCCGATCGATCGATCCGGGCAGAGAGTTCAGCACCAAAATTTTCGAAGTGTCGATCGATCGGAAGAAAATCTCGATCGATCGATCGAGGCAGAAACTTTTAAACGCTGAAGCAAACAGTGCACCGATCGATCGAAATTATTTTCGATCGATCGAGACGCGAATTTCTGAAGATCTTATTTTCCAAAATTAACGTGATTTTCGGTGGTTTAAAGAAGGGATCTCTTCCAGATCATATCAGAGCCATTTTTCACACAAGAAGAACCCTAGCCGCCGCCAAGGAGAAGCCTAGGAGAGCCATCTTCTTCCTTCTTCATCCAAGCTTGAGCGTACCATTTCCGGAGTGCAAGGAAGGAGCAAGAGAAGAAACTACGGTGCAACACACAGACTCGTTCCAGCATTTATCGTATTTCTAAACTCGGATTTATTTGATTTTCATTTTCATTAGATGTTATTGAGGTTGAGAAACAATTTAACATCTTATTGATTTGTCTTGAATTGAATCTAGTTTATTTTATTGAGTTTGATTTTAATTGTGTTTGATTTATTGATTCGATTGTGTTTGAGTGTATTGGTATCTTATTGTTCATGAATTGAATGCTTATTAAGATCAAAGCCTAGCTAACTTTGATTTAATCTTGTGAGTTATAACCGAGATCGAGAGATAACGTTATAATACGCTACCTTAATTCATGATGTATGTTAAGATTGAGATCGAGAGATGAAATCACATACGTGAGCACTTTGAATCGAGAGATTTAGAGTAACGAGGTTTTGAAGATTTATGCAATATTGGATTAGTAAATAGGTGCACGAGAGTGACTTGTTCTAATTTGATATTAGTTTCTTTACAGCTCGAGAGAGTGTATTGAATATTATTGAAAACCTTTCACCTTAAGAATCAATTGTTTGGTACATGCCTATTCAAACGAATCTTTGAAGAGAACACAGTTGAACGAAAAGTGAGATAAATTTCTCGAGCGAATTACCTTTGCATATCCGGAACCCGATTCATTTTATTTA
Source organism: Haberlea rhodopensis (assembly GCA_907163345.1). Taxonomy (NCBI): domain Eukaryota; kingdom Viridiplantae; phylum Streptophyta; class Magnoliopsida; order Lamiales; family Gesneriaceae; genus Haberlea; species Haberlea rhodopensis. The sequence continues at coordinate 2,841,516 of CAJQUN010000034.1, read as the reverse complement.
TTCTTGTGTTTTAGTTCTAATTTCCGCATTAGTTAGTCTACCCCCGTTTTAATCGTAGGTTAAAAATAATTTTACTAGTTTTATTTGGTACTTATACATTAGTCCATGTGGATTCGGCAACCCTTACTTTCATTTAACTATACTAAAACTTGACAACCGTGCAATTGCGGTAGAATCGCTTCCCACTACACTTTGGAATTAACTGTTTAAAAAAAGCGGTCAACCGTACATCAAGGATTTCAAGAATGAAGTACAAAACCAGCTTGGCAAAAGTATCAAAATCCTCCGATCAGATCGAGGAGGTGAATACTTAAGCCAAGAGTTTCATGACTATCTAAAGGAGTGTGTGATAGTCCCGCAACTCACACCTCCGTATACTCCACAATGGAATGGTGTATCTGAAAGGAGGAATCGAACTTTGTTGGACATGGTTCGATCTATCCAAGAGTTTCATGACTATCTAAAGGAGTGTGTGATAGTCCCGCAACTCACACCTCCGTATATTCCACAATGGAATGGAGTATCTGAAAGGAGGAATCGAACTTTGTTGGACATGGTTCGATCTATGATGGGTCATGTAGATCTTCCGATTTCCTTTTGGGGACATGCTTTAGAAACAACAATATTTATACTGAACTGTGTTCCATCTAAATCAGTTGAAAAGACACCATATGAGATATGGACTAGGAAACGTCCTAGTATGTATTTTATGAAGATTTGGGGTTGTGAGACTTACGTGAAACGTCACGCCTCCAATAAACATAGACCCAAATCTGATAAGTGTTTATTTGTGGGTTATCCTAAGTAAACAAAAGGATACTATTTGTTAGGATCGGGGTAGTGTTTAGAAGGGGGGGATTGAATAAACACTAGATTCAATTTCGATTTTGCTTGGGTTAACTGCAGACTGTTAAGTACTACAGTAGCTTCTCAATGTATAGCAAGTCAGCAGACACTGATTATAGTGCGGAAAACGTCTGCTGGACTTGTGAGTAATAAAACTGAGTAGTAAATAAGCAGTAAGTAAATGGCACAAGTATTGTTTCTGGAAGTTCGAAGCACAACGCTTCTACGTCTCCCCTTCTTCCTTTGCAGGAAGGTTTCACTAGAAGACTTGGTTTACACTTTACAGTATACAACTTTCTTAGGCACTCACACAGCTTGGCCTAAACTCCTAGCAATCACAACTTCTTAATTTGATTACAACGGTTTCTATGACACTCTTAAAAATAAACTATTTAGCTTCGAGTGTTCTTGAGCAGCAGACTTCAGTTGAGGATAATCTGTCACAAATACAATAGTACTGCTTGTCTGCTCTTGCTGAACCTTTAGAGAATATCAGTGAGATGATTATTCTTTTTGTGTTGAGGTGTTTCTCTTTGTTTGATTAGATTGTTCAGCTAACCTCTTCATTCTTCAATTTGGCGTATTTATCGACTCCTTGATCTTTAACGGCAACTTGTCTATATTTGGAAGAGCTCCACTTTCTGTTACCATTCCATATTCTAATTGTATTCTTTCCTATTTTGTTTAGCAACAGCTCTTTTATTCTGACGCTAATGGTGGCGGAGATATAGCAGGGTGCGTCGCTCTGTTGTACCTTTGTCAGAGTAGGTTGTACTTGTTTTGTTTTGTTGCTTTGAGCTCTTGCTGGATGGTTAGTCCTATGCTGGCTTTCTTCGTTCAACTGGTCAATCATTCTTCTGTAACCAGTAGATGTCTTTGTTCAATATATGACTATTCAGTAGATGAATGTCCAGTTAGTGTCCATCCAGTAGATGGTTGTCCAGTTAGTGTCCATCCGGTAGGTGTCTATCCAGTTGATGTCCATCCGGTAGGTGTCTATCCAGTTGGTGTCCATCCGGTAGGTGTCTATCCAGTTGGTGTTCATCCGGTAGGTGTCTATCCAGTTGATGTTCATATGGTAGGTGTCTGTGTATCCAGTTGATGTCCATCCGGTAGGTGTCTATTCAGTTGATATCCATCGGTAGGTGTCTATCCAGTTGGTGTTCATCCGGTAGGTGTCTATCCGGTTGATGTTCATCCGGTAGGTGTCTATCCAGTTGGTGTCCATCCGGTAGGTGTCTGTCCATTTGATGTCCATCCGGTAGGTGTCTATCCAGTTGATGTTCATCAGGTAGGTGTCTGTGTATCCAGTTGATGTCCATCACCCGGTAGGTCTTTGTTACCCGGTAGGTGTTTGTTACCAGTTGGTGTTTGTCACCACCAAAACTTAGAAATGTTTTCCCAACAATTTCCCCCTTTTTGGTGATGACAAAACTTAGTACTGGAGACTCTTGCTAGGTCATATGAATAGCAATTCCTGTTAAGACTTAGAGACACACAAAGACTTTGCAATTTGTTAGAATACATAAGCAGATTACGAGTAGTAATCAAACTGAGCCAAAAAAAAATATCATTTTTATATAAAATGAATTCTGGTTACAACTTACATGATATATCTTACAAATTACATAGACCATTACATGGAACATCTTACAAGTCATTTAGCAGACCTATTTTTACAATCTATCCAAATAGAGAAACATAGCCAGTATGGAATGATCTGAGCTGGCTAGTTTCATGGTTATTGACAAAGGGAGGGGGAGAGAAAGTGCATACAGAAAATCTTAGAACAGAGAAATGCCTATAAAGAGTCCATTATCTTCAAAGTAGTCCTCTGTTCATTTGGCAAGATCTCTGTCTTCAATGAAAATACTCTATCTCTGTCTTCCCCCTTTTTGTCATCAACACCCAGGCATCTGCTGTGCCAATTCCAGGCTGGTGAAGAACACTAGGGCTGGTCCAGATAGCTTATGCGAGCAGAAGTGGGTTCGATAAGTAATCAACCCATGTAGGGTTGATTTAGATAAGTAATAAACCCATGGATAGATATTTGTGTAGGAGTAGTTGCAAGACAAGTAAGAATATTAGAGAAGAGATGCATGATTGATGATTGTGAGTTAGTGAACTAGCATACTATTTATAGCAAAAAATGAGCAAGTTGTAGTGTGAAGTGTCATATCATGCAAAAAAAATCAGATAAAGATGGAAACAAAGTGACAATACTGTGAATATTTATAAAAAACACAGATAATGATAAATACAAAAAGACAATAAAGTTTACTGTTTGCCCCCAAGCCAATGCGAGGAGTAGTCACGGGTGGATGGAGGAGTGTCAATCTGTGGTTGTCGGGAGATGTGGGACCTTTGCTGAGATGGAGGCCTTGACCGACTGGATGCTTCAGCTGCAGTGGATGAGCGACGACCTGGGCTCCGATCTCGTTGGGTCAGAGGAGTAGGGCGGCTGGACTCAGGAAGTCTTCTAACGATTTGAGGAGCAGCAGGCAGGCTGTTGCTCAAGTCTTGAATTTGAAAAGCACATGCTGCCTGCATGGTTGCCAGTTGATCTGATAAGGCTTTCTTGGCATCCTCTATCTTATCTTCAAGAGCCAGTGAGGTGGCTGCATGAAGTGATTCATTTTGTTGGTTGATCTGAAGATGAGCCTGCCCTATCCGAGAAAGTGAGTCCGCAAATGCATCCACAACAAAAGTCTGAAGCCTGGTGACAATAGTTGTTAGGCTGGTTATGTCCCGATAGACGTGCTGGAATTGAGAATCAGTATGCTGCTGATGGCTCCCTAGAATAAGAGTCGCAGTGCACTCTTCCTGTTTGAGCTTATTGACATCACTGGCTAGTGTAGAGATCGCGTTTGACAGATTCACCAGCTAATCAGCAATGTTGGGTGGCCCTTCTAGAGGAATATGAGTTGAGAAGTCAAAGAAATCCTCAGGAGGGTCTTGAGTCATCGACTGATCCAGAGCATCTGTTTGAGGCTCAGCAGTAGTAGTGAGAACTTCTGGATGACCCTCAATATCAGCAGTCATCAGAGCAGTGACTTCAATGGTTGGTGCAGCAGACTTGGTAGGGATGACATCCATGCTAGTAACAGCTGGTTCCAGCTCGCTGCAGACGACTGAGTGTGACCAGCATAGTGAGAAGAGTGTTCGCTGGGTTCATCATTACCAGAAGAGATGGTAACTTGATGAACCACAGTCTGAATCACTGTGTCAACATTTGCGTGGTCAACATCCAGCAGTTGTAGCGGTTGATCATTTGTAGGACTGGGAGCGTATGAGAAGGTTTGAGCAGCTGGAGAGGTGATCTCTATGGCAGGAGTAGTTATCTCCAATGTCGGTGGAACAGTCTTCAAGGCAGGAAGAGTTGCCTCCAAGTCAGTTGGAGCTATCTCTAGATCAGTTGGATCTGTTTCCAAGTCAGCTGGAGCTGGGCTTGCATTACTCAAAGCTGCAGAGCAGGAGTGGAGATCGGTTGATATGCGGAGATCATGAAGAGCATGCTCAGCCAAGATTGAACAAGGGCTTGAAGTTCGCCCACATAATTCATTATACAGAAGAGATCCCTAAGCTTCAGACTCTTCTCAGTGTCCGTGACTTGAAGATAAGCCAAGATGAGGTTCCCATCTTCCCGTGCTTGATCCAGAATTGGAGTGAAGTCATTGAAGCGAATGTTTAGGCGTGCCTTCACCCATCGATCAAAAATTTCAAGTTGTGGCTGCAGCTTGACTTCTACTTCATCCATGACCATTTGTATCTCATAAGCGACGGGTGTGGACACTGGTGCCATAAGGGTCTTTCCTTTTCCAGTGGTAGTGTTCTTGGGATGGCAGTAGGGACACAAAGACTTGGGTGTCCGAAAATTGATAGTGCCAGGTTCTTGTTGAGAGCTCACCAGCTTGGAGGATTTGTCAGTTGGAGCCACTGATGCAGCGAGTACCATGGCCAATGAAGCAGGTGATGCCGTTGGTTCCTCGGGAGTAGGATTTTCAGGACTGGGCTCCCTACTAGGGATGACTGCTGTGGGAACTGCAGAGGAGATGGTATCAGAGGCAGTAGTGACTGTCTTTCGGAGAGCAGGAGGAGCCCCTTTTCTGGTTCTGGGCTTCTTAGGGCTGGATGCACAGACACGAGAATGGGTAATGAGCGGAGCACTGATGACTGGGAGTCCCTTGGTTGATAGAGATGAGGATAGTGTGGTGCACCTGTTCAATGATATGGTAGACTTCGATCATCACTGGCAATGTGATCCTTCACTACAAGGTTGGAGTCACCAATACCCACCGGAGCCTCACTACCCTATTGATACGCCACAACCATTTGAACATCACGAAGATAGGAGAGATAGTTCTGCAAACGTCACGACTCAGTTAGAGGATACCTTAGCAAGATTCATGGCATCAACTGAGAACAGTTTGGAGTGCCAAACCAACTCTATGCATCACCTGGAGCAGCAAATGGCGGTCCTTATGGAAACTATTTCAACTAGCTGCCAAGAGGAAGAGATGAGGGCTACAAATGAAGAGGCGACAAATCGAGTTTGGTTATATGACGATCACTCAAGCAACCAAGTTTGGGGGAGTGATCCTACTAGTGTGGAAGAGTCGAGGGAACTTGACCCTCTTCAAGAGATTGAGACTACTTCAGAGATGTCATCCGAGGAGTTCCCATGTGAAGATGAGTCGAGTGTGATGTTGGAGAAGGAAGAGACGTTCGAAGATTCTGATTTGAGCCCATCGATGGAGACATGTTCTATGCCATATGTGGATCCATATTTTCCATCGATGCCAACTTCACCGCACTACATCCTCCATATGAAGCCAAGTCAAAAATCATTCTCCCATGCCTACCAATTCAAGAATGTTGTTGGAGCGACGAGCTTACACTGTTACAATCTTGCCAATCTTGAGGGCATACTGAATGAAGACCCATTAGTGGTATCATATGATACTTACTATGGGCGGTAGCCGCTCTTTGATGGTTGCTTCTGATGGTCAAGTTGAAGACTAGAAATCAGCGCTTCTTGGGAGGCAACCCAAGCGTATCCTTTTGTTATTTAGTTTGTTTTATTTTTTTCAGTTTTCATTTTAGTTTTGTTTATCTCTCAAGTCGAATATTTTACCATATGCATTCTTCTCTTGCTAGGTACTTGGTTGGAGCGATGAACCCCTACAACAGTGGAGCTTTCAAAAGCAAATCTTCCTCAACCCTCATGCAAGCGTCTTGATCAGGGGAGTCCACTTTTTCCCTTTTGATTCTTTTAAACATTGAGGACAATGTTTGATTTAAGTTTGGGGGAGTTGTAGCTTGCATGTTTTACTTGTTTTAACCACATGTTGTGTGCTTAAATGACACTTGAATCGTCCGATTATTATGAGCTAAAAAAAAAAAAAAATTTATGAGTTCAAACTTGAGAAAAGAATGAATTATAGTAGTGACTATTCAATGAGGATTTTGATCTCACTATGCATATGAGCTTGATTTGTGATGATTATTGGACTTGTACATGAATATCCTAATTTGAGTTAGCATGTCAAGAATGAGGAATATATTGAGCACAATGAGTCATGATCATGTGGATTGCATGTTTTGAATAGTGATAATTGTTGTGAACTTGATGATTTGTCTTGAGCATCTTAGAGTTATCCTATAACTTATTTGATGATGACACTTTGAGGCGAAATTTTATAGTTAGGAACTAGACTTGGAAATGATTTAGGCGATCTTTGGACCGTTTGAGCCTTTCAAGCTTACCATGTTTATATCAATCTCTAGTTCCCTAATTTGAGCCCAAATGATAAAAGAATGGAGTATGTTTGACATACTATTAGCCCCCATTCAACATTCTTTGGCAACCTCATTATACCCACCTACTTGAGCCTAAATGGAAGATTTTTTATCTTGACCCTAAGGGAGTATAATGATTCTCATTAGATGCACTTGAATTGCTACATCTTTGATGAGCTTATTTGTTGAAAAAATTGATGAATGAGAAAAGAAAAAGATAGAAAAAGCCTTGAGAAAAAAATTGAATAAATAAGACTCAAAGTGGCCAAGGCTATAAAAGAAAAAGAAGAGAAGCTCAAACTTGTGCTAAAAAATTTTGAACTTTCCATGATTATACTCTCTTCTTTGTGTTACCCTATCTTTTCTTTGAAGCCAACACCAAAGGCCTTACATGACAAGCTTAAAAAGTCCTTTTGATCAAAGTCTAGGGAGTAACTATCATTAGTGGAGAAGTTGTTTGAAAATAGGCCTATGTGATGCTTGATGATAATCTCGACTTTAGTTGATTAACATGATTTGATCTTGAATATTTGCATGAAACTTGAGATTGACTATAGCACACACACACGTTTCGATTTTGAGATGTGTTGCTTGAATTAGGAGAAAACATGTCTTGTCAACTTTTGTATATGTGCATGAGATTTCTGAGAATAAGCAAGTCATGAAATAATTGTTTCAAATATCAAGAATGAACTCTACCTTATGATTTTAATGCTTAATCGAGGACGATTAAGTGATAAGTTTGGGGGAGTTGATAGGGTTGAATATTACGTGTTTTTATGCTATGATATGAATATGTTTTCGTGTTGATTCTTGGATTATTTTACGGTTTATGGTATATATTTCTATATTTCAGGAATCAATGTTGAAATTCATAAAAGTAGAGGAAATGAGCCAAAAATGATGAAAAAGGACCGAACCGAGCGAAAGCGTCAAAGCCGGGAAAGGAAGCCAAGAACAAAAGAAAAATAAAAAGGAATCATGTAGCTCGATCAATCGACATTCCACCTCGATCCATCGGGTTGCCCAGAAAAGTTTCTCGATCGATCGCGGCTTTCAGCGTCGATCGATCGCAAGTCGGAATTTCAGGAAAAATCAGAAGGCGTATTTATGCAGAAGAAGAGGCGTGGCTGTGCCTAAGCCATGGCAAGTGCATATACAAGGAAATAAAGCGTGCAAGGATTCACGTACAATCAAACAAGAAAGGTTCATGCAGCAAGGAACTTCATGCAAAAGAATTCAGCAGCATGCAATATTAACGTGGGACATTAGAGACAGAAACGTGAAGGAAAGAAACTGATTCACACATGGTCTCTGCTACACATAAAACCATTCACGTACGCCTCAATTTTTCATATCATCAGATCTTGCGTCACCAAACAAATCCCCTTCTTCTACGTCTCATCATACACATCCCTAACCTTCCCCCACCAACCAATCAACCTCTTCCACATCATTCACCATCCTAAAACTCACGCCTCTTTCTGAATCCCTTCAACCAATCACAAATCTCCATCACCCAAATACTCACGTCTCCCTAAACCAACAAAACTTCACGCCATTCACTCCACCAATCACAATCTACCACTTAACAAAAACACACACGACTATATATCAGAATCAAAAATTGACGCCAATAATATACTTCACAACCTCACGTCCAGAACACGCTTGCATCATCCATTCACCATCTCACACCTCAAACTATTTATTTCCATCACACCCACACCAATTCATTCAGAACCCACACGCCTGTTCACCTTTATCTCACGTCCCCTTTCCTTCAATACCATCTCACGTCCACCTTTTTCTTTCACACTCTCATACGTCCAACTTCCACCAATCTTCCACCCTTCGTCCATCACTCTTCACCTATTCATCAACCTTTCATCCTATGATTTTGGAACATCTCCAACAAGGCGATTAAAGCGACGATCGAGAAGGAAGCAAGAGAAGGAGCGGGATCTACAACCGGAGTCGACGCTGGGAGTTTATTCTTACTTTTAAACTTTAGTTTTGTTTTGTTTTGATTTTATCATGCTTGGATTGTTGCAAGACATGTTTGAGTATTGGTATTTATTTACGAGTATGAACTAAGTTTATTTATCGAGGCTAGGCGAATCCTTTGTTATGAACCTTCGATTTGATGATTTAATGATTGAATTCTTATAGTTCTTTGCGTATGTTTTATGTTCTTCATGCTTTTAGAGGATTGATCACCTTTGAATGATGTTAGTATCGTAATTGAGATCGAGAGATGATTTTATGATACTGAATTAATAACTCATACCATGGATTTCAGACCGAGATCGAGAGATGACGTCAAATACATGCGTGATAGCCATATATATCTTGTAATTGAAAGCTAGGAGTTTTCATGGATCTTATGCAACATTGAATTGTTAAATAAGTGAACGAGAGTTACTTACTGCAATTCGGTGTTAGGTTTAATATAGCTCGAGAGAGTGTATTAGATAAATTGGGAGAACTCGTCACCTTAGAATATTTGAATATTCAATCGAGAATTGTAGGGAATTGCATTGGTGAGCCAAAGTCTCGATAATCTTCTCTAGTGGATTTTTCTCGTTTACTTTTATTGACTTGGTTGGATTAGTAGTTTATATTAATTAATTAGTCGTTAATTATAAATTAATTATCGTAGGTTAAATATAGTTAGAAGTGTCTTATTTGGTACTTACTTGTTAGTCCCTGTGGGTTCGACAATCCGTATCTTCCTATCTATACTAAAACTTGACACCGTGCACTTGCGGTCTAAAATCGCTAGATTGGAATTAATTGTTTAAAATAAAAGCGATCAAATGGTGGAGAAATTAGTAAGTCGAGTGGAGGGAAGACACAGGTGAGTGGTGAATTTCTGTTGAGTGATGGTAACCAGTTGTCCAGAAACAGAGGCCACCACGGAATCATCTTCAACTTTAGCAGTGGCGAAGAATTCATGTAAAGCATCCTTGTAGAAAGTTGGAGCCTGGCTGAGAATTACTAGAAGTCCCGATGTATCCAATTTGTGAAAGACTTCCTTTGTCTCTTCATCAGAGGATGTGGAGACGGAATGGAAATCCACATGAACAGCATTTGTGATAAAACTTGGCTGTGAGTTCTTCTACATTTTTGGTGAAGATGCAGAAAAGCAACAAAAGTCCTGTAGAGTAAAATTTCTGGGAGGGAAGTTAAAGCAGTGAAATTTGGAAAAGATAAGAGTTAGAAATAAAATTAATGGCGGTTAAAGGAAAAGAGAGATGTAACGTCGTACTGTAGATGAGCGGACACATGGGTACGTGACGATCATCTAACGATTGAAAAAATTTAACAACTAAATAAAAGGACAGGATTTGGGCGGGAGTGAAATAATTTATTTTTACGTAAAAGTAAATTTGAATTCCGACGTTCCAGTAGGTTAATGGTACCGAATGTTATTTTTGTCAAAGCATAATTGGTAAAGTCTGCTGGTATGTAGGGTCCGACTGGTAAGATAGCATCTACTGGTATGTAAAGTCCTACTGGTACGGGAGCACCTACTACAGCAGGCTGTTGTTTTACCTGCTGAGCTTAAATAACCACGATAAAATTCTAACTGAAATTCCCCCTAAATCCACGTGATTTCTACTGAGAAATTCCCCCTGAATTCATGCGATTTCTACTGAGAAATTCCCCCTGAATCCATTAATCTAAAATAATAACAATCATGGATTGATTTCAATTAAACCAATAATATTTCGAAAGTAGGAAAACTTGGCGTCCGGTAGAGGCTTTGTAAAGATGTCTGCTGCTTGTTGTTTGGTAGATATGTATTCTAGCCAAATTTCTTTCTTCATAACGTGATCTCTGATGAAATGATGACGGATGTCAATATGTTTGGTGCGCGTATGAAGAACCGGATTGTACGTAATTGCTATGGCAGACGTATTATCACAAAATATGGGTGCCTTAGTGGATTCAATTCCGTAGTCTCTCAGTTGTTGTTGAATCCAGAGCAGTTGAGCGCAGCAGCTTCCAGCAGCAAGGTATTCTGTCTCTGCAGTAGACGTTGCTATGGATGTCTGCTTCTTGCAACCCCATGAGATTAGTCTATCTCCAAGAAATTGACAGTATCCATTGGTACTATTTCTGTCAATTTTGCATCCAGCATAGTCTGCATTGGAATATCCGATCAGATTAAAAGTTGAGTCTCTTGGATACCATAGACCGACATTCTCAGTGCCTTTCAGATATTTGAGAATTCTTTTGACAGCCGTGAAGTACGACTGCTTGGGATTTGCTTGAAACCGGGCGAACATACAAACTGCAAACATAATGTCTCGTCGGCTGGCTGTTAAGTACAGTAATGATCCGATAATACCTCGATACATCGTTACTTCGACTGGTATTCCTGAGTTATCCAAGTCTAGTTTTGCAGATGAGATCATTGGAGTGGCCACTGCTGAACTTGTACTCATCCCATATTTCTTCAGCAGTTCTTCAGTATATTTAGACTGAGCTATCAGAATTCCTTCACTGGATTGCTTGACTTGCAATCCTAAGAAAAATGATAATTCTCCCATCATGCTCATCTCAAATTGATCCTGCATAATTTTAGAAAATCTTTCGCAAAGTTTTGAGTTAGTACTGCCGAAAATAATATCATCAACATAAATTTGAACAACCAGAGTATGATCACCCTTTGTGAATTTGAAAAGGGTCTTGTTCACCGTGCCAATGGTAAAGTTATGCTCAGTCAAATATTTTGATAGAGTTTCATACCATACACGGGGAGCTTGCTTCAAATCATACAAGGCTTTATTGAGACGAAAAACATAAGAAGGCTGCTGATGGCTTTCAAATCCAGGAGGTTGCTCAACGTAAACTTCTTCCTGGAGTTTGCCGTTAAGAAACGCACTCTTAACATCCATCTGATAGACTTTAAAGTCTTTAAAAGCAGCGAATGCAAGGAATATGCGAATGGCTTCTAATCGAGCTACAGGAGCAAAGGTTTCATCAAAATCAATGCCTTCTTCCTGTCTGTAGCCCTGTGCGACTAACCTTGCTTTATTTCTGATTACTATATAATTTTCATCTAATTTATTTCTAAATACCCATTTGGTACCTATTATAGTGTGATGCTGTGGTCGTGGAACTAAATACCATACTTTGTTTCCTTCAAACTGATTTAGTTCTTCCTGCATTGCTTCTACCCAGTTTGGGTCTAACATAGCATCATCAATCTTCTTAGGTTCTACGTGAGATATGAATGCAGCATGAAGAAATTCATTAATCATTTGTCCTCTGGTGCGTAGAGGAGCAACAGGGTTACCTATGACCTGCTCGGGAGGATGATTCTTCATCCACCGGAGCGGAGGTCCAAGAGGGTTGAGCTCTTCATTTGACTGAATATGAGTGGGTAGTTCAGAAGTTCTGATTGACGCATCTTTTCCATTAGTTCCTTCTACTGCAGCAGGAGTATGCACAACACTGTCATTGTTAGTTGGATGCAGTGCTTGTTGATCAGCAGACTCCTCTGTTTGAACTTCAGGAACTTCTGGTTCTAAGGAGCAGTCAGTCTTGCTTCTGTAATTTATCTCATCATCAACATTTTCATCAATATAAGTGCTTTCCAGTCGATTGCTCAAGTTGTTGATTTGCAGATTAGATACAGTACAGTCAGTAGGTTCATCAAATTTTACATGCACAGATTCTTCTACAGTAAGAGTTTTATTATTAAATACTCTGAAGGCTTTACTAACTTTAGAATATCCAAGAAATTTTCCAGCATCATATTTGGCTTCAAAATCGGTGAGATGAGTCTTTCCATTGTTGTGAATTAAACATTTGCAACCAAACACATGGAAATAAGAAATATTTGGCTTACTGCCATTCCAGATCTCATAAGGGGTTTTATTTGCTCGCTTGTTAATCATGGATCTGTTCTGCGTATAACAAGCTATGTGGACAGCTTCTGCCCAAAATCTCTGCGATATATCTGATTATGCAAGCATAGTTCGTGCAGCTTCTTTCAAAGTGCGGTTCCTACGCTCAGCAACTCCGTTTTGTTGAGGAGTTCTTGCAGCAGAGTATTCATGCTTAATACCAAGGTCATCTAGATATGATTCAAGTGACTGATTGGTAAACTCGGTACCTTTATCACTACGAATCCTATCTATCCCACACGATTTCTCATTTTGGAGTCTTTTCAGTAGTTTGATCAGCTTTGGAGTAGCCTGATCTTTGCCACTTAGAAACAGGACCCACGTAAAACGAGTGTAATCGTCTATTAACACTAGGGTATACTTCATTCCCCCTAGACTTGTTACTGGTATTGGACCAAACAGATCCATATGCAGCAACTCTAGGCACCGAGAAGAAGATTTACTCCCTTTGTTCTTAAAGGAGGATCTGATTTGCTTACCAAGCTGGCATGCTGCACAGATCTTGTCTTTTGAGAACTCTAAATGAGGCAGTCCAATGACTAGATCAAGTTTAAGCAGACTGGCAATAGTTTTAAAGTTTAAGCGACTCAAATGTTTGTGCCAAAGCCAATTTTTGGAAGTATTCATGGCAGCAAAGCAAGTAGAGGAGGTAGGCTGATTAAGATTCCAATCAATTTTATAAGTGTTCTCATGCCTTCTTCCTACAAGTAATACACTGCCATCAGTAGATTTGATTGTGTATGAGTGCTGGTTGAATTCTACAGAGTGACCATTGTCACAGAGTTGACTGATGCTAATCAGGTTATAACATAAATTTTCAACCAACATAATACCGTAGATAATCTTACCCTTACCCACGGTTCTACCTTTCGCGTTGTCTCCAAAAGTTATTCTCGATCCGGTGGTGTCCACCAATTCAGACAATAAGCACGCATTTCCTGTCATATGTCTAGAACATCCGCTGTCCAGAAACCACTCTGAGTTCCGAACTTGATGAATTCTAGATTTCTGCAATTAAAGCGATAGTATGATTGGTACCCAATCCTACTTGGGTTCAGACAGGATTAGTCCTTTCGGGACCCACACTTGTATAACCCTGAATTTTTTGGGTCTGTATGTGTCCTGAAATGTGTGTGCATTGACTGAAGAAGATGTTCTTGGGTGATACATGTGATACTGAGTGTATGCGTGTTGTTTAGGTTTTTGGTTTTTGTTTGGAAGCATGTATCTCTTTTGGACAGGCATACAATTATAATACCAGTTAGGTTTTACCTCTCGAGTGGCCTGACCAGTGGGTTTATGTTTATTTCTAAACTTTTGCCCCTGTCTAGCTTTCTCTTTTGGCTCCACATAACCGATACCTTTGTGTGATGCCCGTTCCTTGAAGAGTATTGGCTCAACAGATTCCTTAACCAACTCACTTGGTTCATATACTGTGTTTGATTTAACAAAATTCATTGTTTGAATCTTGTTTCTTTCTAGACACACTTGAGATTTGATGCCGGATGAATTATTATCATTGTTAGAGTAGCCTATACCGGTAAGATCACCAGCAAGCCTTATTGACTCAAGCATTTCATCTTTTCTGGAAGTTGATGCATTCCATGTGCGAACCAGCTTACTGAGTTTTTGGTGTGCACATGCTGCTTCATCCCTTTCTTTCTCGAGCTGACTTACTTTATCCCTCAAGCTTTTCAACTCATTCGATTGTTCACAATCACATTCGTTGTTCTGCTGTTTTGTTGGGACTAGTTGTTCAGTCTTGTAGTTCTAGAAGGATTCATACAACATCTGATACTCATTTATCATGTCCTGTAATGCATTCGTGAGCTCAATATGTGTAAATTAGGAAAGATTAGGATCATTTACCTCAAAGTCGTGTAGGTCTATCTTGTTTAGATCTTTGGATTCTCTCATAGCAATCGGTTTTACTCCCATTCTCTTGGGAGACCTCTCATGACCTTTAGAGTGATTTCCCTGTTGGATAGATCTTTACCAAGGCTATTGAGTTCATTTATGATTCCGGTTACTCTCTCATCGTATTCGCTGAGAGTTTCTCCGGACATCATTTTGATGTTTTCAAACTTCTGTAGGGCAACAGTGAGCTTGTTTTCCTTGGTTTGATCATTTCCTTCGCATAGCTGAGCAATCTTTTCCCAGATGTCCTTTGCAGTGGGACACATTTTGATCTTGTTGAACATATTTTTGTCCAGAGTTTTGAACAGTATGTCTTTCGCCACATTGTCCAGATTTGCCTTTTTCTTTTCTTCATTTGTCCAAAAGGATCTATCCTTCTCGACCATCTGAGGTTCACCACCAGAAATGGCAGCTGTTGTATTGACTTTCAAGATCTTCATTGGTCCATCAGTGATGGCGAACCACATGTCATCGTCTTGGGCACTTAGATGTGCTTGCATACGAATTCTCCAATCATCGTCTTGGGCACTTAGATGTGCTTGCATACGAATTCTCCAATCATCATATTCATCCTTCTTGAACATTGGAATCTTGCTGAATGAGGCCATCAGTTTTTGATAATTTCTCAAGATTGAGAAGACCTAAGCTCTGATACCACTTGTTAGGATCGGGGTAGTGTTTAGAAGGGGTGGGGGGGGGGGGGTGAATAAAAACTAGATTCAATTTCGATTTTGCTCGGGTTAACTGCAGACTGTTAAGTACTGCAGTAGCTTCTCAATATATAGCAAGTCAGCAGACACTAATTATAGTGCGGAAAACGTCTGCTGGACTTGTGAGTAATAAAATTGAGTAGTAAATAAGCAGTAAGTAAATGGCACAAGTATTGTTTCTAGAAGCTCGAAGCACAACGCTTCTACGTCTCCCTTTCTTCCTTTGCAGGAAGGTTTCACTAGAAGACTTGGTTTACACTTTACAGTATACAACCTTCTTAGGCACTCACACAGCTTGGCCTAAACTCCTAGCAATCACAACTTCTTAATTTGATTACAATGGTTTCTATGACACTCTTAAAAATAAACTATTTAGCTTCGAGTGTTCTTGAGCAGCAGACTTCAGTTGAGGATAATCTGTTACAAATATAGTAGTACTGCTTGTCTGCTCTTGCTGAACATTTAGAGAATATCAGTGAGATGATTATTCTTTTTGTGTTGAGGTGTTTCTCTTTGTTTGATTAGATTGTTCAGCTAACCTCTTCATTCTTCAATTTGGCGTATTTATAGACTCCTTGATCTTTAACGGCAACTTGTCTATATTTGGAAGAGATCCACTTTCTGTTACCATTCCATATTCTGATTGTCTTCTTTCCTATTTTGTTTAGCAACGGCTCTTTTATTCTGACGCTAATGGTGGCGGAGATATAGCAGGGTGCGCCGCTCTGTTGTACCTTTGTCAGAGTAGGTTGTACTTGTTTTGTCTTGTTGCTTTGAGCTCTTGCTGGATGGTTAGTCCTATGCTGGCTTTCTTCGTTCAACTGGTCAATCATTCTTCTGTAACCAGTAGATGTCTTTGTTCAATATACGACTATCCAGTAGATGATTGTCCAGTTAGTGTCCATCCAGTAGATGGTTGTCCAGTTAGTATCCATCCGGTAGGTGTTTGTCCAGTTGATGTAGGGTCTTCCTACCTTAACATCATCATAATAGCGTATTATGGACTAAACATGCATTAATAACATCTTACGGTTCCGGTTGTAGCTTTGAGCTAATAAGATTACAGGCCAAAAATAAAACTTCAAAACTTAATTAATTACATTCTCAATAATGAATGTTAAAGCGATAGAATTATACTACTCCTAGAGTAGAGACTATCCAAAAATCCTGTATTCTAACTTCTTTCATGCTCCTCATAGCTCACTGCCTCAACCCGACCCTTAATCTTCTGTCCAAAAGTGTACCTACAGAAACAACCCATCATGAGCATGTACATCGTTACTTAACATCATAAGGTAATGGCATATAAATAAATGCATGAAAGTAATTGGTAACATATACTTCCTGGTTAATCGCATTAACCCTCTTTGGTTGTCCCTATTTCATAGTCATGTATGTAATCATTAGTTCTTGACATAAATGATTAAAATCGTACTTCACTTATATGCTCATAATCAACAATGTTAATTAGAAATGGGACTGTCCTGGTTCTATTATGACAGCGGCACAATTGGCCCCCTCGCTCGACATAAAGCGGAATTGTGATACCCCTCGCTACGCCTTGATAGCGGATGTATCTCCTCGCTTAGCGGAACTGTGATACCCCTCGCTACGCCTTGATAGCGGATGTATCTCCTCGCTAGTTATGTGAGCGGCAAGTACCTTCCTCGCTTGCCCATAACAACCACCGGACATTCTACCATTTCTAGTAACATAGTTTAACATACATCATCATCCTCATATCATAAACATCATCATCTTATAAACATCATCATCTTGTAAGCATCATCATCTTATAGACATCATCATCTTATCATAATCGTCATCGTAAACGTCATATCATCTTCATTTATCATAACATCATCATCATAAACTTACTTATCATAATCATCATCATAAACGTCATAAATACTTATGAAATCAATGCATAGTCATAGTATAGGAATGTGTTACCGTCCGATGCCCGTACGTTTCTTACGTACCTTATTTCCAAAAGTGGAGAAGTTGGAGAACTTTATCTCCTTGACGTTGTGGGTACCTGGGATGGTTCTACATAACCATACAAATCAATATTAGAAACTAAACAATAGCCAAATACCAAAAATTCAACAAAAATCATCATTTTCCACTTTTTAAACAGCGGCGATCGATCGCTTAAAATGTGGCGATCGATCGCCTGGCTGTTTGCCTCGCGGCGATCGATCGCTTAAAATGTGGCGATCGATCGCCTGTAGCGATTTTTGCTACTGGCCTTCGGCGATCGATCGCCTCATACAGGGCGATCGATCGCCACCTACTGGTGCGCGATTTTTCACCATTTTTGAGCATTTTTCAAGTTCATCCTCATACCCTTTAAATCCAAACTTTCCTACAACATCAACATCATCATAACTCACTAAAACCCACATAAAACACTTCAAAAATCATACCCCAACAACATACAACACATACTCAAAACATACCCACATAAATCACTTCAAAATCACCCCATTTCAAAACCAAACATCATAAAACTTTAGGAAGGGTTCCATACCTCTTGAAGACTCCAAATCTTAACAAAAATCCCACAAACAAAAGTTTTGTGGAGCTTTCCTTCTCCTTCCTTGGTGGATTTCGAAAATGGGGGAAATGGGTAGGGTTTGAGAGTGATTTGGGGATTTTAGAGGGGAAAGGGTAAAGTGAGATAAAAGGGTATAGTGGGGTATGGGTTTTAAAGTTAATAAAAATTGTACCCCATCAATTAACATGATGTACAAAATACCTCAACATGGTATTTTAAAAGTATTTACAAAAAAATGCATTCAACTTCCACTAAAATCATGCTTTCCTCATAATTGGCAATCAATACAATTAAATCATGTTAACACTTCATTACCCAACACATAAATCAATTACCACATAATTCATCATATAAAAATCATTAATGCCCAAATTGCAATTAATCATTTCGGGGACATCACAATACTCCCCTACTTATAAGATTTCGTCCTCGAAATCGCATGCACTTACCCAAAATGAAACTAAACATAATCATACCAGAAAATAGTTCCGGGTAGTGCTGCAACATATGCCGTTCCGTCTCCCACGTAGCCTCCTCGACACCCGGACGATCCCACTGAACTTTGACCATCGGTATAATCTTGCTTCGTAGTCTGCGATCCTCTCGATCCAGAATTTTGATTGGTCGTTCTACGTAGGATACATCTGAGTCCAACTGTACTTCAATAGGCTGTAATACATGAGACGGATCTGGCTCATACTTCCGCAACATAGAGACATGAAAGACATCATGAATACCAGATAAAGACGGCGGTAGAGCCAAACGGTAGGCCAATGTCCCGATACGCTGTAACACTTCATACGACCCGACATACCTCGGAGATAACTTCCCCCGCATACCAAAACAAACTACACCCCTGAAAGGTGAGATTTTCAAGAAGACCTTGTCTCCCACTTGAAATTCTAGCGGTCGTCGTCGCTTATTGGCATAGGCTGCTTGCCTATCCTGGGCCACTTTCATCTTTTGGCGTATCAGCTTAATCTTTTCTTCCATATCCTTAATCATATCCGGTCCTTCGACCTCTTTACTAGTCAAGTCCTCCCAATACAGCGGTGACCTACAGCGTCGTCCATAAAGAGCTTCAAAAGGGGCCATTTGAATGCTCGCATGGTAGCTGTTATTATAGGAGAACTCTACCAGTGGTATAGAATCTTGCCACGGAGTATCAAATTCCAAAACACATGTCCTCAACATGTCTTCGAGCGTCTGAATGGTACGCTCTGTCTGGCCGTCTGTCTGAGGGTGATAAGTTGTAATCAGTCTCACCTCTGTGCCCAAAGCTGTCTGGAGACCCTCCCAGAAATGTGAAGTAAACCTTGGGTCTCTGCAGACACAATCGAGACTGGAACCCCATGCAACCTCACTACATCCCGTACATATAATTGGGCCATCTTTAGATATGTGAAAGTCATACAGTAAGGGATGAAATGAGCTACCTTCGTCAGCCTGTCCACGATCACCCAGATCGCATCACATCCAGAGGCCGTCCTTGGCAAGTGGGTCACGAAGTCCATAGATATGTGTTCCCACTTCCATTGGGGTACCTCCAAGCTCTTCAGCTCGCCACCAGGCCTCTGCCTTTCTGCCTTTACCTACTGGCAGATCAAACATCGTTTGACAAAAGTTATAACATCACGCTTCATCCGTCTCCACCAAAACTGGTCGCATAAGTCCTTGTACATCTTCCTCCCTCCTGGATGTATGCTAAACCTGTTGCTATGAGCACGGTGCAAGATCCCTTGACATAACTCCGGTGCCCTCGGCACTACCCAACGGTTGCCCAGTCTCAAAGAATCATCCTCAGCCACTCTGAACTTTGATGGCTGTCCTTGAAGTACTATCGATGACCATCTCTGAATCTCATCATCCGATCTCTGGGCTTTCCTGATAGCCTCAAATATGTCTGGCTCGGCCAATAAGGTCGACACTCGCACCGGCGACGTGTTCACATCGAAATCATAGCCCAGATGGCAATAAGAAGTCATCATAGCCGATAAACTCATGCCATCCTCAGCAGTACTCTTCACCTTCCGACTTAAGGCGTCTGCTATCAAATTTGCTTTACCAGGATGATACTCAATCTCACAGTCATAATCCTTGAGTAAATCGATCCACCTCCTTTGGCGCATATTCAATTCAGCCTGAGTGAATAGAAACTTCAGGCTCTTATGGTCCGTAAAAATGGTAAATGAAGTACCATATAGTAATGCCGCCAAATCTTCAAGGCGAAAATGATGGCCGCCAGTTCCAGATCATGAACTGGGTATCTGGTCTCATGAGGCTTCAACTGCCTCGAAGCATAAGCCACCACGTGCTTATCTTGCATCAACACACATCCCAAACCTTGCAATGATGCATCCGTGTACAAGGCAAACCTCTTATTCTCAGAAGGAATCACCAATACAGGTGTTGTAGTCAAACGACGCTTCAGTTCTTGGAAGCTTTCCTCACAAGCTTCGGACCAATAGACGGTACTCCTTTCTGAGTCAGCTGTGTCAGGGGTCTGGCAATCTTTGAGAAACCCTCGACGAAACGTCGGTAATATCCTGCCAAACCGAGAAAGCTCCGTATCTCAGGTACAGAAGTGGGTGCAGCCCACTCCATCACAGCTTCAATCTTCCTGGGATCCACAGATATCCCGCTGCTAGATATAACATGGCCCAAGAACACCACACTGCTCAACCAGAACTCGCACTTGCTAAGCTTTGCATATAACTGATGATCCCTAAGGATCTGGAGTATTGTCCTCAAGTGCTTCACGTGTTCCTCTTCGGTCCGGGAGTAAATGAGTATGTCGTCAATGAAAACAATGACGAACTGATCCAAATACGGGTGGAACACCCTGTTCATCAGACTCATAAAGACAGCGGGGGCATTTGTCACCCCAAAAGGCATGACTAAGAATTCATAGTGCCCATACCTAGTCCTGAAAGCTGTCTTCTGAACATCATCTTCCCTTACCAGAATCTGATGATACCCCAACCTCAAATCGATCTTACTGTAGAGCCTCGTACCCTACAACTGGTCAAACAAATCATCGATCCTCGGAAGTGGATACTTATTCTTCACTGTGGCTTTGTTCAGTTGTCTGTAAGCGATGCACAGACGCATCGAACCATCTTTCTTCTTGACAAATTGGACTGGCGCACCCCAGGGCAACACGCTAGGGCGTATGTAACCCTTATCAAGGAGTTCTTGCAACTGGACCTTTAACTCCCTTAACTCCGCTGGTGCCATCCTATACGGGGCACGAGAAATGGCAGACATCCCCGGTAGTAACTCAATCCCAAACTCGACCTCTCTCGTCGGTAGGAATCCGGGAATCTCTTCCGGAAAGACATCAGGAAACTCCACCTCTACGGGCACATCCTCGACCTTTAATTCTTCTTTCTTTTCAGAAACATCAACAGCATAGATGAGATATCCCGTATGGCCTTGTTCCAACAACTGTGCCATCTTGACAGCAGATATCAACGGAATCTTTGAACGGGAACCATCCCCATAGAACGTCCACTGGACTCCCATATCAGATCTGAATCGGACCGTCCTCTGCCTGCAGTTCACAACTGCCTGATACCTGTTCATCACATCAATGCCCACAATGCAGTCAAAGTCTGACATTCCCAGAACAATCAAATCTGACCTTAGCTCGTTATCCTCAAAATAAATGAGGCCATCATAGACAATCCGATCAGCAATCAAACTTCTTCCAGCGGGTGTCGAGACTACAAGAGGTGTGGGTGATGGAGAAGTGCATATGTGGTGCCTTTCCACAAAACTTGTCAACACGAAAGAGTGTGACGCACCTGTGTCGATCAATAATAAAGCAGGGTGCGTAAATAAAAGACACGTACCCGCTATCACTTCCTCCAGAGCTACTGTAGCCTTCTCCCTCATCAATACGTAAACCTGCCCCTGAGGTGGCCCCATAGGCTGACCTCCCTCCATGTTGCCTCGGTACAAACGGTGGCCTGTGCTGCACTGCTCTGTCCGCAGGCCTCCCCGTAGAGTTCCGTTGTCCCTCCCGATTGGGACACTGCCGAGCAAAGTGGCCCTTATCGCCACAAACATAACATCCTACGCAATCTTTCGTCATATGTGGTTGTCCACATAGAGAGCACTGGACCTTCCCAATCCTACCTCCCTGAGACTGTCCTCTTCCTGATGGGGCGTCATTCCTACTGCTTCCTTTCCAACGATTCTCGGGCCTCTTACCACTGAATCTCGACGCCGATGTGTTCCCCCTTGGCTTGAACTGATCACCCCTCGGCCTCAAATTATCAGGAGTAGATTTCTGAGGGGGTGTTGGAGGTGGCACGGCATCAGGATATGCACCAACTCCCAGCTCGGCTAACTCAGCCCTTGAAAGTGCATCATCAAAACAAGCAGGGCCATAAGTGACCACCCTGTCATACAGTTCAGGCCTCAAGCCTTTCATGAAGTTCCTCATCTTTGCTTGAGTACTTGCGGTGATGTGAGGTACATATCTGAGCAAAGAACAGTACTAAAGAGCATAATCTGATACAGGCATGTTACCTTGCTTGAGGTTAGTGAATTCATCTTCCTAAGCCTGTCGTGCAGCAGCTGAGAAATAGCGGGTCAGAAACCGAGTTCTGAACAGTTTCCAATTGATTTCTTGACCCTGAGCCTCTTGCTCTATCACCGTGGTCTTCCACCACATCAGCGCCTTCTTGGCCAATTGGAACTCCGCTAGCCTTATCCAGGCTGTCTTAGCACAAGGAGCTGCCACAAATATATGTTTGATCCTCTCTAACCACTCCTCAGCCATTTCCCCTGTCTCAGTTCCCTCGAACATCGGGGGTCGGTATGTCAAAGTATCTTGATATCTGTTAGGTATCAAGATCTATAGAGATAGATCAAGAAAATTACTTGAACTAAGTCAAAGTACATACATAGATAAAGTGCTAGAACGGTTTAGCATGCAAGAATCAAAGAAAGGATTCGTTCCTATGACACATGGGATACATATTTTGAAGGATCGGGTCCTTCAACACAAGATGAGAGACAACGCATGAGTAAGATTCCATATGCGTCAGCTATTGGATCTATCATGTATGCCGTGATATGTACTCGTCCTGATGTTTCATATGCTTTAAGCATGACGAGCAGATATCAAGTTGATCCTGGTGAATGTCCCTGGACCCTGTCAAGAATATCCTGAAGTACTTGAGAAGAACTAAGGATACATTCTTGATTTATGGCGGTGAGGAAGAACTCAATGTAATAGGTTACACTAATGCAAGCTTCCAAACCGACAATGATGCTTTCAGATCGTATTCAGGATATGTGTTTTTCCTAAAATGGCGGTGCTGTGAGCTGGAAGAGTTCAAAGAAAGAGACAGTAGCTGATTCTACAACTGAAGCTGAGTATTTGCTTCCTCAGGTGCAGCAAAGGAAGCCGTTTGGATCAAGAAGTTCATTTCTGAGCTTGGGGTTATGCCTAGCATTCTAGATGCGATTGAACTCTATTGTTACAACAATGGAGCCATCGCATTGGCTAAGGAACCCAGATCTCACCAGCAATCCAAACTCACACTTCACGTTTTCATTTCATTCAAGAATTCGTTGAAGAGGAGATGTAAAAATATGCAAAGTACCAACTGATGATAATGTATCTGACCCGCTGACAAAACCGTTGTCATAGCAGAAGCATGATCGTCATTCTAGATCTTTAGGCATTAAGTACATGTTTGATTGGTCTAAGTGCAAGTGAGAGATTTGTTGGGATATGCCCTAAGACAACTCATTAGATGATTGATTTTGGCATACAATATAATATGATTTTATTAAAGGCAATTCATTATTATATATTATTCCATTATCTATGTAATATGTGTATATATATATATTAATGACCTTAAAATAAAATTTTATTATTCTTAAAAATTATCCTTAGTCAAGTATTATCATGAATTATGATAATGATAATGTATTCAGACTATTATGTATTGATTGATGAAATTGTTCACGAATAGGAGATATCGAATCAACACATGTACATGTTAGAGAACTATGTACTTGACAGATTCACCATGAGAATGCTACATAGATAGTTATATGAATGCCATAAGCAATTCTCATTGTGATAATAGTGTATGTAATCCTTACGACTTGAGATCACCAGATATCCCAACATAAGGAGTCGTGTATCTTGATATTGTCAAACGTTACATGTAATAGGGTAAACTATAAAGACAATCATTGGATACACTACGAATTATGTAGATGTATGTTGAGTGATCAAGATAGAATATGTCCCTCCTATATAACAGGAGAATTGTTTGGGCCCTTGATCAAGTGAGACTAAAATGTATGGCCATGCTCGAATGAGTCGATATGTGATATCGAGCTTATTCGTTTATTCTAGTCCACTCGAGGATCAAGAAATAAAATATTGAACTTTACGAGTATGACTTATTCCATGACTCGTGTTTAATCTAAACACATAGGACAAATGGATTAAGTTACATGGTGAATATTATCACATGCCATAGGTTATGTCGAGTCAATGACATTCTTGTAACTTGGGTAGCCTTGATGTGTTGCTAGATACCGCTCATTGCTTGTGACATAAAATTAGATTTTATGTCACTGTCAACGTTGCAAGATCCTAACGAGTCACACAAAAGATTAAATCGATAAAGGGAGAGAAAGTTCATTGGATGAATTAATTAGGAAGAGTCATAATCATAAAATAATATATATATTATATGAAGATAGATATTTGAATATGCAAAATATATATACAGATAAATATTTATTAGGCTTAAGGGGTTTTTGGAAAACCCTATATTCAGATATGAGCCGCCTCTTATTTATCTATATATATACCTGCATATTAGGTTAAAAAGGCAGATGTTGATTCTGATTATCAAAAAGGGCCTAACACTTAAACCTCCAAAGGACGAGCGTTTGTTTACAACAAACAGCCGTAACCTTTCGTCCCTTTTTCCTTGGTTGAATTATCGAGTCTAACAACTCGATAACTTCAAAATCTTTATCGTTTCGATCGTGTGGATACCGTAGAGACAAAGCTGTGAAGTTTTGCTCAACTCGTGGACGTTCATCTTCGAGAATTCTGCACCAAACATGCTACAAAGTTATAACTCTCGACACCTGATATGATTACTTCGTATAGGTCCTCAGTGGGAATCTGATTTTTTTTTAATTTTGCTGAATTTCATGCTCGTCGGATTCCTTACATTGTTTGCCAAGCTCAGCAAGTGTGAATTCTGGTTGGACAGTGTGGTGTTTCTGGGTCATGTGATCTCCAGGAATGGGATATCAGTCGATCCCAGGAAAATAGAAGCAGTGATGGAATGGTCTGCACCTACCTATGTGCCTGAGATTCGAAGTTTTCTTGGTCTGGCCGTGTATTATCGACACTTCGTTGAGGGGTTTCAAAGATTGCTAAGTTGTTGAAGCAGTTAACTCAGAAAGGAATGTCATTTTATTTGTCTGAGACTTGTGAGTAGAGTTTCCAAGAACTGAAGCATCGGTTGACGACTGCACCTGTGTTGGTTATTCCCACAGAGAATGAGTGGTTCATCCTCTATACTGATGCGTCACTACAAGGCTTGGGTTGTGTGTTGATGCAAGATAAGCATGTGGTGGCGTATGCTTTGAGGCAGCTGAAACCACATGAGACCAGATATCCAGTTCACGATTTGGAACTGGCAGCTATCATATTTGCTTTGAAGATTTGGCGGCATTACTTGTATAGTACATCATTTACCATATTCACCGATCACAAGAGCCTGAAGTTTTTATTTACTCAGGCAGAACTGAACATGAGGCACAGAAGATGGATGGACATGTTGAAGGACTACGATTGCGAGATAGAGTACCATCCAGGGAGGGCTAACTTGACGGTTGATGCCTTGAGCCGGAAGGTGAAGTATACTGCGAAGGACGTCATTCATCTTTTGGCCTTGTTGACTTCCTACTGTCCGTTGGGTTATGGTTTTGATGTGTCTGCATCATCGATACATGTGTCGACATTGTTAGCTGAATCAGATATTTTTGAGAATATCAGAAGGGCTCAAAAGACAGACGACAAAATACGAAGATGGAACATTGGTCCTTCAAGGGCAGCCATCGAAATTCAGAATGGTTGAGGATGATACATTGAGGCTTGGTAATCGTTGGGCGGTTCCAAGTACACCTGAATTACCCCAAGGGATCTTACAGCGAGCTTATAGCAGCAGATTTAGTATCCATCCGGGCGGGAAGAAGATGCATAAAGACTTGTGTGACCATTTCTGATGGAAGGGGATGAAACAGGATGTTATAGCATTCGTAAAGAGGTTTTTGGCCTGTCAGCAGGTGAAAGCAGAGAGACAGAGACTCGGAGGTGAGTTGAAGAGCTTGGAGGTGCCTAAATGGAAGTGGGAATACATATCTATGGACTTTGTGACCCATTTGCCGAGGACTACTTCGGGATTTAATGCCATTTGGGTGATAGTGGATAGACTGACTAAAGTGGATCACTTTATACCCTACAATATGGCCTTCAAGTACCCGAGTTGTACATTTGTTATGTGGTTAGATTGCACAGGATCCCGGTTTATTGTGTTTGATCGAGATCCATGATTTATTTCTCACTTTTGGGAAGGTCTTCAGTCAGCCTTGGGAACTGAGGTGAGAATGAGCACTGCATACCATCCCCAAACAGATGGTCAGACTGAGCGTACTATACCGACGCTCGAATATATGATGCGGGCTTGCAGGCTAGAGTTTGACTCTACGTGGTAGGATGCAGTGGCTTTGGTAGAGTTTTCGTACAACAATAGCTAACAGGCGAGCATACATATGGCTCCATTTGAGGCCTTATATGGTCGACGTTGTAGATCACCACTGTACTGGGATGATTTAGACCATAAATTGGTCCGAGGACCGGAGTTGATACGGGAAATGGAAGAGAAAGTGAAAGTGATTCGGCAAAGAATGAAAGCAGCTCATGATAGACAGGCAGTCTATGTTAATAAATGGCGACAACCGTTGGAGTTTCAGTTAGGTGGCAAAGTATTTTTGAAGATCTCACCTTTCAGAAGTGTCGTACGGTTTGGAATACGAAGAGGGAAATTATCACCGAGGGATGTTGGTCCTTATGAGATCTTGCAGCGTGTTGGCACCTTGGCTTATCGTCTGGCTTTGCCACCGTCGTTATCTGACATCATTGACGTGTTTTATGTGTCAATGTTGAGGAAGTATGAGCCGGATCCGTCTCATGTGTTTGATAAGTGTGATTTTTTGTAAGGACCTGCGCCCTTAACGCGTTATTAGTGTATTAACCTATGTATTTAGTGCATACAATCACGTAATAAGGGGGAAACCACAAACTATCATAACATAATATACCAGCAATAAAATTCCTTACATTATTCCATATAAAGTTCAAATCCCCCATACCACTCAACCCTTAAGTATGCATCTTATAATACACTAGCATGTTCTCAATTCATTTAGCAATTCATTAATTAATTGCATGTAACCCATAAATGAAAAGAGAAATACCCATGCTATACAAACCATATACACATATAGTAGTGCTCACATGCGAGCATCGAATAAACGTATGTGCATCTAATGTATAAAATACCCTACTCAATACCGGCACTGGTACCTTGATCTTGGAAGTACCTTCAATCCATAGCTCGATCTCAACTTCGGAGCTACCGCTGTACCTGTTCCACCTACCCCAACAGAGACAACCCCCACATGGGGTGAGCATACCAATACCACCGATCCAATAATCATAATACCACATTACATAATTTACAGAATGTAAAGCAGTGAATTTAAAAGACACTCCCTGAATAGTGTCATACTCATATGGGACCCCCTGTACTGTTCCTATTCTCAAAATAACCGAAACTATCAAATTTCCAAAAACCAGTTAATCATTTCATTGATTAACTAAATCCGTTCACGAATTGCCAAATTCCATAATTAATAAAATCCAATCATTAAACAATGATTACAGATATTTCATATATCTAACCAGTAATTCCACATATTCCTTACCTCACAAACCAATAGTGTCGGCATCATAACTGATGTTCGCTCCATAGCGACAACTTCTCAATCGTTACTCGCTCCATAGCGGCACCATTTAAATTGTAATACTTACCATTTTATTGCATTAACAGTACATCATGCATTTCACAGTTGCAATAATATAAAGGGCTATGCTCGTACGTCATACGTACCTTAGAATTCCGTAGTCCGAATCAAACCTTGCCTTAGTCTCATGACCCGATGAATCACGTGATAAACACAATTAATAACTCCAAATTAATTAAGAGCATGCAACCACGTGCCCAAGCACGTTCACAATCTCCAATTATATCATCAATCCATGACGATTAACCATTTTAAATGACCACAGGTGAAGCATGCATACTACTCAAAATATTCCATTTTAAAAGTTTAGTGATAGCCAAAAGTACAATTGAGTAGTCCATTTTATTAAAGTTCATCTCCAATCATTCCATTCTTAAAGTGTAGCATTCCCATTGGAATGTAGACATTGCCCCGAAAATCGGCTAATTAAATCCCGATTCCAAAATCCCAACTTTTAACAAAGTTTTGAAAAAAACTCAAATCTTCGAGCCGCGATCGATCGCGCGCACCCGCTGCCCAACAGAACCTTTACACGATCGATTGCAAGTCTCCGTGAACGATAGCCAAATTGATAAGTGTGTTTTTTACACTTATTTTGATATAAGATTATGGGTGTTTTTGTAGTAATTCCTGGGAAATATTACGCGTTTTGGTATATATTTGTATATTTCAGGAATCTAGGTCCAAATGCATAAAAGTGGAGGAATTAAACTTAAAATGATGAAAAAGGACCAAACCAAGCAAACATGGAAGATGAGGGACGAAAGTGCAAAATCCTGAAAATCAGACTCGCGATCGATCAGTACATATGGGCGATCGATCACCGCATACCAGTGCACATTCGCGATCGATCGGTAAGGATCAACGATCGATCGCCGCATAGGAGATTTTGAAAAGTAAAACAGAATAGTCTGGCGATCGATCAGCTCATTGTCGCGATCGATCGCCAAACCTGATAAACTCGAGATTTCCTTACGTATCAAGTAATTTTGTGTCCAAACTTGTGGGGACTCATCCAACATTATTTAAGGGACAATTCAGACGAAATTGGGGACTCTTTGGCTCACTTTGACCTACACAAGCAGCCTCCTTCACCTTTCATCTTCCCCAAAAAATCCATATACCACAAAACCATTGAAGAGGAGATGCATCGGAAGAGACGGGACGATGAAGCAACGCAATGAGTCAACGACTCTCGTTATTTCTGTATTTCTAACTTTAGTTCTACATTTTTATCAGATTATGATGTTTAGTTTTGTTCAATACAATTATGCATTGTTATTTGATGGAATTAGTTGGCTAAGTTTGTTGTCAAGACTTAGGGGATCCTTTGTATGAACCCATGATTTAAATTGAATGTTTTGATTGATTCTTATTTAAGTGCATAGATCATTGTTCTTCATGCTTTTAAGGGTTTGGCCATCCTTGAATGATAATAAATTACAATTAAGATCGAGAGATAAAATTGGCAGTCGATATAGTGATTTATGCCGTGGATTTCAGGCTGATATCGAGAGATAAAGTCAAATACACGCGTGATAGCTATAGATATCTAGTAATCGAAAGCTAGAAGTTTTCATAGATCGATTTACAAAATTAATTGTTCGATAAGGATACGAGAGTGGCTTATTGTTACGTTAGTATTAGATTTGTTATAGCTGGACCAAGGTATAACAAGTGAATTAGGAAAACTCGTCACCTTAGATTGTTTGAATTTAATTCTTAACTAATAGGCGAATTGTGGGGGATTACATAGGTGAACCGAAAGTCTTGATAATTGTCTCTATTGATTTTATTCTCATTCTCTATTGTTTATTTGGGTTCATTATTGAGTTAATTAGTCATAACCATTTTTCGTAGACTAAATAGAGTTAAACTACTAGAGTTTGGTACTTATTTCCTAGTCCTCGTGGGTTCGACACTCATACTTATATTATCATTATACTAAAACTTGACACCGTGCACTTGCGGTAGAGAATCGCTACACTGAAAAATACTGTTTAAAATAATAACGATCACAAACCACTCGCGATCGATCACTGAGACTTAGCGATCGATCGCCACCACTGTGCATCTTCTTAAATTTCCAGACTCTTCGCGACCTGCGATTTTCTGAAAACTCGAGCTTTAATGGTGTTTTTCCACACCCAACTCAAAACCAACATCCTTTACACCTTCAACACTTCAAATACCCCATTTAAAACCAATAAAAACACCGAAAACACAACTTTGAAAGTTAACCAAAAATCCCCAAATACCAAATCCAACCTCATAGTTAACCAAATGCTACAAAACCATAATCAATATTAAGATAAAGATGGTAAGGACCCTAGTTCCTTAAGTGTTGATAAATGCATAAGAAGAGCTAAACATACATCTAACAGAGTATAAAGTTCGTGTTGATGCCCCGAGCTATTACGATTACAGTGCCAAATTAAAATTTCAAAAGGGTTAATTACATTCCCAATAAATGAATGTTAATCCTATAGCTTTACACTACTCATAGAGTAGAGACTAACCAAAAGAATCACATCTTCTATACCATAAGCACATCTCATTAGCTCACCGCATCAACCCGTCCTTAGCCCTTTATGCCCAAAATGTACCTACAGGAACAACCCCAAAACCATGAGCATGTAACAAATCATATTCACAATAATATGATTGTAATATAGAAATGCATAAACCGTAAATACGAATCACTTCATGTATTTAATACATTTAAATGCTCCCTTTGGTTGTCCTTGTACCACAATCATAATCAATAGATTATAATACCAATAATTTTATGTCATGACATGCATCCATTCCATGATTACCAATGGCCATTTCCAGTCTTATTATATCAGTGGCATAATACCCCTCGCGTTTACATGACAGTGGCATTAATACCCCTCGCTTCGACATATTAGGGGCATAATATCCCTCGCAATAGTAATATGATAGCGGAATTATCCTTCGCTTCGACATATTTGCGGCAAATATTCTCCATCGCTATAATATGACAGCGGCAAGTATTCTATTATCGCTTCGACATGAAGGCGGCAAGTATTCTTCATCACTGGAATATAACCTCGACTCACAACACATGCACCAATGCATCCAATATACACATGCAACCATAATGCATATCCAACCCATGTATGCAACCATGATGCATAACCAAGACCATGTATGCAACCATGATGCATAATAAATCCATGTATGCAACTATGATGCATAACCAAGACCATGTATGCAACCATGATGCATAACCAAGACCATGTATGCAACCATGATGCATAAGAAATCCATGTGTGCATAATCAAATTCAATGCGTAAAATACGTTTTACCGTCCGATGCCCGTACGTCTCACTACGTACCTTTGTACCAAAATGTGGTGTGTCGTGGGACTTTATCTCCTAGGCTGTGTGGCCACCTGTGATGGTTCTACACATTCACATAAACCAATATTAGAAGCCAATAATAGTCCGATACCAAAAATCCCACAAAAATAACCAAAATACACATTTTTGGTGACTCGCGATCGATCGCTACAGTGCCCCGATTGATCACGAGATCACACTGTCCGAGCCAACAATTTCCTGTCTTCGGCGATCGATCGCCATGTTTGGCGCTATCGATCGCTAGACCCACCGATCGATCGCCCAAACTTGGCGATCGATCGCCAAAATCTTCTGCCTCGTACTGCTTGCGCGCGATCGATCGCCAAAAACGGGCGATCGATCGCTGCTACCTTGTTAGTTCCGGACCTTATCGATGAGATTTTAAAGATGACAAAACATTTCAGACCAGATCGAGTGAAATCAGACTGACCAGATGAATCGCCCAAAACAGATCAAGCTGATAAGATGACAAAGCATATCAGACCGGATCGATGGATTTCAGACTGACTTTATCAAAGCTTCAGATCGATCTCAATCTTTATCAGATCAGAGCAGTCAAGGATACATAAAGAATGGCTCCTCAGTCCGAATCATTAACGGCTATTTATTGTAGCATTTAATGTCGTAATTAATGCTACAAAGGACCAAAGACTGAAGATTGCCATAAAAGGTAAGAAGACAAAGAAGAGCCTATCTGACAGCCGCCGAAAGTATGAACCAGAACGGCAAGTATCCTGAAGAAGAAGACTGTAGCTTTCTCAGAGCTCAAGCAGAGTCAAAGTTGCACATTAAGGGACATAATGTCGTTGGTACTTACAACTATAAAAGGATGCAACCAAAAGGAATATACGAGTCTCTCGCTGATCAATTGAAAAACACACAAGAAAGCAAAACAGCACAAGCTTACAAGCTCAGAAGCTCTCGAGCTGAAATTATTCTTAAGCACGATTACTTTTTAACATTTGATCATTTAGGATCACTGTGCGCATCTTGTGTATTCTGTGTTGAAAAATAGAAGTGAGAAACATATTGTAACTGTCAGACAGAGTGTGTCTGAGCAGATTGAGTGACTAGGAGTTTCAGACTGGTAGTGAGGTAAATCCAGCCTGAATCGGGTTTGTACAACAGGATTGTATAAATCAAAGTCTTCTAGTATAAACCTTCCTTAATTGGAAGAAGGGGAGACGTAGAAGGATTACACCACCTTCGAACTTCCAGAAACATATCCTGTGTATTATCTTTCTGCACTTGTTCTTTCATACTAGCCATCGAGCCGTTCTTACATGTGACATCCCCGAAATGGTTAATTGCTATTTGGCTTTAAATTATGTTTACATGATTAATTATGTGATAATTGATTATGTGTTGGGAGTTATTTACCTTATGTGGAAATGCATGGTCATGTGGTTAGGATGACCCGGGGTTGCATTTTAGGGTGCATGTGGTGCATGTTGGGTAAATATTATTGGAAGCATGATTTATTTGCATTGGTTAGCAATTAATTGGGAATCATGTGTTTAATTGATATTTGGTGCATTTTGAGTAAATGCTTTGAAAAATATCATGTTGGGGTGTTTTATACACCATGGAATTAATTGGTATGCATTTGACTTAATAAAACCCACCCTTTTATTCCCAACTCTTACTTCACTTTACCAAAATCATTTCCAACACCCAAACCCTTCCCTCTTCTTCACATTTTCGAGCTCAAGCCTAGGGTTGAGGAGAAACCTTTCAAAAATCTTGATTTGTGGAGCATATTGGGTGATTTGAGATCCCCAAGAGGTATGGGTACCTCATGCTTTAATTTTGTGAAGTTTTGTTTGAGTTTGGTTTGGTTTTGATTGGTTTTAAAATGGGTTTTGTTGGGTTGTTGTGGGTTTGGTTAATGGTTGGATTTTTGGTTGTTTTAAGGTGTATTTTGGAAGTTTATGTTGTTATTTGAGTTGTTGGTTTGTTGGTTAAGAGTTGGAATGGGTTGGAATGGTTTTGAGGTGCAAAAATGGTGGATTTTCGGGTTACAGGGGATGGCGATCGATCGCCCATTCTAGGCGATCGATCGCGCCCAGGCAGTAGGCTTTTCAAGCCTTTGGCGATCGATCACCACTCTTGGGCGATCGATCGGCGGGTCTGGCGATCGATCGCGCCAGGGGTGGCGATCGATCGCCGAAGGGTGCAATTTTTATTTCTCGGACAGTGGCTATTGGCGATCGATCGCCGTGAGGGGCGATCGATCGCGAAAGCCAAAATATGGTTTTTTTTTGGTTATTTTTGTGGGATTTTTGGTATTGGACTATTATTGGGTTCTAATATTGGTATTTGTGAATATGTAGAACCAACCCAGGTGGCAACACAGTCAAGGCATTGAAGTCCTACCATATCCTACATTTTGGAAAGGTACGTAGTGGACGTACGGGCACCCAACGGTAACATGTATTTTATATACTCATTGATTATGCATTGTGGATGCGGGTATATATGTGGTATTGCATTGTGGATGCATATACATGTTGATTTATGCCATATGAGGTATTGCATTGTGGATGCATATACATGGTAATTTATGCATATTGATGTTAGATGCATATTATGATTATTGGATGCACATCCCATGAGTCGTGGTCATCCTTTGATGATTTTAATGCTTGCCGCTTTTTGTATTGGTTCCGCTAAATGTGAAGCGAGGGGTGGGAGCGCCGCATGTCACATTTGAGCGTGGTTGTCATATGGGGCGAGGAAAGGGTATTTGCCGCTCTCTGTGAAGCGAGGGGTGGGAGCGCCGCATGTCCATTGTAGCGAGGTTATCCTATGCCGCCCATATGAATATAAGCGAGGGGCATTAAAATACACTGTGATGGACAGACTAGGGAATGGTGACCAATATGTGGTACAGTTGAGATGGTATATGATGTCATGACATGTTTGGCCATTAAAAATAATCTATTGATTATACTCATGAGTTCTGGTACAGGGACAACCAAACGGGAAGCGTTTGAAATGCACGGGAAACAGGAAGTGTTTCATATTGATTATGCATTTACGCTTTATCTTCATATTGTGTTGAATATGAATGATTATTATTGCTTATGTTTGGGGGTTGTCCTTGTAGGTACCTTTTTGGCATGATAGATGGGCTTGAACGGGTTGAGACAGTGAGCTTCACGAGCATCTTTGGTAGATGAAAGGACAGGATTGTATAGTGCCTACTCTAGGAGTAGCGTAAAACTATAGTGGACACATTCATTTGTTGGAATGTAATTAATCCTTTTGGTAGTCCTTTATTTTGGCATGTAAATGCTTAAGCTCATAGACTCAACTTGTTTACTCTACTCTGATCATTTATTTAGCTCTATTATGCCTTTATTCCGCACTTAAGGATTAGGGTCCTTACATTAGTGGAATCAGAGCAGTGGTTAGAGAACCCGGGAACGAGTGAAGGGTAGCCTTAGCATGGTTGGCTAGGTGCTTACATTTGAAGCATGTTTATGCATGTGGTGCATATTACTGTATATCCTGTTATACTAACATGCTTATATCACTCCTGTTATCTAACGACATGTTATATATTGCTTTGGATTGTTGTTAACATTTGTGTTACAGCATGGCTGCTAATGAGGAAGTCGGAGATGTTGGGAGTGTAAATGCGAGTATTGGACAGGCTAATCCTCTACCTCCACCGGCTGTAGGAATGGAACCAGTGGTCCAGTTATTGCTACCGGGTGAGATTAGCTTGACTCAGTTTCTGTCTTATCATCCGCCCCGGTTTGAGGGGACAGAGTCCGGAGAAGAGGCTGAAGAGTGGTTAGAAAGACTTGAACAGATCTTTGTATCGGCTCCGTGTGCTATTACGGCTTGGCTGAGGCTAGCGGAGTTTCAATTAGCCAAGAAACCATTGATGTGGTGGAGGAGCACAGTGATGGAGATGAGAGCACTGGGTGCTGTGATTGACTGGACGCTCTTCAGGACCAGGTTCTTGAACCGATACTTCTCCGCGGCAGCAAGACAGACAAAAGAGGATGAATTTACAAGTCTGAGGCAGGGGAACATGACAGTGGCAGACTATGCCACACAGTACTCATCACTACTTAGGTATGTCCCCCATATTGCCTCTGATGGACGTGCCAAGATGAGAAATTTCATGAAAGGACTGCGACCGGAGCTCTATGACCGGGTTATCATCAATAACCCAACTTCTTTTGATGATGCTCTCACGAGAGCGGAGCTTGCTGAGCTAGGAGTGGGAGCTTATGCCATGCCACCACCGGTACCGCAACAGAGGCAGACTAGTGACAGTTTGAGGCCTCGGGGTGAGCCATTTAAGCCCCGTGGTGCCTCTTCATCTTCGCGGTATGGTGGAAAGAAATACTTTGGGCAGAAACAGGATGGCAAGAAAGGAAATTGGTCGGCCAATCGAGGATCTTCACAAGGGGATAGGCCGGGAGAGCCGAGGTGCAACAACTGTGGAGGACCACATTCTTCAAACAAGTGTCATGCATGTTATGTTTGTGGCAAGATGGGCCACATTGCTCGGTATTGTCCCACCAGGGGAGGCCAGTCAGAGTATCAGGGCAGCAGGCCAAGGTTTGAGGACAGGACAGTGCAGCAGAGGCAGCAGTTTGGGCCTCGTCCATCGGGAGGTCAGACAGTGGGACCACGCCAGGGACAAGTATATGCACTGACCAGGGAGCAGGCTCAGGCAGCTCCAGAGGAGGTGATTGCCGGTACGTGTCATTTATTTACGTACCCTGCTTTTGTTTTGATAGATACAGGTGCCTCCCATTCCTTTGTGTCAGTGGGATTTGTGGAAAGACACCATATGCGCACGTCTCATTTGCCCACGCCTCTACTAGTCTCGACACCCACTGGAAGAAACGTCGTTGCTGATCAGTTTTTGGCAGATAGCCTCATTTATTTTGAGGGCAACGAGTTGAGATCAGACTTGATTGTGCTGGGTATGTCAGATTTTGACTGCATCTTGGGTATTGATGTTCTGAACAGATATCAGGCAGTGGTAGATTGCCGACAGAGGACAGTGAAGTTCAGACCTGAGTTGGGCAGTCAGTGGACTTTCTTTGGCAACGGGTCTCGTGCGAAGATTCCGTTGATTTCAGCGATCAAGATGTCTCAGCTGTTGGAACGTGGGCACACGGGCTATCTTATTTATGCCGTGGACACGTCTGGAAAGAGTAAAGAACTGAGGGTTGAGGATGTACCAGTTGTGGCAGAATTTGCTGATGTATTTCCAGAAGAGATCCCAGGATTTCCACCGGCCAGGGAAGTTGAATTTGGGATCGAGTTGTTGCCAGGGACATCCGCTATCTCTCGTGCACCTTATAGGATGGCACCGGCAGAGTTGAGAGAGTTGAAAGAGCAGTTGCAGGATCTCCTTGACAAGGGTTATATACGCCCGAGCGTGTCGCCATGGGGCGCACCAGTCCTCTTTGTGAAGAAGAAGGACGGTTCGATGCGGCTGTGCATCGATTACCGGCAGCTGAATAAGGCTACAGTGAAGAACAAGTATCCTCTCCCAAGGATTGACGACTTGTTTGATCAGTTGCAAGGTACCAGGGTGTATAGTAAGATTGATTTGAGATCCGGTATCATCAGATTCGGGTCAGAGAGGAAGATGTGCAGAAGACAGCGTTCCGGACTCGATACGGGCATTATGAGTTCTTAGTAATGCCGTTCGGTGTGACGAACGCCCCGGCCGTCTTTATGAGTCTGATGAACAAAGTGTTTCAGCCGTATCTTGATCAGTTCGTCATCGTGTTTATTGACGACATTCTTATCTACTCCCGGAGTGAGGAAGATCATGTGAAACACTTGAGGACAGTGCTTCAGATTCTTAGAGAGCATCAGTTGTATGCTAAGCTCAGTAAATGCGAGTTTTGGCTGAGCAGTGTAGTGTTTCTGGGGCATGTCATTTCGAGCAGTGGGATATCAGTGGACCCCAAGAAGATTGAGGCTGTGATGGAGTGGGCTGCCCCCACTTCTGTGCCTGAGATCCGGAGTTTTCTTGGTTTGGCCGGGTATTATCGGCGCTTCGTTGAGGGCTTTTCGAAGATTGCCAAGCCGCTGACTCAGTTGACTTAGAAGGGTGTGCCTTTCTTTTGGTCAGAAGCTTGTGAGGAGAGCTTCCAGGAATTGAAGCACCGGTTGACGACGGCGCCAGTGTTAGTGATCCCGACGGAGAACTCCAGATTTGTGTTGTATACTGATGCATCGCTTCAGGGCCTTGGGTGTGTTCTGATGCAAGATAAGCATGTGGTAGCTTATGCATCGAGGCAGTTGAAGCCGCATGAGACCAGATATCCAGTTCATGACTTGGAATTAGCGGCTATCATCTTCGCCCTGAAGATCTGGAGGCATTATTTGTATGGTACGTCGTTTACCATCTACACGGATCACAAGAGCCTCAAGTTTCTATTCACTCAGGCGGAGCTGAACATGAGACAGAGGAGATGGATGGACCTACTCAAGGACTATGATTGCGAGATTGAGTACCATCCCGGGAAAGCCAATTTGACAGCGGACGCCTTGAGCCGGAAAGTGAGGAGTTCTGCTGAGGACGTCATCCATTTGTCGGCTATGATGACCTCCTATTGCCATCTCGGCTATGACTTCGACATTGATGCATCGCCAGTGTATGTCTCTACCTTATTAGCTGAGCCAGATATTTATGAGAACATCAGGAGAGCTCAGAGATCAGATGCTGAGGTTCAGAGATGGTTGTCTATAGTGCATCTTGGTCAGCCGACGAAGTTCAGAGTGGCAGACGACGGATCTTTGAGATTGGGTAACCGCTGGGTAGTTCCGAGTACGCCGGAGTTGCGTAAGGGAATCTTGGAGCGAGCTCACAGTAGCAGACTTAGCATCCACCCAGGCGGGAAGAAGATGTACAGAGATCTGCGTGGTCAGTTTTGGTGGAAGAGAATGAAGTCTGATGTCGTCGCTTTTGTGAAGAGGTGTCTGATCTGCCAGCAGGTTAAGGCAGAGAGGCAGAGACCTGGCGGCGAATTGAGAAGCTTGGAGATACCGAAGTGGAAGTGGGAGCACATTTCCATGGACTTCGTGACTCATTTGCCGAGGAGTGCTTCAGGCTTCGATGCTATTTGGGTGATTGTGGACAGATTGACTAAGGTAGCCCACTTTATCCCCTATAGCATGACACATTTTTGAGGATGGCGCAGTTGTATATTAGAGATGTGGTGAGATTGCATGGGATCCCTGTTTCTATTGTGTCAGATCGAGATCCGCGTTTCACATCTCATTTTTGGGAAGGCCTTCAGTCAGCCTTGGGAACTGAGGTCAGATTGAGTACTGCTTATCATCCTCAGACGGATGGCCAGACCGAGCGCACTATTCAGACGCTCGAGGACATGTTAAGAGCTTGTGTATTGGAGTTCGATGCCTCTTGGCAGGATTCAGTGCCTTTGGTAGAGTTTTCGTATAACAATAGCTACCAGGCAAGTATTCAGATGGCTCCGTTTGAAGCTCTTTATGGCAGACGATGTAGATCCCCCTTGTGTTGGGATGATTTGGACAGTAGATCAGTCGGAGGGCCTGAGTTGATCCGGGAAATGGAAGAGAAGATAAAGATTATAAGGCAGAAAATGAAAGCGGCCCAAGACAGACAGGCAGCTTATGCGAATAAACGGCGGAGACCGTTAGAGTTTCAGTTGGGAGATAAGGTCTTTTTGAAGATCTCGCCTTTCAGAGGCGTTGTGCGGTTTGGGATGCGCGGGAAACTGTCTCCGAGGTTTGTGGGACCGTACGAGATTTTGCAGCGCATTGGCACATTGGCGTACCGACTGGCTTTGCCGCCTTCTTTATCTGGGATACATGATGTGTTTCATGTATCGATGCTGCGAAAGTATGAGCCGGATCCGTCTCACGTGTTACAGCCTTCCGAAGTTCAGTTAGAGTCAAATATATCTTATGTGGAACGGCCTGTTAGAATTCTGGACAGAGCAGACCGTAGACTTCGGAACAAAGTGATACCGATGATC
Source organism: Haberlea rhodopensis (assembly GCA_907163345.1). Classification (NCBI taxonomy): domain Eukaryota; kingdom Viridiplantae; phylum Streptophyta; class Magnoliopsida; order Lamiales; family Gesneriaceae; genus Haberlea; species Haberlea rhodopensis. The sequence continues at coordinate 2,802,221 of CAJQUN010000034.1, read as the reverse complement.
AAAGTTCAGTGGGATCGCAGGGGTGTCGAGGAGGCTACGTGGGAGACGGAGCAGCATATGGTGCAGCACTACCCGGAACTATTCTCTGGTATGAGTTTATGTTTAGTTTCTTTTGGGGTAGGTGCATGTGATTTCGAGGACGAAATCTTATAAGTAGGGGAGTATTGTGACATCCCCGAAATGGTTAATTGCTATTTGGCTTTAAATTATGTTTACATGATTAATTATGTGATAATTGATTATGTGTTGGGAGTTATTTACCTTATGTGGAAATGCATGGTCATGTGGTTAGGATGACCCGGGGTTGCATTTTAGGGTGCATGTGGTGCATGTTGGGTAAATATTATTGGAAGCATGATTTATTTGCATTGGTTAGCAATTAATTGGGAATCATGTGTTTAATTGATATTTGGTGCATTTTGAGTAAATGCTTTGAAAAATATCATGTTGGGGTGTTTTATACACCATGGAATTAATTGGTATGCATTTGACTTAATAAAACCCACCCTTTTATTCCCAACTCTTACTTCACTTTACCAAAATCATTTCCAACACCCAAACCCTTCCCTCTTCTTCACATTTTCGAGCTCAAGCCTAGGGTTGAGGAGAAACCTTTCAAAAATCTTGATTTGTGGAGCATATTGGGTGATTTGAGATCCCCAAGAGGTATGGGTACCTCATGCTTTAATTTTGTGAAGTTTTGTTTGAGTTTGGTTTGGTTTTGATTGGTTTTAAAATGGGTTTTGTTGGGTTGTTGTGGGTTTGGTTAATGGTTGGATTTTTGGTTGTTTTAAGGTGTATTTTGGAAGTTTATGTTGTTATTTGAGTTGTTGGTTTGTTGGTTAAGAGTTGGAATGGGTTGGAATGGTTTTGAGGTGCAAAAATGGTGGATTTTCGGGTTACAGGGGATGGCGATCGATCGCCCATTCCAGGCGATCGATCGCGCCCAGGCAGTAGGCTTTTCAAGCCTTTGGCGATCGATCGCCACTCTTGGGCGATCGATCGGCGCGTCTGGCGATCGATCGCGCCAGGGGTGGCGATCGATCGCCGAAGGGTGCAATTTTTATTTCTCGGACAGTGGCTATTGGCGATCGATCGCCGTGAGGGGCGATCGATCGCGAAAGCCAAAATATGGTTTTTTTTGGTTATTTTTGTGGGATTTTTGGTATTGGACTATTATTGGGTTCTAATATTGGTATTTGTGAATATGTAGAACCAACCCAGGTGGCAACACAGTCAAGGCATTGAAGTCCTACCATATCCTACATTTTGGAAAGGTACGTAGTGGACGTACGGGCACCCAACGGTAACATGTATTTTATATACTCATTGATTATGCATTGTGGATGCGGGTATATATGTGGTATTGCATTGTGGATGCATATACATGTTGATTTATGACATATGAGGTATTGCATTGTGGATGCATATACATGGTAATTTATGCATATTGATGTTAGATGCATATTATGATTATTGGATGCACATCCCATGAGTCGTGGTCATCCTTTGATGATTTTAATGCTTGCCGCTTTTTGTATTGGTTCCGCTAAATGTGAAGCGAGGGGTGGGAGCGCCGCATGTCACATTTGAGCGTGGTTGTCATATGGGGCGAGGAAAGGGTATTTGCCGCTCTCTGTGAAGCGAGGGGTGGGAGCGCCGCATGTCCATTGTAGCGAGGTTATCCTATGCCGCCCATATGAATATAAGCGAGGGGCATTAAAATACACTGTGATGGACAGACTAGGGAATGGTGACCAATATGTGGTACAGTTGAGATGGTATATGATGTCATGACATGTTTGGCCATTAAAAATAATCTATTGATTATACTCATGAGTTCTGGTACAGGGACAACCAAACGGGAAGCGTTTGAAATGCACGGGAAACAGGAAGTGTTTCATATTGATTATGCATTTACGCTTTATCTTCATATTGTGTTGAATATGAATGATTATTATTGCTTATGTTTGGGGGTTGTCCTTGTAGGTACCTTTTTGGCATGATAGATGGGCTTGAACGGGTTGAGACAGTGAGCTTCACGAGCATCTTTGGTAGATGAAAGGACAGGATTCTTTTGTATAGTGCCTACTCTAGGAGTAGCGTAAAACTATAGTGGACACATTCATTTGTTGGAATGTAATTAATCCTTTTGGTAGTCCTTTATTTTGGCATGTAAATGCTTAAGCTCATAGACTCAACTTGTTTACTCTACTCTGATCATTTATTTAGCTCTATTATGCCTTTATTCCGCACTTAAGGATTAGGGTCCTTACATTACATATACAAGAACAGACCGTTCCGCACTTATACTTTCAGTGGTCTGTTCTGTACAAGAGTTGATTAAGAAACAGATTTCTTTCACTAATCCGAAAGAAATCACAAGGATTAATTTTTACAAGGAGTGTTCATTCACCCCCCTCTAAACACTCCGGGCCGATCCTAACATACCTGTAACCCAAAAATCACCATTTTAATACCATTCTTCTTCCCCAATCCACACCAACTCAAACAACACAAACCCACAACATCAAAACACTATAAACCTTCAATATACACCTTAATACCACCCAAAAATCCAATACCCAACCAAATACAACACAACCTAAACAAACTCATTTTATTTCCCCAAAATACAAACCCATATTAAAACAAAACCTCATAAAAACAACAAGGAAGGATTCATACCCCTTTTGGACTTCAAATCCTACCAAGAATCCAATATATGAAGATTTTGCAAAGGTTTCCTCCTCCTCTCCAAGGCAAGAAACGAGATGGGGGGTTTTTTGGAGGAAGGGTTGGGTGATTTTGTAAAGAGTGGTGAGTTATGAGGGGTAATGGGGTATAAGTGGGTTAATTAAAATATGACCCGGTATTTAGCATGATGTATAAAATATCCCCGACTTGATATTTTAAAAGTATCTCCCAAGAATGCACCAAAACTTCAATAAAATACATGCTTTACCAAATAATCTTTATCCACCACAAATAAACCATGCTATCACCCAAATTCCCAACATGCATCACATGCACCCTGAAATGCATTCCCGGTCACGCCCACCGCATGACTAAGCATTTCACCATTTTAGTTAATTCCAACACTAAATTAGTTAACACCATAATTATCACATAAACATAATTATTGCCCAAATGCACATAATTATTTCGGGGATATCACAACGATGAGGGCAAGAAGATTACCAACTTTTCTTCGAGAAATACCGCTTCGAAATCGAGCCTCCAATGATTTTGCATCAAGAAGAAAAATGGGAAGGGTTTTGGGGAGGGAAACATATGAGAGAGAGAGAAGTGAAATACCAAAAATGATTGAACACCGAGTCCACTTGGTATATGTAGTATCAAGGCTCAAAAATCTCGAGTCCCCCACAAATATATCATGACTCATTAAAAATCATATGTGTTCAATAATTACCTCTCAATCTCAATTTCCATTACCAGCCCCAACACAAAGCACCCCAGACCCATATCTCACCAAAAACAAAATTCCAATGTTATCACCGCGATGAGAATACAATCTCAACCCTTGGATCCAACAATCCCAAACATAGGATTTAAAATCCTCGGGAGTCCCAACACCGTAATTAATCCGTAATTGCCACAATTAAAATCCATTAAGGATTATTACTACTCCGGGATTAACACTATTAATTTCCGGACATCAAATTTTTACACTTAATTTGTTATAAGATTAGGGGCGTTTTTATAATGATTCCTGAAAAATACTACGGTTTTTGGTATATATTTGTAAATTTCAGGAATCTAGGTCAAATGCATAAATGTGGAGGAATTAAGCTTAAAATGATGAAAAAGGACCAAACCAAGCAAACACGGAAAAGAAGGGATGAAATTGTAAATTGTTGAATTTCAGTCAGCGATCGATCGCCTCGGGCCAGAAACTTGTAGCAATCGATTGGTAATCATTGGCGATCGATCGCCCGGTGAAGAGTTTGAAAAAAAATTCAGAATTGAAAGCTCGGTTCCCGCATATTCAGATTATTCAGAGCACAACCGGATATTATCGAACAAGGAAGTACGTATTTGCCTTTGTGAGTGGATCAGATGATTTAAAAGAGGATAATTCAGATAAAGAGATGGAGGAACGTACGTGATGAGGAAGGACAGAAGATAAAAACGGAAGAAAAACGTCAAGGTTAGCAGCAAGAGATGGGAATTTACGGAACTTTGTGGGATAAATATTCATGAAGCAGAAAGAGACGTGAGGAGAAGATATAGCAGATACGAATAGAAGACTTCGCAAGAAGGGAATTACACGTTTTACATATTTTTAACAGACAGAGGGGGAGACACACGGAATATTTTTGGACGTAAACTGGAGTGTAAACTGGAGTTTACAAGAGTGAGAGAGGATACGTAAGAACATTGAACATAACTCCACACTTGAATTCTGAATGTACAGAAGAGCATTCAACGTCGGGGAATTCAAGTGAAGAAGTAACGGTAAGAGAAGCAGCGAGACACGGAGCTACGGATCGACGTCGCGAGTCAACATCGCTAGTTTATGCGTATTTCTAAACTTTGTTTGTTTCTATTTGATTTCCTTATGCTTTTGACGTTGGAAAACATGATTTTGCATTTGATTTTGAATATGTTTCAGGCTAAGTTTATTGTCAAGACTAAGAGGATCCTTTGTATGAACACATGATTTAAATTGAATTTTTGATTCTTTTATATTTAAGTGCATAGATCATTGTTCTTCATGCTTTTAAGTGTTTGGTCATCCTTGAATGATAGTATTACAATTGAGATCGAGAGATAAAATTGTGATTCGATATAGTGATTTATGCCGTGAATTTCAGATATCGAGAAATGAAGTCAAATACACGCGTGATAGCTATAGATATCTAGTAAAGCTAGAAGTTTTCATAGATCAGCTTACAATATTAATTGTTCAATAAGGATATGGGAGTAGCTTATTGCAATTTTAGTATTAGATTTGTTATAGTCGGACCAAGATATAATAAGTGCTTTAGGAAAACCCGTCGCCTTAGATTTGTTTGAATTCGATTATTAACTAATAGGCGAATTATGAGGGATTACATAGGTAAACTGAAAGTCTTGATAATTATTTCTTTTGATTCATATTCTTATTCATCACTGTTTGCTTTAGGTTAATTATTGAGTTAATTTGTCACATTAGTTTAAAAAACACAACCAGTTATCGTAGACTAAATATAGTTAAACTAGTGGAGTTTGATATTTATTTCCCAGTCCTCGTGGGTTCGACACTCATACTTTTAAAATCATTATACTAAAACTTGACACTGTGCACTTGCGGTAGAGAATCGCTACACTGAAAAATATTGTTTAAAAAAATTGCGATCAAGTTTTTGGCGTCGTTGCCGGGGAGTAGTTTTAATAATATCAAATGAGATTAGTTGACTGTAGTTTAGTCATTTGTTTTTTTATTATTTTTGATTTTTTTCCTGTCTGTGTTCTTTTGGTTGATTGTTATAGGTTGTTATCTCTTGGTGCATGCTAAGAGTAGCAACACTATACTTGATCCCTTTGATCCCGAGATCGAACGCACCTTTCAAAGGAGAGTAAGGCAAGCAAGAGCACTAATGGCTAATAACGAGGAGGTTCCAGCACCACCAGTGACAAGATCACTCATGGACTATGCCCATCCTTCTTTCCATGGATCACTGTCGAGTATCACGAGGCCAACCATCCAGGTGAACAATTTCGAGATCAAGCCTGCTATCATACTGTAGGGTCTTCCTACCTTAACAGTGTGCATTAAATAACATCTTAGGGTTCCGGTTGTTACGTGAGCTAACAGGATTACATGCCAAAAATAAAACTTCAAAACTTATTAGTTACATTCCCAAAAATGAATGCTAACATTTTAGATTTATACTACTCCTAGAGTAGATACTAATCAAAATCCTGAATCTTATTCCTTTTTGTGCTCCTTGTAGCTCACTGCCTCAACTCGACCCTTAGTCCTTCAGTCCAAAAGTGTACCTACAGGAACAACCCATCATGAGCATGTACATCATTACTTAACATCATAAGAAAATGACATATGAATAAATGCATGAAATAACCGTTAACATGTACTTCCTGGTTAATCGTTAACCCCTTTTTGTTGTCCCTGATTCACATTCATGCATGTAATCATTAGTACTTGACATAAATGATTAACATGATACTTCACTTATATGCCCATAATCAACAATGTTAATTAGAAATGGGGATGTTTCTGGCCTTGTTATGTCAGCGGAACAATTGGCCCCCTTGCTTCGACATATAGCGGTACTGTGATACCCCTCGCTACACCTTGATAGCGGATGTATCTCCTCGCTAGCTATGTCAGCGGTAAGTACCTTCCTCGCTTTCCCATAACAACTACCAGAACACTCTACCATTCTCAATAACATAGTTAAACATAAATCATCATCATATCATAAACATCATCATCTTGTAAACATCATCATCTTATCATAAATACTTATGCAATCATTACATAGTCATAGTATAGAAGTGTGTTTTACCGTCCGATGCCCGTACGTCTCTTACGTACCTTTTCAAAAGGTGGAGGAGTCAATAGTCTTTATCTCCTTGATTGTGCTGGTACCTGGGATGGTTCTACATAACCACATAATACAATATTAGATACCATTTCAAGAATCATTGTCAAAATTCTTCAAAATAAATCAATTAAAAAAAATTGCCAAGGTTCTGCCTCTCTCGATCGATCGGCACAAAAATCTCGATCGATCGAGAAAGCATGCTAAAACAGTGCCCAAGCACACTGCCTCGATCGATCGATCGGAAAGAAATATCGATCGATCGAAAAGTTTCACCGATCGATCGGTCCCTTACTTTCAAAACTTATACCAATCGTTCTGCCTCTCTCGATCGATCGGAACTAAAATCTCGATCGATCGAGCACTCTGAAAAATCGGGATTTCCCAGATTTTCGAGCACTCTACTTCAAAGCAAGCAACCTACTTCATAACACATAAAACTTGCCCAAACAAACATGCTAGGAACTTCATAAAACTTCTATGTAAGCACTTAAAACAAAGGTTTAACAAAACCTAAGCTAGCATGCATCAAATCATCCCCACAAAGTTCATACCCATTCAAAACATTAAGAAAACAAAGCAAGAACATCTTACCCCTTTTACTCCATTTTGGCCAAGAAAAGACCAGGAATTTTTTGAGATTTCTCTTCCCCCTTACAGCTTGGATCTGGAACGAAAATGGGGAGAAAGGTGGAGGATTTTTTTGAGTTGAGTAGGGATGGGGGAGGAGTGATTGAATGGTAATAATGAAGCCTGGGTTGGACCAACTTGGGGGGTTAGGTGGCCGAGTATTGGGGGGTAGGGGGGTGGCATGGGGTGTGGTGTTTAATTGTGCCCCGGTATTTAGCACGATGTATTAAAATATCCTCACGCGATATCTCATAACAATACTTAATTAATACATCCCTTAAAAACACCTAACATGCCCCCTAAATCATATCATCATAACATAAATATAACCCCCAATTTAAATGCACCACAACCCTTAAACATATCATAACCATGTATGATAGCACATAAACATATAAACATTTCGGGGGTATTACACATACAGATGATCCAACATTCGGTCCAGTTTGGGGGAGCAGCTACAGACGATCCAAATACCCACATCTCCAACTTCTTGTAGGTTTGTGATACATTCAAGGGTAATGGCGTTACTGACGATGCCATCAGGTTACGTTTTTTTCCATTCTCTTTACGTGATAAAGCTAAATCTTGGTTACAATCGTTGCATGCAGGTTCTATTACTACGTGGGATGGAATGGCGCAATTATTCTTATCCAAATTCTTTCCACCATCCAAGATGGCCAAGATGTGCAATGACATCACTACTTTTGCCCAATACGATCCCGAGACACTGTATGAGGCTTGGGAGCGCTTCAAAAATCTACTGTGGAGATGTCCACATCATGGCCTCCCTATCTGGCTGCAGGTACAAACGTTTAACAATTTATTTTCTGATAACCGTTCTATGATTGATGCAACAACAGGAGGTACTATGATGAGGAAGACGCCCGAGGAGGCTTATACGATTTTGGAGGAGATGACTGCTAATAGCTGTCAATGGCAGTCCGAGAGGAATGTGCCAAAGAAGCAAGCCGGTATGCATCAAGTGAGTGAAGTCACTACCATAGCTGCCCAATTGGAAGCGCTTAGCAAGAAGATTGATAGTTTTAGCATGCATCCAATGCAAGTTCAAACTGTTACATGCGAGCTTTGCCAACGAGGACATCCGAGCACTGAATGCCAAGTAGATTACCCTTTCGTTACAACTAATGAAGCTGATAACTTTGTAGGGAACCGACCACCACAGACCTGCCCCTACCCAAATACGTACAATACTGGGCAAAGGAACTATCCCCAACCACCACCGGGGTATGCACCAAATCCAAGCATGGAGGAGCTGCTAACCAAGTTCATATCGTCAGCTGAAACAAGGATGAACAATCACGAGGCGTTGATAAAGAACTTGGAAGTCTAAGTGGGACAGCTAGCAAAAATTGTAGCCGGACGAGCACAAGGATCACTATCCAGTGACACTGAGATGAAACCTAGGGAGCATGTCCATGCTATAACGTTGAGGAGCGGAAAAGAGGTTGCTGAGAAGAAGGATGCACATGTTGAGTTAAAAGGCAATGCGGAGATCAAGCAAGAAGATGAACAAACACGCGACAAAGGTAAGTCTACTAAGACCCCTACACCCATCACACCTGCTAAGGTAGATATCCCACCCCCATTCCCCGTTGCATATAAGAGAGCAAAGTTAGATACTAAATTTGCTAAGTTTTCAGATTTGATAAAGAATCTCCATATTGAGATGCCTTTCATTGATGTTATTCGGTTTTTAAAGGAGATTCTGTCAAAAAATCAGAGACTGAGAGAGCATGAGATGATAAACTTAACTGAGGAGTGTTCTACTGTCATTCAAAATGATTCACCTCCAAAGTTAAAAGATCTAGGGAGTTTCACTATACCTTGCAAAATCATTTCTAAATCTTTTAATAAATCTTTGTCAAGTGTAAATTTAATGCCTTTGTCTGTGTACAGGAAGCTGGTTTTAGGAGAGCTCAAAGCGATCATGTTTCAATGCAGATGGCAGACAAGTCCATCAAGTATCCTCATGGGATAGTGGAGGATGTACTGGTCAAGGTTGATAAATTCACCATTCCGGTGGCTTTTATCGTGTTGGACATAACTGAAGATGCAGACACACCTCTGATTCTAGGAAGACCATTCCTAGCTACTGGAAGAGCATTGATTGATGTCCAAGAAAGTTGATCCTACGAGTAGGGGGGATCAAGTTACTTTTGACATGTTCAAAGCTTTGAACACTACACGCACTGAGAACCGATGTTTTAATATTAATATAATTGATACGCTGTCTGTTGATGCGATGCAGGTTAAGAGCGAGAAGTAGGTGGAGGTCACACCGAAGACCCATCAAAGAAGAGGAAAATTCCGTGAAGGTGACTTAGTTCAAATGAATAGGAAAAAGATGCGACTATTTTCATGGAAGTCTGACGCACCATGGGCTGGACCGTTCAAAGTTGTCGATGTTCTACCATTCGATACCCTCAAACTGTGATATGACCACTGGGCACTATTCACTATGAAAGAAAAGTGGTTACAATGTTACCACATGGCGGACGAAAAATCATCCCCCACTGGCCCTTGCGGCAGTTGAGCCTACATGGTAGAAAGTCCAACTTGGGACTATACATCAAGAAATTTTTCTTATCATTTTGCTTTGCTTTTGGTTTGTTTTTATGTTGCTTTTGTTTTTGTTTTGATTATGGTGAAAGACTTCATGCGTACTGTGACGTGTTCCAACAATGTGCCCCACGAGCTGACGAGGAATTGGACAATGATCACTGACGGTCGTTGTCAAAGGTAAATGCTTTGTCTCATTTTCCATGACCGTTACATTGAGGATAATGCATGAACTAAGTTTGGGGGAGTGCATTACTGTGTCATGCTTCTTATTTGGAAATTTATCGTTCTTTGAGCACCAACAAAAAATTTTTCTTGAAAATGAGTTCAATTAGTAAGATAAGAATGAATCATAGTAGTGGTCTCTATTCCATGATGATATTAGTCTCACTATGCATGTCACTTGAGTTTTGATTATTGTAAGACTTGTTTGTGAATATCTTGTTTTGAGTAGCATGTCTAAGATGATGAATTTATTAAGCACATTTGAGTCATATTAATTGCATTAGTAGTAGATCTTTGTGAACTTGATGAATTGTTTTTTAGCATCTTAGAGTACCTTAGAACTTATTTGATGATGACACTTCAAGGCGAAATTTTATAGTCATGAACTTGATTAGGAGATGATCTAGGCGATCTTTGGACCATTTGAACCTTTCAAGCTTACAATGTATACATCAATCCATAGTATCCACTTTTGAGCTTTATTGAAAAGAATGGAGCATGTTTAACATACTATTAGCCCCCATTCAATATTTTTTGGCAACTCATTACACCCACCTACTTTTGAGCTTAAATTGAAAAAAATTGTCCTTACCCTAAGAGAGTATAATGATCTCATCGATGCACATGAATTGATACATTTGGATGATATTATTATAAAAAAAAAGTGATAAATGAGAAAAGAAAAAGATAGATAAAGCCTTTTGAAAAAAGTGACTAATAAGACCCAAAGTGGCCAAGGCTAAAAGAAAAAGAAAAGAAGCTCAATTTTGTGCTAAAAATATGAACATTACATGATTATACTCTCTTCTTTGTGCTATCCTATCTTTTCTTTGAAGCCAACACATAGGCCTAACATTACAAGCTTTAAAAGACCTATTGATCCAAGTCTAGGGAGTGACTACATTAGTGGAGAAGTGTTTGAAAATAGGACTATGGGGTGCTCAAGGATAGTCTTAACTTTAATTGCCTAGCATGATTTGATCTATTAAAATTGCATGAAACTTGAAAGTGACAATAGCACACACGCACGTTCTGATTTGGAGACATGTTTCTTGATCTAGAAGAAAACACAGTTTGTTAAACTTTCTGATTGATTATTGTTCGTCTGTAAGTGAGATGTCTGATGATAGGGTTGATTATTACGCATATTTTGGCTTTGATTTGTATATATTTTCGTGTAGATTCCGTGAAGATGATATGCTTTTTGGTATTTATTTGATTATTTCAGGAATCTAGATGGAATGTGGAAGAATTGAGCTACAAGGAAGAAAACGGATCAAATCAAGCCAAGAAACGAAGAAACTGAATTCTGGCATTCTCGATCAATCGGACAAGGAGGGCGATCGATCGACAAAGGCAGAAGTTTTGGCCAACAAAGAAAAGAGACTCTCGATCGATCGGAAACACCATCTCGATCGATCGACACTGGCAGAGAATTGGGCAAGAAAACATGAAGAAAGCTCGATCGATCGGAACCTTAGCCTTGATCGATCGAGCGAGGCAGAAAAAATTATATTCGGAAGCTGAAGGTGCTCGATCAATCGAGACTTATGCACCGATCGATCGAGACGCAGAATTTTCAGAATTTTAAAAGCTTGATTTGGTTTTGATTTTTGGAAACTCTTCCATATTCACCCTCCTCTATAAATTAGGAAAGAAGGCACGAAAATTAGGGTCATTATTCAGATTATTATTAGACCTAGTTGAATATTCTTGAGACGCCTTTCATCTCCGAAGAACAAGACAAGAGAGATCCTTTGAAGTGCAAGGAAGGAAGCGAGAGAAGAAAGATCGTTCAACGCACGGAGTCGCTTCTACGTTTATCGTATTTCTAAACTCTAATTAATTTGATTTTCAGATTTTATTTGATGTTTATGAGGTTGAGAGACGATTAAACATCTTGTTAATTTGATTTGAATTTAATTTGGTTTATTTTATCAAGTTTAAGGAATATTGTGTTTGAATCTTTGATTTGATTGTGTTTGAGTGAATTAATATCTTTTGTTCATGAATTATAACCTTAATGCTTTCAAAGCCTAGCTACCTTTGATTGAATTTGTGAATTATAATTGAGATCGAGAGATGAACTTATAATACGCTAAAATAATTCATGTTTTATGTTTAAGATTTAGATCGAGAGATTAAATCACATACGTGGTCACTTTAAGTTGAAAGATTTAAAGATCAACGGTTTTCATAGAGATTTATTCGATATTAAATTGGTTTAAGTGAACGAGAGTTACTTATGTCAGTTTATTACTAGTTTCAATATAGCTCGAGAGAGTGTATTGATTCTATTCGAAAATCCGTCACCTTAAGAATTGATTGATAAGTAATTGTTTTAACAAACAAATCATTGACGAACGAACATCTTGATAGATTTCTTGAGCGGAATTCATTCGCATCTTCAAAGGAGTTGTTCTATTTTTGAGTTTTATTAAGTCTTTAGTTTAATTAGTTAATTAATCATCTTTTTCGTAGGCTAAATATAATTTTGCTAATTTTATTTGGTACTTATACGTTAGTCCATGTGGGTTTGACATCCTTTCTTTTATATCACTATACTAAAACTTGACACCGTGCACTTGCGGTAGAATCGCTACACTGAGAAATAATTGTTTAAAATAAAAGCGATCATCTGAGCTACATGATTGACTGCGAATTGGTTTAATTGGACTTCAATATTGAACTCTACTTTTTGATTTTATTTAAAATCAATTTCCTTCTTTAGTGAAAATTCTTTCATTTCCTCAGGAAAATCTGGGTAGGTTTTCTTACCTCTATAATATCAGTCAACCTCGACTCTTTTTTTTTTTTTATAAGCATCAACTGCTTATTATCATATATCCCTCATTTCCAAGTATTGCAACCACAATATTTTCATAGCTGATACTATCAGTATCTTAGCTTGCTATTCGTGGCGATAAACATTTCATTTGTATCAGAAGACGGTTAAAAAATTCATTATACCCTGAAATCAACTTACGATATCTTCAAGATTTATCAGAGTATCCATGCCCTTGATACAATCAAAACCATATTTCGACAAAATCATTTAATTCAAATCCACAACACTATCAACAAACTGTAATCTGCAGTTCACTATAACAAGTGTGGATAGTATAATTATCACTGCTTGTGTATTTTCCCAATCATCATTATCAATGCACATTTGATGCAATATATGAAACCAATGATTTTATCTCAAATCAAACTCGTGCCGTGTGACCAATACACAACATGTATCTGTGATCACTAGCATTTCTATCATTGCCAAAATCGAAATGGTTATATATCCTGGAGACATCTCAATCCCATTGTCAAGGTATACTCTCTGGTCTACAGGTAATTAACTGCTGCTGAAACTGAGTGGTCGTAAAGAATAACCACCATGATATCTACCCCTAGCTCAGGGTATTTGTTGTTATGGTTGCATCTATTCCCGAGTAAGTAACAGACATGCTCTGACTGGCCACAATCAATATCAGTTCTTATTATTCTTTCAAATGGATCAGTAGATATTTACATCCACAGTGACCTCAAAAGATTTGGTATTCTACAATCTCATAGTCCCTTTAGAACTACTAGAGCTGGATAAATTTGAGTGATACTTCTGAAACGTTTCCATGACTACTTGGATTATCCCAATGATAGTCACTTCGTTAATCTTTAATCCAATTCTAATTACTTCGCACCACATTGGTGTCTTATTCTTCAGTCGATATCTAATCTCTTCACTAGTGAATAGTTATTGAGATTAAGCAGATATTTTCATTTCTCAAGTCCACGATAATCAATTATCATTTTCACTGTCATCAACATGGCCTTCTCGTAAACATCTTTTCCCGTAACAGAAAGAGGAAAAAATCGTCATCTGTCACTACTATTACTCTAGATATTCTCATCTAAAAGAGTTCATAGTGAAGTTCTTTTATTCATAGTTCGGACACAGATTGGATCTAAATTACAAAAACCCCCAATCCAAGTCCTCATATCCAAACCAATTCTAGTTGTTTCCCACAACAACTATACTCGATCCTTCAATTGAAAAAAAAAAATCGCTAATTTCAATATTCTCAAGTTCTAAATTCTCATCTTGGCATACATAGGTTTTGACGTAATACATATAACCTTGGTCTTTCAAACTTAAATTCCTGATGTCAATCGACAAAAAGTGTTTTAAATAATTCTAGTGGCATCCACTAATCATAAGGATTAAATCCCAAAGTGATAAATACAATTTCCAATAACGGACACATTATCACTAAATTATAGTGCAATTAACAGTTTATAATGTCTACAGATTCGATAGTAGCTCTTAAAGTCTATATCACAGCTACCTGTCCAAACACTAACTGTCCAACATAATTCATTACATCTCAAGTCATAGATGTTATCATCATTCATTCTACATCATCATCCTATCAGCAACTATCAGTGCTAACAGATAAAATTCTCAAATTCTCTAGATTATATGTGCAACTCAGCATATTAAAATCTTCAGAGATATGACATCTCATTATTCCTGCTTACTAATCCATTACATTTATAAATCTCATTATCGAACATGTAAACATAGCAGGCAAGAGCATATAAAATCACATAGTCAGACACATGCACAAACAATTCATTTGTGTCTATTCTCAGTGTCCTAACTCTAGTTCGAGCATATCCCATATATATGCTCTGATACCAACTGTGAGGGCCTGGTCCTAATCAGAGGTTTAATTAACACACGATTGTTTTATTAACGTAAACAGCGGAAGATTAAGTTAAAAACTTTCAAAAAGTGACCCTCAAAATTTTTCGCAGTTTGTTTCTAAAACATTTCCAAATAGTGAAAATATGTATTTCCAGTTTTTACATCTAACATGATATTCATCGCATAAGCATTACATATAATTTCTCAGTAAAGTAATACTTAAAAATACAGATACTCATAGCATACCCCGGTAATTTAAACCATAAGTAAAATTACTCAACAACTACTGGGACTCCAAACATAAATCATATACCTGAGCTCGCTCTCAAGGAGCTCTGGTATTTATCGATGCTTCATCTCGAGCATCCACAATACGCCCACCTGTACCACCTGTCATGCCCATACAACAAAGACATGACAGTCCCCCGCGAAGGGGGTCAGAACCCAGTACGAGAAACAGATAATATCACAGTGTATGACAAATAACATGCGATGCATGCCGTGCATGAATGCAAATGCATATGAAGGGTATCAAATCTCGAATATCCATGTCTCAGGAGTCCAAAGGAAGATCATCAATCACTCATCAGTGCTCGAGCAGGATGTGACACGCTCCGTTCTCCGATCTATCTCTCAGTCGAGCCATCGGCGGTCCATCATCCTCGTGTCTGGGCGACGTCGGCACGCTCGTCGCTACGGCATCACTCAGCTCACTCTCTCCGCCGAGCCATCGACGTGCCCATCATCCCCAGACACGCATCACAGATACCAAAGAAAAGATATAGGTACCAAGAAACGAATCGATAGGATCAACATGACATGCTCAATGTCCATGCGTGTCAATGCATCATGCAATATCATAATCTCATGTGATGCATCTCAAATCTCATGTCATCATATATCATGCAGTCAATGTACCATGTAATTCACATACTGCAGATCAACTTATCACATTAGTCACATAAGGAGCAAGTAATGACAAGTAAATCATACCCGGGAACATCACATGTCTTTGCCAGACATTGTGATAAAACCCGTTTTCTACGTACCTCGGACCAATGCTATATCTACCGAGTACTCCTCGAATAAACCTCGAGATCTGTTAACCTGGTCATTTACACCTCAATTATATCATCAAAGTGTTCACTTATTTCCAATATCAAATTTATAATCCAAACATTGACCCTTAGCAAATTTTCTTAATTTTCAGCTTGACCCATTTTCGTATAAAAATCATAATAAATTCATATGACGTCCAAAAGACTTGAGGCCAGTGGGAAAATCACGAAACCTTAAAGTACTAGAGTCATATTCAAGTCCAGAAGCTAGTTCACTCATCTTGAGGCACATGCAAAGCAAAGTATGCCAGATTTAAAAATACTCATATTCTGTTTTGACAGAGTGAGCGGTTCTAGGGAAACGTGTATATCTTAGACACGGAAACTCCAAATCATGTAAGGCCAGTTTCTAATGCAATATAACCCAACATAAAACAAAACATCCCTTATGAGATTTAAGCTAAACAGTTCATCTTCATGTACATTAATTGAAAAACGTACAAGCCTAGAAACTCGTATTAAATCCTTTTCCAGATTGAGCAATATGTGGTAAAATTAGCATAATTCTTTCATATGAGCTCCATATTGAGTGAGGCGAATTCCAAATGCAAGCTAACCTCGAATACTACAACACTTATTAGAGCCTAAAACTTCATATTCGTATCCATTTATTCGCAGAAATACAAAGAACAAAATGCATGAAACTCGCATGCAGTGAATTTTCAGATTTGACACATGTTGGAAGAACGAGCATAACGTTTTCATCTTAAATCCAAATTAGCTGATTTCAGTGGCCATTTAAATCTAACACAAAATACTACAACTTGTCATAGGGGAATTATCTTCCAATTCGAAGCCTAACTATGCTTAAAATTCGAAATAACAGCATGCATTTGTACTGATTCCAAACAGAATACATTTGACAGCAACATTGTCAACTATTACAGCAACATTTCCATCTAATTGCACAGCAATTCGACCAATTCAAGTTCATAAACATAAATTATACCTGTATACCTTCAAGTGGTCGAGATTTGAAGCTTAGAACCAACTAAAACCGAACCAAGTTAGAACATCCTTCCCCAATCTGCTGCTACTCAAATTTATTGCTTCAATGTTGCTCCAAACTTGAATTTTTTGGTGCATCTTATTCCTCAAGCTTAGTAGCATTCAAATCCATCTTTGCATGTTACATGCATTCAAAATTGGGGCTAAATGTGGCTGGAATTTCGAAATTCTGGATGTGGAGAG
Source organism: Haberlea rhodopensis (assembly GCA_907163345.1). Classification (NCBI taxonomy): domain Eukaryota; kingdom Viridiplantae; phylum Streptophyta; class Magnoliopsida; order Lamiales; family Gesneriaceae; genus Haberlea; species Haberlea rhodopensis. The sequence continues at coordinate 2,785,200 of CAJQUN010000034.1, read as the reverse complement.
AAGGAGGAGAGAAGGAGGAGAAATGATGGTGAAGGAAGAGAGAGAAGATGTAGTTGGAAATGAAGACCAAAAATCTGATTTTACATGGTATATGCGTGAGTTTCTTATGCACATTTGGCATTATTTTTAATTCATTTGATGTATTGTGGAATCCATGTGTCAATACATCATCATCTTGCAAGATTAATGGTCCAAAATCATGTATTAAACATGAGTTAAATTAATTAGTGGCATGTATTCTCCAAGTGCCATGTGATCATGCACGTGCTCATGCACTAAACATGTTCCACTAGTTGGTCGACTCATCGTAGTCCAAAATTCCTTATTTCAAATTTGCACTTTTAATTATCCGGGTTTGCTTAATCATCGTTAATCCGGATTAATTAGCATCGGGCCTTACAACAGGAGTGAGAGAGGATACGTAAGAACATTGAACATAACTCCACACTTGAATTCTGAATGTACAGAAGAGCATTCAACGTCGGGGAATTCAAGTGAAGAAGTAACGGTAAGAGAAGCAGCGAGACACGGAGCTACGGATCGACGCCGCGAGTCAACATCGCTAGTTTATGCTTCTAAACTTTGTTTGTTTCTATTTGATTTCCTTATGCTTTTGATGTTGGAAAACATGATTTTGCATTTGATTTTGAATATATGTTTCAGGCTAAGTTTATTGTCAAGACTAAGAGGATCCTTTGTATGAACACATGATTTAAATTGAATGTTTTGATTCTTTTATATTTAAGTGCATAGATCATTGTTCTTCATGCTTTTAAGGGTTTGGTCATCCTTGAATGATAGTAAATTACAATTGAGATCGAGAGATAAAATTGTGATTCGATATAGTGATTTATGCCGTGAATTTCAGATATCGAGAAATGAAGTCAAATACACGCGTGATAGCTATAGATATCTAGTAAAGCTAGAAGTTTTCGTAGATCAGCTTACAATATTAATTGTTCAATAATGATATGGGAGTAGCTTATTGCAATTTTAGTATTAGATTTGTTATAGTCGGACCAATGTATAATAAGTGCTTTAGAAAAACTCGTCACCTTAGATTGTTTGAATTCGATTATTAACTAATAGGCAAATTACGGGGATTACATAGGTGAATCAAAAGTCTTGATAATTGTTTCTTTTGATTCTTATCCTTATTCATTACTGTTTGCTTGGGTTAATTATTGAGTTAATTTGTCACGTTAGTTTAATAATCACAACCAGTTATCGTAGACTAAATATAGTTAAACTAGTGGAGTTTGGTATTTATGTCCTAGTCCTCGTGGGTTCGACACTCATTCTTTTAAAATCATTATATTAAAACTTGACACCGTGCACTTGCGGTAGAGAATCACTAAACTGGAAAATACTGTTTAAAAAAATTGCGATCAGTGTTGCTTCCTTCATAAATGCAGTTAAACACTGATGTTTCTTATGTTGAACGGTAAGAAATCTGGATCGAGCTGATGGTAGACTTCAGAACAAGGTGATACCGATGGTTAAGGTTCAGTGGGATCGTAGGGGTGTCGAGGGGGCCACTTGGGAGATGGAGCAACATATGATGCAGCAATACCCGGAACTTTTTTCTTGTATGTGAATTTATATTTTGTTTGGCATTGGTAAGTGTATCCAAATTTCGAGGTCAAAATTTTCTAAGTAGGGGATTAATGTGATATTCTTGAAATAATCATGTGCATTATGGCTCCTAATGATAATTATGAGGTGATTATGGTGTTATAATTAATTGTGGTTGTGAAATGCAATGGTTATACGGTGGGCATGAATGGTTATGCATTTCAGGGTGCATGCGATGCATTGTGTGGATAGTAAATTAGGCATGGTGTAATTGAGCTTTGTTCTAGTAATCTAGAAAAGCATGTTTGATTTATAATTATGGTGCATTTTGTTGGTTAATTACTTTAAAATATCAAGGGACGGTATCTTACTACATCATGCTAAATGCTTGGACATCATTATAATTGAACTCACACTCTACCTTATCCCTCACTCCCCACCACTCATTTTACACGCTCAAAATCCCATTCCCCAACCCCTCTCTTCATCGCCTAGTACAAGGAAGAAGGAAAAGGAATTTCAAAGCTTGTGTTGCTTGATTATTGCTACGATTTGAAGTTTAAGTGGTAAGGAGCCTTCCTTGTTAATTGTTGAGCATGTTTAGGTGGGTTTTGAGTTTATGTTTTTGGGGGAAAAAGGGTTTGTTTTGAGTTGTGATGATTTATTTGTCAAATTATGGGGTTGTGTTGTTTTTGGTGTGTATTATGTTTTATGTTGAGGTATTGTGGTGTTGGGTTGAAGGGTTTTGGAGTTGTATGGGTTTTGGAGTTTGAAGTGGGTGTTGTGTGTGAAAATGGAGATTTTTGCATACACAAACCTCGGCGATCAATCGATGCATTTTACCGATCGATCGGAAGCATCATAACATGCGGACACGCTATCGATCGGCGAAGTCCACGATCGATCGGCAGAGACTTAGCGATCGATCGCGGAATGGGAAAAAATTGGGCATTGAGGCAGTATTGTCTCACGATCGATCGACGCGTATGGGCGATCGATCGCCAGACACAAAATGTGGGATTTTTGATATTTTGTTGGGATTTTTGTGATGGGATATAATATAGCTTCTAATATTGAATTGTGCAATTGTGTAGAGCCTTCCCCGGCACAACGCAGGGGATAGTTTCTGAAAACACCCCACTTTTGGAAGAAAGGTACGTAGAGAGACATATGAGCATCGATTGTAAGATTTATTTTTACATATTTAATTATGCATTATGGATGCATTAATTGGATGCTTTGTGCATATTGTTGTGAGTCGTTGTTATATTCGAGTGATGATTATAATGCTTGCTGCTGTCATGTCAAAGCGAGGATAATACCGCTCTCATATTGAAGCGAGGGATATTATAATGTCGTTGATATGTCGAAGCGAGGGGTATTATAAATGCCGTTGTTATGTCGAAACGAGGGGCATTAGAATGCCACTGTTATAACAAGACTGTGAATTGGTTATTGGTATGGTGGTAAGGAATAATGTCATGACATTTAAATTAAACTGTATTATAATCTGTTGATTATGAATATGAGTTTTGAAAAAGGGACAACCAGGGAGAGCATATTAAATGCATTGAATACATGAAGTATTTTTGTATTAACAGTTTATGCATTTTATTTTGTAATCATGTTGTTGTGAATATGAATTATTATATTCTCATGTGTTGGGTTGTTCATGTAGGAGCTTTTGGCAAGGAGAGCTAAGGCAAGGTTGACGTGGTGAGCTGTGTGAGGACTAGTGCTATTGGCCTAGAAGAACAAGGAATTCTTTTGTATAGTCTCTACATATGAGTAGTGTAAATCTATAGTACTTACATTCATTTTGTTGGGAATGTAATTATTTTGGAATTGGAATTTTTATTTTGGCACGATAGCCTCTAGCTCAATACCTCAACATATACCTTTGTACTCTGATGAATGGATATATCTCTTTATGCTCTTAAATAATACTTAAGGTAGTGATGCCTTACACCGGGCGTGGGCCCACCGGCTTCATAATACTAAAGGTTGATCACAATTTCATCATATGCAACCCCGAAGATATTTGTCTAGTGATTGACATAACCCCACGTGGCAGGATAATTATGCGTTCTCACGTCAAACTAACACATCCCACGGATGGAAATGTCACGCCCAAAAGACCCCACGTGCGTGAGTAATCTAAAAGGTTAACATAATCACACTGTTAACTAAGTGGCTATTAAACACACAGCTTTCCCATGCCAGATGTCCCCCACGTGGGTAAGGAAGGCAATATGTGTGATGTCCGGGAATAATTAATAATTTTATTGGATTTAATTATGATGTTTACATGATATGTCGGGATTTAATTCTTGGGTATCGGATTTTGGAGCGGATTCGAAATAAATGATTCCGGGATTGTATTATAATGTTAATTAAATTCAAAGAATTTCTTTAAATTCATGAGAATATAATTTTGGCCCTGAATTGGAATAAATAAATTATGGAAAGAGCATGTATCTTGATTTTAATTTAAAAAGAGATGTTTGCATATTAATTTAGTGAGCTATGTATAAGAAGAATAAATTGAGGGTTAAAACACACACTAGAACTTTCCTACACACACTAAACTCACGTCTCTTCTCCTCTACTTCACGCCAACCACTTCTCCCTCACGCTTAGAGGTGATTTTGCAATGCTTGAGCTTTATTCTCTCACAAGCTTGTGTGGGTAAGATGTTATACACACTCTTAGTCATTATCTTCATCTTATGCCTTGATTTCGATGGGTTGTGTGAAGAACTGGTTCGATTTTTACTAGCTTTATTGGAAGGGTTTGTTATGTGGTTCGATTTTTGGTTTTGTTGATAATGTTTTGTGTTGTTTTTGTCCATCTTAAGAGTGTGTGCATATGTGTACGCGAGTGTGTGAAGTTGTGAGTGCGAGTGTGTGTAATAGTGTGTGCGTGAGTGTGTTTCTGCGCGCGTGTGTGTGTGTCCAGCATGTATTTATGTGTGTAGACGGCGTTTATGCAAGTAATAATGTATTCCTACATGTATTGAAGTGTAAATGTGTTATTTATATACATGTATGTTGTATATGAAGCATTGTCAATGAAGAATGATAACTTGAATTGGTATAGCGGGTTAAGGCGAATAAGTGATTATGTACCGTCGTAGGGCGATGAATATTGATGTATTGCTATTGTATTAGCAATGAATATCTTAGTACCGCTATCGTTATTAGCGATGATTATTGTTGTACCGCAATTGAGTTAAGCGATGAGTATTAATGACATGTTGATTGCAGATGGCAGTGAATGCCTTGTTATGACACCTATGTTGTTATTTCTCGGATACATGAGCTGTAGGCGAGAGAATATTGGAATGTTCCAAGGGAACGAGGAATTGAGGTAAACCATTTCTTTTGGTTTAATATGTAGTATTGATATGTTCATTAATTATTTTTGCAGAGACGAGATAACAGTGGGGTAATGATGATCAGATTGAAATGATATTGGTTTATGAAAACATGATTGTTTTGTATACTGTGAGATTAATGATCTGCTAATCATGGTATGTTGAGTTAAATGTAACCATGTTGGAATGAGATTAATGAACAGTTCATGAGGTGACATGGAACGTCACGAGATGACGTGAGATCGCTACGAATGTCTTGTGTGGACGTGTGATCATTGTGAACATCGCGGGTCGACGTAGTAGGTATGAAATTATGATGTTATTCTCTGGTATATAATGACAACACTGATAAATAATCATGGAGTGATTTGTGATGGGTTAGACATGATGTGATAGACAATATAATGTCATAATGAGAACACATGGGATATGTAAACATTCACTTTAAATGATTGATCATTTTGATATTGTGTTAGAAACTAGAAGGCATATAAGTGATGATATATGCGATGAGACTGATGTATGAGAAATCATGAATACATATTACACTATGATATGTTATTCATTTATGAAATAGTACTTTGTTGAATAAAGGATCGAAAGGAATTATGTCATTGAGGCATGTGATTGATTCTTATGTTGAATTTATCTCTGTGATAGTTTGTCGTAACATGATGTGTACAGGATTGCGTGAAACATTGAAGCAGGGATATTAATTTTTGATGACGGAAACATTATGAATATCAATAATGCGTAAATGACAAGGTATGTGGTTATGCTATGAGTATTTGAGAAATACGAATGAGTTTATTTTTAGTACTTGTTCCATGGCAGATGATAGTTGGGTGATGAAATGCGGAAAAGTTTGATGCTTAAGAGCATGTGAGTACTGTGATGAGCAAGATATTATGATGATATTGTATATTGTAGATGATTTCATCTACAAAGGTATGAGACGAATTATTCGATATTGATGTTGATGCCTTGTTTTAAATGGCTTATATGCAAGTGATTAGTAAGGAGCGATGGACAATACAAGATAACTTATCCAAGTCGATAAGAATAAATGATGGGTTATGAGATAAATTTGAGGGATGAACGATATTATGATGCTATGTGCATATAATCGTGATGTAAGAATATTCGTGTTAGACCATTCATTATGATTTGATATTGATGATATGTGGTTGTTGTGCGTATAATGTTGGGCTTTCTAATAATTGCATTACGCCAGATAATAACCAGAAGATGATATATGCGAAGTTGATGTTTAAGGGCTCAAGAGTGCCATTATTTTGTACGGACGAGGGTGACGTAGGATATGACGAGGTTGGTATAAATTGCATAATTTTACAACCACACAGGTATGAGGTTAATTATACGATAAAAGGTTGGTGTATCGTCATACATTCTGATATACACGTGATATGCATGGATTGCATGATTTAGCGATTATATGATGATGTTAATCTCGTAAGGATTCATATAAATAAGGGTATTCATATATGTTAGCTCACTGAGCGCTAATGTTAAAATATGGTAAAGTGATGTGAATTGCAGTCTTGCGATCGTCGGTGTAATGTGGCACATGTGTGAGCCGTGATGATTTGGATAACTGTTATCCTACAGATGGTCAAGTCACTATCTTGAGTTGTATACCGGTACATGAATTTTACTGTTGGCTTTTATGGTAAGCATGCATTTTAATTTCGAGGTCGAAATTTTATTAGTTGGGGAGAATTGTGATGTCCGGGAATAATTAATATTTTTTATTGGATATAATTATGATGTTTATATGATATGTCGGGATTTAATTCTTGGGTATCGGATTTCGAAGCGGATTCGAAATAAATGATTCCGGGATTGTATTATAATGTTAATTAAATTCAAAGAAATTCTTAAATTCATGAGAATATAATTTTGGCCCGGAATTGGAATAAATAAATTATGGGAAGAGCATGTGTCTTGATTTAAATTTAAAAAGAGATGTTTGGATATTAATTTAGTGAGCTATGTATAAGAAGAATAACTTGAGGGTTAAAACACACACTAAAACTTTCCTACACACACTAAACTCACGACTCTTCTCCTCTACTTCACGCCAACCACTTCTCCCTCACGCTTAGAGGCGATTTTGCAATGCTTGAGCTCGATTTCTCTCACAAGCTTGTGTGGGTAAGATGATATAAACTCTATTAGTCATTATCTTCATCTTATGCATCGATTTCGATGGGTTGTGTGAATAACTGGTTCGATTTTTACTAGCTTTATTGGAAGGGTTTGTTATGTGGTTCGATTTTTGGGCGTGTGTGTGTAACAGTGTGTGCATGAGTGTGTTTCTGCGTGTGTGTGTGTGTGTGTCCAGCATGTATTTGTGTGTGTAGATGGTGTTTATGCAAGTATTATGTATTCCTACATGTATTGAAGTGTAAATGTGTTAAGTATATACATGTATGTGGCTAGATGAAACATTGTCAATGAAGAATGATAACTTGAATTAGTATAGCGGGTTAAGGCAGTTAATTGATTATAATTCGAGTACGAATATTGTAATTGGGAATTGGAGAGCATGAGAAATGTTATTCATTGTTGGAAGTTAATTATGACTCACTTTGTTAAATGATTAATTGTTAGAAAGGGGTTGTTGATTTGTGCATTGGCTAGTATCCTTGTTGGTTAAAATATGAAGACTTAAATCATGCATGGAAGATGCTTGTTAATATGCTTAAATGTGATTCAAGTGTGGGTCTAAGTCTTGTTAGTAGGAGTGATAAGAACTAACTTCTATGCTTGTAGCCTTTGTAATGTTTTGGTGGGTGTTGGGCTATGGTATGAGATGCGTTATCTTTGGAAGCATGTGTAGTGTGTAAATAAATGGGTTAGATATATGCTAGTATGTGTTAACATGGATTAGAGTTTGTGGTGACGTATATGTTTGAATGTGTATCATGGCATGTAGTGTTGACTTATGTCACTTTATTGAATTACTACTCTTAGTAGTGAATTCTAAATCAAGAATTATGGAACCAATGCTTCTTTAATTTGTTTAGAGTTGAATTTAAAGCAATTAAGGATCTTATGTTGTGATTAAGGGAATTTGATATAAATTGTGGAATCTCTTATAAACATGGATTCTTCCTTTTGTAGCTTGGTTTGAATCACTTCGGTGTTGGTTTGGGTGTTTGAAGCATGCTAGTTGTTTAATTGAATTCTTGCGTTGGGGAGTTGAATAATGTGATATTATGGGCATGACTTTATGATTTAATATGAGCTTTTGTGCATCAAATATTTATTATGAGTAACCTTTAAACCTTTGAGTTCATATAGAGCCTTCTTGAGCTATCGGACAACGAGGATGGTGACTTGAAGGTAAAACACAGACTTTAAGGTATGTGGTGACGTATGATCAGGTATACCCAGTATTTATATATTCATGTATACATGTATTTTGAATGTGATGTTTAAGGTTAAGTGATCGAGTTTGATGGTTGAGTTTAATACACGTGGAATGGTGGATACGTGATGTACGTGATTTGGGTATACGAGTTGATTATTGATGCCCTTGGCACGATCGATTGAGAAGTGGTCGAGAATGAGATTAATTGATAGGCAAAGTTGCCTTCGAGATAAGATTCGTCATGATTGTGTATAAATGATAAACTGTGGTTATGTCGTATTTATGGCATTGATGAGTAACATGGTTTGAATAATGATATTGAACTTGATGTTTATGAAAGTGTATAAGATTGAAACAGGAACAGTTCGTGATAGCTTTGCCGGATCGAAATTGTATAGGGAGTATCTTTGACGAGTTTTGAATAATCTAAATTGTTGCATTACAATTTTGTAGATTTAATGTTAATTAATATTGAGTTGTAGTACGCTCACCCTGTGTGGGGTTGTTTCTGTTGAAACATGTATAACAGGTACAACGTTGTCTCGGGAAGAAAGCTTGAACCCATGGAAAATAGTGCTCGCGGGATTATGGTACAAGTATCGGTTGATGGTACATATCACTTATGCATTGAGAATTGATTCATTGATTTGTTGCTCGTATGTGAGCAACTGGAAGCGTGTATATGGACTGTATAATAGTGTCATCATTCTATATAGTTGATTGATGTGCATGTTATTTTGAGGAGCATGTGCTATATAACTTTAGTGATGACGGGAATTCATATCTTGCTAGTATTGTGACTTCCCTGGCTGTGAACTTTTATCTTAAGATTATGGTGTTTTTATATTGAGGGGTTTACAGTTGTGTATTTTTTGGGATAGACCAATTTATGGGGAGACTCTGCCCAAATTTTTATAAAAGTCATGAGAATATGTGAAGCATGTAATGATTATTTTAAAGAATGAAAATTTTCGCATACATACGACTTCATAAATGCCTAAATGTCGTCTTTAAGAGTTTGGGTCTTACAATTTGACACAAGTAGTATCTCATGGCTTAACTGTTGATGGAAGACATGAAACAACAAACCTTTTGAGCTCCCCTTATCAGTTTGATATAAAAAATTTGAATCATATTCAAAATATGATTTAATAATTTTAAATCTCATCAAGTGCTCGTTTGTTTGTTTGCCATGCAACGTTAATTGTACTAACAAAACATACAAACAAACATTTATCATACATTACATGCATAATAAAAGTAAATATGGATGATTACGTCCTTTTCTAATTGATCCGCATGAGCCAAGATGTGGATCCTAGGTATGTCTAGGTAATGCATGTATGCAATGCAATCTTATTACATTTTTGTTTCGATCATACATGTCTTGATTCTTGGTGCTCCATCTTCAATCTCGATCTCCCACTACTTTTAATGATTACATTTAAATTGTGCAATCAAGAGATAGGAATGCAAATCTTGGGTGGGATACATCATAAATAGAGAGAGCAGGCTTGATGGCCTGATAACCAAAATCACAATAATTATGAAATAATGAAAAACCTAAACATTCACCTAAACACATCGGTCGATGCACGTAATCATCCACCATGCAATCACATCCTATTTAAAATTACATCATAAGTAATTGAATTAATCACATTACATGTAATTAGAGCATAATAATTAATTTATTCTATTGTTTCCTCCCTAATCACACCATTAAATGAAAATAAAATTAATAAAATAAAATAATTTTATTTCAAAAAATAAAATGCTACAAATAAATAGAAGTTAAGAAAGGAATCAAATCATAATCTGTGATGTCCGGGAATTACTGGTGTTGACCCCCGGTGTAGTGATAATCCTTAATGTATTTTAATTGTAGCAATTGTGTATTAATTACGGTTTCGGGCTCCCGGGGATTTTAAATCCTGTTTTTGGAGTCGTTGGATCCAAGGGATGAGATTGTATTCTCATTGTGGTGATAACCTTGGAATTTGGTCTTTGGTGGGATTTGGGGTCCGGAGTACTTTGTACTGGGACTATGAATGGAAATAGAGTTTGGGAGGTAATTATTGAAAACAGATGATTTTTAATGAGTCATGGTGTATTCGTGGAAGGATTGGTATTTTCGAGTTTTGGTACTATATATACCAAGAGGACTCGGTATTCCGTCAGTTGGCACGGAACACCTCTCTCTCTCCCCTCTCTCTACGCCTCACATCTTCCCCTTTTCCCTCTTCTTTCCTCTTGGAGGAAAAATGGTTGGTAGCTTGGCTCGGGAGCCGGATTTCTCGGAGATAATAAGGTATTGATCTTCCCCTCGTTCTTATCTTCGATTTGATAGTAGTATGGCGGGTTTTGGTTGTGTATTTTAGTTTGGTTTGGAAATTATGGGTTTTTGATAAAAATTCAAAGTTTAGTTTTTAGTGTTTTTATTGGCTTTAAATGGAGTATTGGTGGTGATATAAGTGTATGGGGTGCTGGTTTTGAGTTTGGATGTGAAAAACCCCATTAAAGCTCGAGTTTTTCGAAATATTGTAGGTCCTGATCGATCGCGGATGGGCCCTGATCGATCGCAACTTAAATCTGGAAATTTGGGTGACGATGAATAGTACTCGCGATCGATCGCGAGATGTTACCGATCGACCGCGAGTAACAGAGAAGGTTGGCGATCGATCGGAAATTGTGGGCGATCGATCGCGGCTTTATTTTTTTCGGACAGTGGGTTATGGCGATCGATCGCGGCTTGGCGCCGATCGATCGCGGCACTGATCACCTTTGTTTTTTCGAAAATTTTGGAAAAAGTCGGGATTTTGGAATCGAGGTTTAAGTAGCCCGTTTTCGGGGCAATGTCTACATTCCAATGGGAATGCTATACTTTTAAAATGGTTTGGTTGGAGCCAAAGTTTAGTAAAATGGAATTCTCGGTTGGGGTTTTTGGCTATCTTTTAAACTGGTAAAATTGTATATTTTGGGTATTATGCATGCTTAGCCGGGGGGCTTTTATTTTGGTAATCGTCATGAATAGGCGATAGGTTTGGAAATTGTGAACGTGCTTGGGCACGTGATCGCATACCTATGTTTAATTGGGAGTTATTTGCATGTTAGCACTTAACTCATTGGGTCGTGGGACTCAGGCAAGGTTGGACTCAAACTACGGAATGATAAGGTACGTATAACGTACGAGCATAGCCTGTTATAATATTACAACTGTGAATTGCATGGTATGTGGTAATTGCAATGAAAGAATGTTGAAATGCATGGTATATGGTACTTGTATTAAATGGACAATGGAGTGTATAGTAATTGGTAATTGCGATAAATGGGATATACGTTGGGAATTATATGGTGCAGCTTTGAGCGAGCGACGATTGAGATGTTATCGCTATTGAGCGACCATCGGTTATGACGCCGCAATTGTTGAGCGTGCGTGGGGGATTAATATGCCGCTATTGTAGAGCGAGCTATGATATAAAACTATGGAATCATTGGTTAGATATATGTGATGTCTACGTCATATCATATAATGATTTTACCATGTTGATTTTGGAACTGGTATAATAGAATGGTATTAGTTAATCTATGTGGCGATTAACTGGCTTTGGAAATTTGATGAGTTTGGTTATTTTGAGAACAAGGACAATACAGGGGACCCCAGATGATGATGATACCATCCAGGGAGTATCATTTAACATTTACATTCTGTAATATTATGATTATTGGATTGGTGGTATTGGTATGCTCACCCCGTGTGGGGGATGTCTCTGTTGGGGCAGGTGATACATGTGTAGCCGCAGCTTTGGAGTTGAGTTCGGGCTGTTGATTGGAGGTACTTCCAGAATCGAGGTACCAGAGCTGGTTGAATAAGTACACAGATCCAGAGTTGAGATCGAGTGGTGCTTGGGAGGTGCTTTCAGGATTGAAGTACCAGTAACGGTATCTGGTAGAGTATTTTATACATTAGATACACGCTTATTCAGTGGGTGCTCTCATGTGAGTACGTTTTACGTGTATATGGAATGTATAAATGGGCATGGTTTTCTCTCTTCATTTATGGTTTGCATGCAATTAAACATGGAATCGCAAAATGAACCGAGAGTATGTTAGTGTATTATTAGGGTGCATACTATGCAAGTGGCTTTAGTTGGGGAAGTTGAATATCATGAGGTTCTAATGCAAGAAATTTTATAGATGGTAAATGAAGTTATTCTTGTATATGGTTTCCTTTCCATGATAATATGATTGTATGCACTTAACGACATGGATTAATACACTAATAATGGGTTAAGGGCACGGGGGTCCTTACATTAGTGGTATCAGAGCAGTGGTTTGCTCTTTGGGGCTGTTGAGGTTCTGGAACATGCTGATAGGATTGGGTAGCACCTATTTATGCATGATGGTAGTTAGTTTTGTGTGACACAGCTATTTGCTTATGTGGTTTTATGATGTGGAATGTGGTATTGCTAACCATGATGGTCCCAGGATCATATGGAATACGATGAAATGAGATTGACGGGAACGGATTACACTTGATATGAAAGTATTTTAAGAATTTGACGCTGTCTAAGGACATGGATGGTGGATAACAGACAGTGGAATATTCAGGTATGATTTGCATATGATTATGATACTTCAATTGATATTGAGCATGCAAATATATTGCAATTATAATCCTGCTACGGGTATAACACCAGCGATGGATCATAATATTTGCCACTCATATGTCGAAGCGATGGTTAATGCCGCTGTCATATCATAGCGAGGGATATTATTGAGCCGCCGATATAACGTAGTAGGATTTGTGGATTGTTGTGTTAACCTTGATGCAGGTGTATGGAAATATCGATGTGATTATGCAGAATGGGCATCACCTCTTGAGTCCAAAGGACAATGTGCACATGTGCGGGGTCACCTCTTGCGCCTACGGGACATGTGGCACGTGCATGGGAGTACCTCTTGGGCCTGCGGAACAAAGTGATACATTCCTGATTATGCCGCTGTCATGTCGAAGATATGATGCCGCTGTCATGTCGAAGTGATGGTAAATGCCGCTGTCACGTCGAAGCGATGATGCCGCTGTCATGTCGAAGCGATGATTCCACCGTCATGTCAAAGCGATGATGCCGCTATCGTGTTGAAGCGATGATACATGTCGCTGTCACGTCGAAGCGATGATGCCGCTGTCATGACGTAGCGATGCGATCGGGAACAAAGTGCTGCATTTAATGTGAGCCACCTCTTGGGTCCGAAAGGAACAAAGTGCTACATGAATGTGAGTACCTCTTGAGTCCACGATTATGCCGCTGGTTATTGGCGATGGGTTATGCCACCGGGTATTCATAGCGATGGTTTATTCCGCTATTCTATTGGCGATGGGTTATGCCGCCGGGTATTCATAGCGATGGGTTATGCCGCTATTCTATTGGTGATGGGTTATGCCGCCGGGTATTCATAGCGATGGGTTATTCCGCTATTTTGTTGGCGATGGTTCATGCCGCCGTGTATCTATAGCGATGGTACATTCCGCTAGTCTATTGGCGATGGTTCATGCTGCCAGGTATTATATAGCGACGGGTCATTCCGCTACATCAATTGGCGATGGTTCATGCCGCCAGGTATTATATAGCGACGAATATCTATGGCGATGTTTCATACCGCCGGATATCTATAGCGATGTTTTATGCCACTGACTCTATGGCGAGGGATCATGCAGCTGATTCTATAGCGATGGGTTATACAACTATGTGCGTAGCACTGGATTATGCCGCCTACGAGCGATGGTGCTGCTTGTGTGCCGCTAGTGGACGATAGATACAGGTATTCTGCTATCTTGATAGCGATGAGGTATGGCATATTACTTTTGTTAGCATTATTGTGGATACTATGTGTTGTTATATACCGTCATGTGTTTGACGATGTTATTTGGGTGTCATATGTTGACATATGACGATGACATAGTGGATGTCTATGTAGACGTGTAGCGTCGTTTTGATGAATAATACGTCTGAGTGTTTAGCCATATCGTTTGAGTGCTGATGGAGAGCACAGGATGGCGTCTAGGTCACTAGTTGACGAACCATTATGCCGAGCAAATTGCTCGATGGATTATTGGATGCATTGTACAGGTGAAGGTACCGCATTATGTAATATAGGTAAATATTTTCGAGTAATGATACCCTTTGGGTATACTCGCTGGATTGGCTAAGGCCAAGTGATTGGTGGTAAGAGTAGTCATTGAGGAAACTACTCGCTTGTCGTTGTGATGTGTGTTACGCATGGGCACACCCACCCTGAGGGTGTGGAATAAGTCCTAATGGATTAGGATTGCATCGTAGTTGAGCAAGGACACCGGGTTGTCCATTATGCTTTGGTGATTTAGAGATATGTTGGGTGATGACCCACAATTCTAATGGTTTGTACGGTATGATATACTGGGGTGAGACGTGTGTCACATTGATAGGTTGGTATGAACCTATGGGGCCAGTGAATCGCTAGCCTGGTATTGTTGCAGTGCTTTGGTGTGCTTGTGATAGCCATTATACTACTCGTTGGATTCGAGTTCGGTGAACCGTATGATGATACGATGAGGACTTATGGTAGACTCTTGTAGTCTCCTCGTGGTATGATAATTGAGGCAGGGAATACCTCAAGGGGACATTTATACGTCAAATGTTTCGAGGGACTTGTATCGGGACAACTAATTTTTGTGCGAATACCAACGTGAGTGTCGTCAAGTAGTTACTAGCTCGGGTCGGGCATCTTTGCATGTTGAATGCAACGGGAATCACAATTGGATTTGTGAGATATAGCTAGTGGAGTAACATTACTATATTGATTTTATCTCTTGGGGAGATTTGGATTGCACTGTCATGGAGACAGCTGGCATTGGTTGAGGGTTGATTGTGAATCAACCGGGGTAAGCCCTACTAGTGTTGGACTAGGCGATGGCTTCGTACTTCCGGTGAGACGTTCGAGGAGACGTCTCCGGAGAAATTCTCGAGTTTGTGTAGTACTATGGTATTAGTACAGAGCATTACTAGGTCAGGTATACATGGTGTATACAGGTTTTGATTGGGTAATAGCGGCTTCGATGCACTATTCTGAACCAGTTGCATATTTTTGTTCCGAGATATATTTTGGTATAAATAAATCTAGTTTTCAGAACGGTGGTTCGAGGTTAGAGGGTCATGAGTTCATGACATTTTCCTAGGGAGGAAGGCGGTATTAATATACCTACCGGTTGGGAATCTTTGGGAGATTCGTTGAGTCGGTTTGCGCGGTGTTGATGTCAGAATCACACCATTGGTCGTTGGTTCGTCAATCGTCATTCTCCGTTGAGTGAGAATAATTGGGGATTGACAGTGGGTTTTGGGACTTTGGGTATGTTTGGAGATACCCGAGTCTATTGCATTGAGTATGCATGTTGTGTTAGTACTTAGGCATGTATATCGTGTGTGTATACGAATGCCAACTCTATTTTTGTTCCTTGTTGAACGTCGGATTAGTATGCATGGCTTGGCGGATCTCAGGTGAGAGATTGTGGAACTTTGAGATTGGTAATCTCGATGGCACGATGTATTCTGAGGATTAATCGTGGGGTCCAGTTGACTTTCCCTAATGAGGGATTGTCGTGTTTTGGAACCATGGTAGTTCTTGTTGGGTAATTCGATAGCCTCCCTGTTTTAGGATTGTTAACCCCAGGATAAACGAGGGATTGCCAAGATTTGGATTTGTTTAGTGTCATGGTTGACACGTGTGGCGGGAATGCAATTGATTGTCCTTGCATGTCCTTTCGAGAACTTGAGACCTTGTGGAGTCTCGATTGTGTGTTTGGACCAAGATGTGATCTTCTTGGAACACCCTGATGTAAACATCTTTAGAGGTGTGTTTGGTGTTGATCGGTAGCAATGAGTTGCCCGATCCGGGTTGCAATGGGGTACAACTACTCCTTTGATGGAGACGGGTTTGAAAACGGAAGCCGGTTATGGTTAGGTGCACGGTTGTGTACTGGTGGTTCCCTTGGCAACGATGTATGATTAACATCGTGGGCTAGATCGTAGAGATATCCTCGAGGTGATATCTACTTTAGAATCACGAATGATTTGTTGTTTTGCAGTTAGGGTTGGCTAGCTGCTTTTGGGATGTTTAGCATCGGGCATGCTGACGTCTTTCTTTGAGTTTGCGATGGTTGGGGAGGTTTACTCCATTCCAGATTCTGGTGCGAGGTCGGTGTCCTCGCGGTTGGAATGTCGTTCATGATGTGTTCATGATTCGGCGATGTTAATCCGTTTGGTTTGCGTGGTCTCGGCGTTTGTGGAGTGCGTCTGTGCAAATTTCGGGGACGAAATTTTATTAGTGGGGGATAATTGTGATGTCCGAGAATTACTGGTGTTGACCCCGGTGTAGTGATAATCCTTAATGGATTATTTGTAGCAATTGTGTATTAATTGTGGTTTCGGGCTCCCGGGGATTTTAAATCCTATTTTTGGAGTCGTTGGATCCAAGGGATGAGATTGTATTCTCATCGTGGTGATAACCTTGCAATCTGGTCTTTGGTGGGATTTGGGGTCCAGAGTACTTTGTACTGAGGCTGTGAATGGAAATAGAGTTTGGGAGGTAATTATTGAAAACATATGATTTTTAATGAGTCATGATGTATTTATAAGGATTGGTATTTTCGAATTTTGGTACTATATACACCAAGAGGACTCGGTATTCCGTCATTTAGCACGGAACACCTCTCTCTCTCCCCTCTCTCTACGCCTCACATCTTCCCCTTTTCCCTCTTCTTTCATCTTAGAGGAAAAATGGTTGGTAGCTTGGCTCGGGAGCCGGATTTCTCGGAGATAATAAGGTATTGATCTTCCCCTCATTCTTATCTTCGATTTGATAGTAGTATGTCGGGTTTTGGTTGTGTATTTTTGTTTGGTTTGGAATTTAGGGGTTTTTGATAAAAATTCAAAGTTTAGTTTTTAGTGTTTTTATTGGCTTTAAATGGAGTATTGGTGGTGATATAAGTGTATGGGGTGTTGGTTTTGAGTTTGGATGTGAAAAACCCCATTAAAGCTCGAGTTTTTCGAAATATTGCAGGTCCCGATCGATCGCGGATGGGCCCCGATCGTTCGCGACTTAAATCTGGAAATTTGGGTGATGATGAATAGTGCTCACGATCGATCGCGAGTAACAGAGAAGGTTGGCGATCGATCGGAAATTGTGGGCGATTGATCGCGGCTTTATTTTTTTCGGACAGTGGGTTATGGCGATCGATCGCGGCTTGGCGCCGATCGATCCGACACTGTTCACCTTTGTTTTTTCAAAAATTTTGGAAAATGTCGGGATTTTGGAATCGAGGTTTAAGTAGCCCGTTTCCAGGGCAATGTCTACATTCCAATAAGAATGCTATACTTTTAAAATGGTTTGGTTAGAGCCAAGGTTTAGTAAAATGGAATTCTCGGTTGGGGTTTTTGGCTATCTTTTAAACTGGTAAAATGTTTGGGTATTATGCATGCTTAGCCGTGGGGCTTTTATTTTGGTAATCGTCATGAATAGACGATAGGTTTGGAAATTGTGAACGTGCTTGGGCACGTGATCGCATACCTATGTTTAATTGGGAGTTATTTGCATGTTAGCACTTAACTCATTGGGTCGTGGGACTCAGGCAAGGTTGGACTCAAACTACGGAATGATCACGTACGTATAATGTACGAGAATAGCCGGTTATAATATTACAACTGTGAATTGCATGGTATGTGGTAATTGCAATGAATGAATGTTGAAATGCATGGTATATGGTGCTTGTATTAAATGGACAATGGAGTGTATAGTAATTGGTAATTGCGATAAATGGAAATACGTTGGGAATTATACGGTGCCGCTTTGAGCGAGCGACGATTGAGATGTTATCGCTATTGAGCCACCATCGGTTATGACGCCGGTATTGTTGAGCGTGCGTAGGGGATTAATATGCCGCTATTGTAGAGCGAGCTATGATATAAAACTATGGAATCATTGGTTAGATATATGTGATGTCTACAGCCTATCATATAATGATTTTACTATGTTGATTTTGGAACTGGCATAATAGAATGATATTAGTTAATCTATGTGGCGATTAACTGGCTTTGAGAATTTGATGAGTTTGTTTATTTTGAGAACATGGACAATACAGGGGACCCAGAATGAGGATGATACCATCCGGGGAGTATCATTTAAATTCATGGCATTTACATTCTGTAATATTATGATTATTGGATTGGTGGTATTGGTATGCTCACCCGTGTGAGGGCTGTCTCTGTTGGGGCAGGTGATACATGTGTAGCAGCAGCTTTGGAGTTGAGCTCGGGCAGTTGATTGGAGGTACTTCCAGGATCGAGGTACCAGAGCTGGTTGAATAAGTACACAGATCCAGAGTTGAAATCGAGTGGTGCTTGGGAGGTGCTTCCAGGACTGAAGTACCAGTAACGGTATCTGGTAGAGTATTTTATACATTAGATACATGCTTATTCATTGGGTGCTCTAATGTGAGTACGTTTTACGTGTATATGGAATGTATAAATGGGCATGGTTTTCTCTCTTCATTTATGATTTGCATGCAATTAAACATGGAATTGCTAAATGAATCGAGAGTATGTTAGTGTATTATTAGGGTGCAAACAATGCAAGTGGCTTTAGTTGGGGAAGTTGAATATCATGAGGTTCTAATGCAAGAAATTTTATAGATGGTAAATGATGTTATTCTTGTATATGGTTTCCTTTCCATGATAATATGATTGTATGCACTTAACGGCATGGATTAATACAGTAATAACGGGTTAAGGGCACGGGGGTCCTTACATAATCTATCTTATCCTATCAACTTATTTAAATAAATACAAACTCTTTCATAATTTTATCTTATCGACACTCCTCCTCAAGTTGGTAAGTAGACATCTATCATTCCCAACTTGTTCACTTGCTCTTCGAAATTTTTGTCTTAATAACCCTTTGGCTTGAATATCTGCGACTTGCAAGGCGCTTGGAAAAAATGGGATGCATATACCATCTTCAAGTTTTTTCTTTGATGAAGTGTTTGTCGATCTCAATGTGCTTGGTTCTTTCATGAAGAACGGTGTTATGAACAATGTTAATAGCTGCTTTATTATCACAATAGAGCTTCAGTGGAAAATTTATCGTCATTCTTAGTTCTTCCATAACCCTCTTTAGCCTTAGAACCTCCCATACTCCGTGGGCCATGGATCTGAACTCGGCCTCGGCGCTACTTCTTGCAACAACTCTCTGTTTCTTGCTCCTCCAAGTTACCCCACACAAAGGTAAAGTAACCAAATCAGTATACACTTCTCTTCCTATTTTTTCATTTTTTTTTCCAAAAAATAGTCCTTACAGGCGTTCCTTTCAGATATCTGAGGATGCAATACACAACTTCAAGGTGTTCTGCAAATGGTGAGTGCATGAATTGGCTTACCATACTTACTGCAAACGCAATGTTGGGACGAGTATGTGAGAGATATATTAGTTTTCCAACCAGTCTTTGATATCTCCCTGTGTCCACTGGAACATCATTTTTTATGTCTCCTAATTTCGTGTTTGCATCAGTTGGAGTTTCTGATGGCTTGCACCCGCTCATACCAGTTTCTTTCAGGAGATCCAGAGTATATTTTCTTTGAGAGACCGTGATTCCTTTTTTTATCTTGCTACCTCCATTCCAAGAAAGTATTTCAGTTGTCCGAAATCTTTCATCTCAAACTCCTTTGCCAACTGTTTTTTTAATCTGTTCATCTCTTCTATATCATCTCATGTTAATACAATATCAACAACATAGACAATTAATACAGAAATCTTGTTAGAATTAGATATTCTGGTGAAGAGAGTTTGGTCAGATTGTCCTTGTAAGTAGCCCTGATTCTTAACACATATTGTGAACCTGTCAAACCATGCTCTGGGGGATTGTTTAAGTCCATAGAGTGACTTCTTTAACCTGCAAACTCTAGGACCAAATTCATTAGTGTACCCAGGTGGTGGTTCCATATATATCTCCTCTTCTAACTCCTCATTCAAAAAAGCATTTTTTACGTCGAGTTGATCAAGTGACCAATCTAAATCAGCACCAACAGATAGGATGCCTCGAATTATATTAAGTTTAGCCACATGGGAGTACGTATCAGTGTAATCAACTCCATATGTTTGAGTGAACCCTTTAGCAACTAAGCGAGCCTCGTATCGTTCTAAGGATCCACCAGAGTTGTATTTTGTGGTGAAGACCCACTTACATCCTACAACAGGCTTACCACTAGGCATATCGGTCTTCTCCCAAGTAGCATTCTTCTCCAGAGGTTTCATCTCTTCCTGAATCGCTTCTTTACACTTAGGTATCTTAAGAGCCTCATGTACAGTATTTGGGATACTGATGGTGTCTATTTGGGAAATGAAGGTGGAGTAGGAAGGTGATAACTTTGTATAAGATATGTAATTGGAAAGTGGGTGTTTTGTGCATGTTCAAACCCCTTTTCTTGAGCAATAGGTAGGTCCATATCATTAGTAGGAATAGTTCTGAACGTACATGGAGTTGGAGTTTCTGGAGTCGTTGAGGAGTCATTGAGTGTTTCAGGATCGGCCCTGGGGTTGATTCATGGCTTGGTAGTGAGGCAGTGTGTGATGACCAGGGATTATAGATGTTAATCCCGGAGTGTTAATAACCCCTAAAGTTGTTTTACGTGGCGATTTGGGGTTTAATCGAGGTGTTGGGCCTTCTGGGCTCGTTTATTTGGGTAGTTGGGATCGTTGGATCCAGAGGTTGAGATTGTATTCTCATAAACCTAAGAGTTGGGTTTTTGATGTGTCTCGGGATCTCGGGTGCTTGTGTGAGCACCGATAGGGGGTTTTGGAGTTAGAGAGAGAATTTTTGAAAACAGATGATTTTAATGAATCATGATGTATTTGTGGGGCTATTAATTTTTCGGGGTATTTTTGCTATAAATACCAGTTGAACCCGAGATTTAATTAAAATTTAATTTCAGCCTTACCTTCTCTCTCCCTCCCGCGTCCGCGCCATTTCCGATCTGCTTCAGCCCCCGCGGCTTCAGGCCGTGCGCCCGCCGCCGTCCGGCAGCCGTTCGGCGCGTGCGACCCGCCACCAGCTTCGTCTCGTCGAGGTGCAGCTATCCCCTCCGGCAATTGAGAGTTTTGTCGCGTATTGAGTTCGAATTTTGCAGGAATGCGTCGATCCCCAATTTCTAGGGTTTAATTTACTTCCGATTTTCGATTGGGTAACCTTCCTTACCCCTTTTTCATGCTTCTCATGTAATTCCCTGCTAATTTGGGTGGTTTTGGTTCGAAATTATTTTCGAATTATGTAGGGTTTGGTTCGAAAAGTTGGGGGTTTTTGGCAAGGATGATGATTCTTGCTATTGATGGTTTAATACACATTTTAGATGAATTATGGTGTTTAATTGGGTTCGATTTGTGAGATAAGGGTTCGAAAATTTGTAGGGTGTTCTTGAACAATTTTCGATATTGTCTCAAGTGTTTCCCTCCCTGCATGTACCCTGCCCCGAGTCTTTTAAAGGTTAATTGTCGCGTGTTAACAATATTTGGAGGGTTATGGGTGTGCTTGAGCATGGGTTGCATGTTCGTAAATAATTGTGAATTATTTATCGTGTTAGCACATCGTTCCTCGGGGCATGGAACTCGAGCAAGGTTTGGCTCGGACTTCGGAGATTTAAGGTACGTGCGACGTACGAGCATTACTATATATATATTAGAGCATTGTGAAATGCATAAGGTATTTTTGATTGCATTGAATATTGTGCCTATGGTTATATATATATATGTTGATATAGCCAAGGAACGACCAAATCTTGATATCGCCGCTTGTAGCGTGCGTGACACTAGAGTAGGATAACTCTTACAAGATATAAGGGGTACTGGGTTTATATGACTATTGTAGGGCATTTGAGATGCCTGAGGATGATCGTAGAATCATGTATTCATTATAAGACATTTGAGATGTCTAGGTTCGTAGAATCATGTATTCATTATAAGACATTTGAGATGTCTAGGTTCGTAGAATCATGTGTTCATTATAAGACATTTGAGATGTCTAGGTTCGTAGAATCATGTATTCATTATAAGACATTTGAGATGTCTAGGTATAATGAAGGATTGGTAAAATAAATGCTAGGCATTTGAGCTATCTGTGATTGATAGCGAGGTTGTGAAATCAGTATTAGATATTGAGATATCTATATTTGCATGTATAATGAATTTGGAATCACTATCTATTGATACTCGAGGATTAGGCATGCGATGGGTTAATCAATGTGTTGATTTACTGATTTTTGAGATTTGATGAGTTTGATGATTGTGAGAACATGGACAGTACACGGAATCCCGGATGAGGTTGCCATCCAGGGAGTATCATTTAAATTCATTAGTATTTACCTTTGTTGTAAATTATGAATTTCATTATTGTGATTATGGGATTTTGTGTATTGGTATGCTCACCCAGTTGGGGGTTGTCTCTGTTGGGGCAGGTGAACAGGTACATCGATGGCTGTGGAGCTGAGCTCGAGCTGTTGATTGGATGTACTCCCAGGATCGTGGTACCAGAGCTTGATGGAGCACGGTATCGTATAGAGTACTTATATACACCTGAGGATTATATACATATTCATGATGCTCGCGTGTGAGCACGGTTATACTTGTATATGGGTTGTATATAAAGGCATGAGCCTTTCTCTCTTTCATTTGATGTTGCATGCAATTAGAGGTAGAATTGCTAAATGATATGAGAGTCATTGGTGTATTATGTGGGTGTTGAAACCCACTTTTGTCGTCATATTTGTGGTGTCTTCCCTGGCTGGGAATTTACTTGTATTACTGCATTCTGATGAGTATTATGTGTTCCCTGGCCGGGAATTATGTTATGTGTTGTGCTTTTATTTCGGGATAGCTCTATTTATGGGGAGACTCTGCCCAAATTTTTATAAAAACCCCACAATGTAAAAAGTGGCACCAAGGGGATGGTAAAGGGCGAACATATGAGTCTATTTGTTGTTAGGCTGATGATCTTATGACATTGAGTATTAAAGGAAACTTTGTAATTGCCATACAATGGTAAAGTATCATCTGAGCTTCCCGATTGACTTTTTATTGAAAGCATGTGCCACACATAGTGGTTAATACACTAATCAGGGGTTAAGGGCTAAGGGGGTCCTTACATTAGTGGTATCAGAGCAGTGGTTGCTCATTGGGGCTGTTAAGGGCCTAGGAAGTTATTGATAGCACATATTTATGCATGATGGCATTAATGTTGTATGACATAACGAATTGTTTATGTGCTATTATGATATGAAAAGTGGTATTGCTAACCATTGTGGTTGCAGGAATCGTGTGGAACACGATAGGATGGCATTAATAGTGATGTCTGGCACTCCGTGTGTTACGTGCCAAGGAATATGATTTTGTAAGAGAATCAGGTAAAGGGATATTTCCGAGGTAACATGTCTTGGTATACGTATTGACATGCAAGTGGTTGCATATATGTATTGAATGTTGATGCATAACGTATATGGCTATTGCTGTTAACCCTGATGGTTGCAGGTTACAGGAAATATGGAGAACGAAAAGGAATGATGATTATACATATGTACGGGCATCCCAAGGGCAACATGTATTATGTGTTTAGTCATTTAACACAAGGTAAATCAAGGTATGCATAAGATAGTGCATTATGATATGATACATGTTGATACACATCATTTTGCATATGTATATTGTGAAATATAAAGTGAGGATTTCAATGCTTACGCTAAGGTCCATATGAAGCGAGGAAAAATTCCGCTTATGTGGAGTAGTAAGAAGCATTGAAATGCAATATTGATATTTCACGAGTCCAAATTATCCTAATGAGGATTTCAATGCTTACGCTAAGGTCCATATGAAGCGAGGAAAAAATTCCGCTTATGTGGAGTAGTAAGAAGCATTGAAATGCACTACTGATAAGTGACTCAATTCCATAAGAAGCAAGAATTCTGCTGACATGGATTCCATAGGAAGCGAGGAAAAATTCCGCTTACGTGGATTTCCATAAGGAGCAAGAATTCTGCTTACGTGGGTTCCATAGGAAGCGAGGAAAAATTCCGCTTACGTGGAAAAGGAAGGAGGAACCATAATTTCATGTGTCGATTTATATTCATTTCTCTATGAAGACACGGTTGATAGCGATGGTTCATTCCGCCAGGTGTATTTATAGCGATGGTTCATTCCGCTATATTGATTGGCGATGGTTCATTCCGCCAGGTGTATTTATAGCGATGGTTCATTCCGCTATATTGATTGGCGATGGTTCATTCCGACAGGTGTATTGATAGCGATGGTTCATTCCGCTATATTGATTGGCGATGGTTCATTCCGCCAGATGTATTGATAGCGATGCCTCTTTCCGCTATTATGTGGACGATGATTCATGCTCAGGTGTATAGCGAGGTTTCATGCCACTTATTATATGACGAGGTGTCATGCCGTCGATTCTATAGCGATGGATTGTGCCGCTATGTACTCAGCACAGGATTTTGCCGCCTCCGAGCGATGGGTGCTGATTACGTACTATTATTGAGCGACGGAGACAGGTATGCCGCTATATTGTTAGCAATGAGGTATGAGATATTGCTATTCTATTAGCTTTATTGTAGCTGGCATGCGTTGATATACATGTTTTATTATGCCTATTTTACTAGCATGATAGTGGATGACATACGCAGATGTACATGTATCGTCACTAGTTGGCAATGCCTTAGATGCCATGAGTTGGCATGTGTCGTCACAGGATGACGATGACGATGGTGTAGGAGATGTCTTATTAGACATGCATCACCGTTACGATGAACAATGTGTTGAGTATACGTATTCAGTGGTATGCCTTGGGTGCCAGTACCGAGCACAAGGTGGTGTGTGCGTCACCGATTGACGTGGCCCTTATACCGAGCGGGTTGCTCGAGGAATGGATGGATGCGCTGTACATGTGATTGTACCGCAGCTTATGTTTGGGGTAATCATATTACAAGTGGTGATACCCTTGAGGTATGCTCGTTGGAATGGCTTTTGGCCATGTGATTTGACGACAGGAGTAATCATGGAGGAAATTACTCGCTTTCTGTCGATGTGACATGTGGTAGACATGGTCACACCACCCATGAGGGTGTAGGATGGGTCCTAAGGGAGTAGGACCAGGTTATGTTAAGTACATAGGGACATTGGAGTGTCCAGGGTGTATAGGCATTAGAGGGATGTTGGGTAAAGACCCACTACTCTATTGATTTTCTTCCCACAGTATGGTATGCCGTGCGGAAACGTCCATCTTATTGGTAGGTTTGAGGTGAACCTAGAGAGGCAGCGACTAGTTTGTCTGCCGTGTGTGTGCAGCACCATGAGGGGCTTGCTAGAGCTGTTATACTGCTCGTTGGAACCAAGTGTGGCAAATCATAAGGTGATACGATGTGGATTGTGGTGGACTCTAGTAGTCACCATGTCATTTGAGGTTGAGGTTGTACATGCCTCACTGAAACGTGTATACGTTTATGTTTAATCTTGGTGAGACTTGTCTGGGACAGCTCATGATGTTGGAGTACCAACAAGAGAGTCATCAAGTCGTTGACTCGATCTGGGGAATCCGTGTATTTGGGATACAATGGGTGTTATTGTATCCAGTTTTTCCGAACAGTGGTTCGAGACTTGTGGATCTCGAGTTCGATGGCACTTCCCTTGTGAGGAAGGAGGTAGTACTATACCTATTTAGGAATCTTGAAAGATTCGGTAAGTTGGTGCATGTGGTGTTGATTTTGAGAATCACGCCGTGTTGTTGATCATCGATTTTCATTCTCCACTGGTAGGGAAAGACTCAGAATTGACGGTTGTGTTTGGGGCTTAGGGGTAGGTTGTAGATACCCGAGCCAAGTGCATTGAGTATGCATGCGATGTCAGTGCTTAGGCAGGTATACTGGTGAGTATACGGATGCCAGTTATTGATTTCCTTTCTGTCAAGCATAGAGTTATGCTATTTTAGGATGTTTAAATCTCTGATGAGAGATATGAAACACCTTGAGATTGGGAATCTCCATGACACGATAATTATGAGGAACAATCGTGAAGTTAGTTGACTCCCTCTGAGGAGGGATTATCTTGTGTGGGTTAAGGTATTTCCCTTGTTGGTGTTTTCCTTCGAGTTATGTGATAGCCTTTGGATTGTTAAATCCTAGGATTATCAAGGGATGGCAGGAATTTCGGATTTGTTGGGTGTCGCTGACGACACAAGCGTTGAGGATGCGATAGGTTTATTGCATGTCCTTTCAAATTTGAAACTCTGTGGAGTCTCGATTGTTTATTATGACCAGGATGTGGTTCGTGGGATATCCGGAGGTGGACATCTTGTGAGATGTCTTTTGTGTGGATCGGTGGCCGTGAGTTGCCCGATCCGAGTTGCAGAGGGTGCAACTGCTCCTTGGATGGAGGTGGTCTGTATAGCGGGAACCAGGTTTGGTATGTATACACCGTGGTATACTAGTGTTTCCCTCGTAACGATGTATGTTAGACATCGTGAGTCATGATAGAGATGTCATTGAATGATATCTACGATGGAATCGGGAGCAATTCGAATCCGTGCAGTTTCTGTTTACTAACTGCTTTTGGATTATTAGCGTTGAGTTGTGCTGACGCTCTTTGACGTTATGATGGATTTGGAAGTCTATTCCACTCCAGAGTTTGACACGAGGTCAACGTTCTTACGGTTGAGGTGTCATTCAGGATGCGTTCTTACTAGTTGTATTAGAACTAAGGATGACTGTCCGATCTACAGTCGTAAGTATTGGTTGTTTTACAGTCATGAGGGACTGACTTTTGGGATGACCCGCAGCGAGGTATGTTTTGCCTCTTAGGTGATATGTTGGTTTTGGTAAGTCGCTCTGTTTCAGAGTTTGAAGAGAGGTAAGTATCCTCGCGTTTATTAATAGCGATTCTGATATGATCAAGAATCGAGGTTATGGCTTCATGTTGTTGTGTAGCCTGGGTGTTATGTGATACACCGGTGTTAATTTCGAGGATGAAATTCTTTTAGTGGGGGATATTGTGATGACCAGGGATTATAGATGTTAATCCCGGAGTGTTAATAACCCCTAAAGTTGTTTTACGTGGCGATTTGGAGTTTAATCGAGGTGTTGGGCCTTTTGGGCTCGTTTATTTGGGTAGTTGGGATCGTTGGATCCAGAGGTTGAGATTGTATTCTCATTTGGGTGAAAAACCTAAGAGTTGGGTTTTTGATGTGTCTCGGGATCTCGGGTGCTTGTGTGAGCACCGGTAGGGGGTTTTGGAGTTAGAGAGAGAATTTTTGAAAACAGATGATTTTTAATGAATCATGATGTATTTGTGGGGCTATTAATTTTTCGTGGTATTTTTACTATAAATACCAGTTGAACCCGAGATTTAATTAAAATTTCATTTCAGCCTTACCTTCTCTCTCCCTCCCGCGTCCGCGCCATTTCCGATCTGCTTCAGCCCCTGCGGCTTCAGGCCGTGCGCCCGCCGCCGTTCGGCGCGTGCGACCCGCCACCGGCTTCGTCTCGTCAAGGCGCAGCTATCCCCTCCGGCAATTGAGAGTTTCGTCGCGTATTGAGTTCGAATTTTGCAGGAATGCGTCGATCCCCAATTTCTAGGGTTTATCGGATTTCGACCGATTTACTTCCGATTTTCGATTGGGTAACCTTCCTTACCCCTTTTTCATGCTTCTCATGTAATTCCCTGCTAATTTGGGTGGTTTTGGTTCGAAATTATTTTCGAATTATGTAGGGTTTGGTTCGAAAATTTGGGGGGTTTTTGGCAAGGATGATGATTCTTGCTATTGATGGTTTAATTCACATTTTAGATGAATTATGGTGTTTAATTGGGTTCGATTTGTGAGATAAGGGTTCGAAAATTTGTAGGGTGTTCTTGAACAATTTTCGATATTGTCTCATGTGTTTCCCTCCCTGCATGTACCCTGCCCCGAGTCTTTTAAAGGTTAATTGTCGTGTGTTGACAATATTTGGAGGGTTATGGGTGTGCTTGAGCATGGGTTGCATGTTCGTAAATAATTGTGAATTATATATCGTGTTAGCACATCGTTCCTCGGGGCATGGAACTCGAGCAAGGTTTGGCTCGGACTTCGGAGATTTAAGGTACGTGCGACGTACGAGCATTACTATATATATATTAGAGCATTGTGAAATGCATAAGGTATTTTTGATTGCATTGAATATTGTGTCTATGGTTATATATATATATGTTGATAGAGCCAAGGAACGACCAAATCTTGATATCGCCGCTTGTAGCGTGCGTGACACTAGAGTAGGATAACTCTTACAAGATATAAGGGGTACTGGGTTTATATGACTATTGTAGGGCATTTGAGATGCCTGAGGATGATCGTAGAATCATGTATTCATTATAAGACATTTGAGATGTCTAGGTTCGTAGAATCATGTATTCATTATAAGACATTTGAGATGTCTAGGTTCGTAGAATCATGTATTCATTATAAGACATTTGAGATGTCTAGGTTCGTAGAATCATGTATTCATTATAAGACATTTGAGATGTCTAGATATAATGAAGGATTGGTTAAATAAATGCTAGGCATTTGAGCTATCTGTGATTGATAGCGAGGTTGTGAAATCAGTATTAGATATTGAGATATCTATATTTGCATGTATAATGAATTTGGAATCACTATCTATTGATACTCGAGGATTAGGCATGCGATGGGTTAATCAATGTGTTGATTTACTGATTTTTGAGATTTGATGAGTTTGATGATTGTGAGAACAGGGACAGTACACGGAATCCCGGATGAGGTTGCCATCCAGGGAGTATCATTTAAATTCATTAGTATTTACCTTTGTTGTAAATTATGAATTTCATTATTGTGATTATGGGATTTTGTGTAATTGTATGCTCACCCCGTTGGGGGCTGCCTCTGTTGGGGCAGGTGAACAGGTACATCGATGGCTGTGGAGCTGAGCTCGAGCTGTTGATTGGATGTACTCCCAGGATCGTGGTACCAGGGCTTGATGGAGCACGGTATCGTATAGAGTACTTATATACACCTGAGGATTATATACATATTCATGATGCTCGCATGTGAGCACGGTTATACTTGTATATGGGTTGTATATAAAGGCATGAGCCTTTCTCTCTTTCATTTGATGTTGCATGCAATTAGAGGTAGAATTGCTAAATGATATGAGAGTCATTGGTGTATTATGTGGGTGTTGAAACCCACTTTTGTCGTCATATGTGTGGTGTCTTCCCTGGCTGGGAATTTACTTGTATTACTGCATTCTGATGAGTATTATGTGTTCCCTGGCCGGGAATTATGTTATGTGTTGTGCTTTTATTTCGGGATAGCTCTATTTATGGGGAGACTCTGCCCAAATTTTTATAAAAACCCACAATGTAAAAAGTGGCACCAAGGGGATGGTAAAGGGCGAACATATGAGTCTATTTGTTGTTAGGCTGATGATCTTATGACATTAAGTATTAAAGGAAATTTTGTAATTGCCATACAATGGTAAAGTATCATCTGAGCTTCCCGATTGACTTTTTATTGAAAGCATGTGCCACACATAGTGGTTAATACACTAATCAGTGGTTAAGGGCTAAGGGGGTCCTTACACAGTGTCTCCTCCTTTCTTTGCACCTTTCCTCCTGGTATAGATAATATCTTGTCTTTGGTGCACTTCTCCTGTATAAGTTAGGTTATGTGTGTGCTCAGTTTCAAATTCAATTAAAAAAATCGAATCTGTTAAGAGTTCATCTTCTCGAATACAAGACTCCCCCTGAAGATGAAATGGCTGACCCTCGAAGAAAGTAACATCCGTAGAAATTTCGAGGGGAGATCGAAGCACTTGTAGCCTCGTTGACATGCGGGATAGCCAACAAAGATGCATTTAATGGCTTTATGGTCAAATTTGGACAAAGTCTGGTCATGGTTGTGACAAATGCCATGCTGCCAAAATTTTTTAGAGAAATATCCGATATCAATCGAAAATTAGGAAATATTTTTTAAAAATGGAAAGCGGTGTTTTGAAGTTAAAAAGTCGTTATGGTAATCTAATAATCAAATAAGCAGCTGTAAGAATAGCTTCTTCCCAAAGATAACTCGAAACCTTAGTGTGAAAGCTAATGGCCTGAGCTACTTCAACAAGATGTCTATTTTTACGTTCCGCTACCCCCATTTTGTTGAGGTGTATGAGGACACGAGCTTTGATGAATAATGTCATTTTGAATTTAAAAAACCCCTAAAATTGAATTAAAATATTCTTTTCCGTTGTCACTCCGAAATATTTTGATATTAGTTTGAAACTGAATTTGAGTCATTTTATAAATTTTTTGATAAATGCAAACGGCTTCTGACTTATCTTTTAACAGGAAAACTCATGTCATTCGAGAATGATCATCAATTAACGTGATAAAACATCCTTTTTGGGATAAAGTTTTAATTTTGCATGGTCCCCAAACATCACTATGAATAATGGAAAAAAGGCGACGAGCTTTTATAAATTTGAGATGGAAAGGGGAGCGATGATGTTTAGCTAATGCATAGGATTCACAGTAGAAATGAGATAAAATATTTTTATTGATGAATGACCGTGGAAACAATCGTTGCAAATAAGAAATATTTGGGTGGCCTAAACGACTATGCCACAACATAACATCACTAAAACTAGAAAAAGAAATAGAGTTAAAGCAGATTTTATTATCATGTGCCAGGAGGGAGGAAGCATCGAAGAGATAGAGGCCATTGTCCTGTCTAGCATTGCCAATCACCTTCCCTGATGCTAAATTCTGAAATTCACAATGTGAATAAGAAAAAATAATATGACAGTTTAGATCACGGGTAAGTTTGTTGACAGACAAAAGATTATCAGAAAGAGGAGGCACATGCAGCACATCGGTAAGGGAAAAAATGGGCGAGGAAATCATAGAGATTAATATATATATATATATAATATTTAATATATATTGAATAAATTTTAATGAATAGATTTAAGATTTAATATATATATTGACTAAATTTATTGAAAATATGGATTAAAACAGAAATAGAACCCTTCCCCACAACCAACTCGAGAGACCCATCGGCTATTTTGACCCGCTGGTTCCCAGCGCACGGAATATAGGTGGAAAATAATTGTGAAGAACTTGTCATATGGTCCGTGGCACCTGAATCTAAGATCCACACACTGTTAGAAAAAGAACAAACCATATTAACAGTGGAGATATTTGTCTGGGCGAAAGAGCACGAAGGTGGGGAAGCGGGTTTACTCATAGTGGAACCAAATAACTTATACAGGTGCTCTAATTGATCTTTCGTGAAAGGGAGAGACTCAAGCACAGATGATTGCTGGTTGGATCCGTCTGAACTTGAGAGAAAGGCTTTATTACTCGGGTGATGCTTGTTGTAACCCTCTGACTTTTTTTTTAAGGTGAGGAGGACGGCCATGAATTTCCCAGCAGGTGTCAATGGTGTGCCAAGGCTTCTTTCATTTCTCAGACCACGGCTTCTTTTTTGCGAGAAGAATCAAAACAAGAATCCTTGCTCACCATTGCAAAGCTCTCGGGTGCTGGAACAACCAAACTATCAGGTTTTGACATTACTAGGCGCCGTGATTATTCCCGACGAATTTCAAAAAAGCTCCCTGATGTTTGGTAATGGTTTTCGACCCAGTATGCGGCCACGAACCTCGTCAAGGTCTCTGGTAAGCCCTGCGAGAAAGACAAATGCACGGCTACATTCAACTTTTTTCTTGTAACGTGCACAATCTTTCGAGTTTTCCGACTCCTCAACATCCAGAAGATCAAGTTCTTGCCAAATGATCAGTAATTCATTATAATATGTCATAACATCTCTATTCCCTTGTTTAGTTTGCCACATACGAGTGGTCAATTCATAGAGCTGAGAATCCACATCTGAATAAGTATGCCTAACAGCTTCCCACACATCACGAGCCGTGGGGAGAAACATGAACATCTTTCCAACGGATGGTCGATGGAATTAATGATCCGTGCCATCACCATTGAATTCTCTGAACGCCACTGATGATAATTGGAATCGGTGGTTGCTAGGGCAATTACACTACCATTGAGATGTTCCAGCCTCCCTTTCCCATCGATTACGAGGCGCACATATTGTGCCCATTCGAGGAAATTCTTCCCATTAAATTCGTGGATTGTAATATGAAGTGATGAGTCCGAAACAAGAACACCAATGGCTGAAGATGAATGAAGGCCATCGCTACTGGAAACAGTGGAAGAAGAGCCAGCCCTAGCCATCACAGCCTTAGATTTTTTATGCGATAAGGTGCATTAAATTGTAGGTGGGGTGGAGATCGAACAATTGAACGATATCACTGTAATTGTAGGTAGAAAAATATGAGTACGCTGGGTAAACATAGGAGACCCATTCGCGATTGAGAAAAAAACTGATTGGCCGGCTTACTGGAATTGCGGCTGAACGATTACGCTGGGTAAAACATGAACCCAATTGCGTGATGGAGAAAAAATGATTCAGCGGCTCGATGCAATTGTGGGTGAACAACATTGTATCGGTGAATCAATTTGTTGAAAGTGTGATTGATCGAAAAGACGGATGACCAATTTTATGATCCCTGGACTGATACTATGTAAATAATTAGAACCCACAAGATTGGGTGAAGAACAAACTCTTCTTCTTCTTTTATATCATCTTCCAACAAATGTTACAAATAAATAGAAATTAAGAAATGAATCAAATCTTAATCTATCTTATCCTATCAACTTATTTAAATAAATACAGACTTTTTCATAATCTTATCTTATTGACAATATATAAACATGCAAATATCAAATATAAATGAATGAAAAGAGATTACCGTTCACCGATGTAAATCTGAAAGCGTGATCCATCGAGTCCAAATAACATGACCAGATCCACGATCTCAAGTGCTAGTTTCGTGTTAGCCTTTCTACGACATATACAATATAGTTATAGGTGTTAATGAGTCATTAATGGGCTTAGGTGCATAAAATCTAACAGACCAACTTTTGGCTTGTAGAGCACATACGCTAACAATTTTAGGTGCAAATATACATACACATTCATTCATGTACATAGAGAGAAAAAGGAGAAAAAAATAGTGTGGAATGAGAGGAAATTGTTGAAAAGGAGAGAATTAATTATATATATTTTCTTCCCTTACGAATTCAAAAAAATTATCAATTAATCTTTTCTAAACTATAAACCAGTTTTAATATTTATGATTACTTATTTTTTTTATATAAACGTATCTAAAATAACTATTTGCGTTATTTTGTCAGTATGTGATAGAAAAACGTTCTACGTTAATATTAAAAAAAATATCCAAATATTTTAACAACCTTTTTCTTGAATAAATCTTTACGACTTATAAGTTCATAAAACAACCTAGAAGATAAAAAGAACTTAAATACTGTATAAAATAAGTTTAGTCAACACTCTCTGAGTCCAATATTTGGAAAAATCTTTTTTTTATTTCCCAAAAAAATTTAAAATATAATCATTTGGCAGTTAATTAAATTTGGGAGAACACATGAAAAAATAGTTTTTTTTCGGCTGAACTGTATGAAAAGTACATTAGCAAGTAATATTTTATTTTCATCATATTAATTTTTAAATCTAATAAAATAACTAAAATGTATATTAATTAATATAAAAATATGTATATTAAAAATAGTAATTTAAATATATATATATATTATATTTAAATGCAAATAGTAACTTCAGTTATATAAAAAATAATTTGATAAAAATTAGAAGCTATAAGTTTTATTAATATAATCGGAGAGTAAAATGTAATGTTGTGTGTGTGTTTCTATATACAAACATGTGTGAGTAGATATCTATATGCACAAGCTTAAATACAAAGGAATTAAATTAAATATATTTTATAAACCCGAATTCAAATGTTATGTTAAAGAGCGAGACATGTATACATATGTATACCATTTGTGGTATGCTCAGGGACGAATCTATCTGTATACTCCCTCAAATAAATTTGTTATTATATAGGTTTTACTAATATCTTAAATTAACACAGTCACGAGGACAAGTGGTGACTGGTGAGGACTTCTCACTATGGATCCCGCCACCCAGGTTCTTCTTTTTTATTCATCACCCCCCAAGTAAATTTGTTATTATATATTTTGTACCAATAACCTCATCGAACACAACCCTATAGTCTAGTGGTGAAGACTTTTCACTATGAATGAATCCAGCGTCTTTGGCTCAAAACTTGTGGGAACCACTTTTTTCCTATATATTATATATATATTATGATACCCGCTAGAAGATATCACCCGAGACGACCTGGCTCCAAGGTATGTTACTCGCCTTTCTTCGACAGACCTCGCCTACCTATCCGAGCTCTTTTGCGAAGTCCGACCTGTTTGGCCGACCTGTTCCGCCTCACCTATTTCCCCTCCCATAACTCGACGAGCGACCTCTTTTGGGAGCCCGAGCTGATAGGCCGAGCTCTTCTCATTTGCCTTGTTGCTGCCGGCGCTCAGCAAGGAAACCAGTCCCCCAAGATATCTAGTCCTAGATATGCGGAGCAATATCAGGAATTTGATTGTATTCTCAGGATCTTGACATATCTGGGTAAGATTTGGATAAACATGGAAAGAGTCCTTGTTGCAATACAACTCTTAGGTCTCCACCTATAAATACCAGGTTTGGGGTATTGATTAAAAACTAATGTTATAATTGCTTTCGCTTACAGCATATATTCTCTCCATATTCTCTCGCCTGACTTGAGCGTCGGAGGGGACCCGCCGAAAAAACTTCCGGCACCCTTCTCACCTTTGCTTCGTATTTTCAGGTCCTTGTGGAAGATATTTGCTAATATCCCTGCTGTTATAAAGAGTGTTGGAGGGTAAAGAGAGGTGAACCCCCTCTCTATTGATATCAGCAAGTCATCGCGAATTTTGGTGATATCATATTATGTTATTTTGCTCTCTTTTTTTAAAAAGAAAATCAGATTTTCTTTTAACATACACATTCAGCACAAATGAAACATTATCTCCAATAGGTAACAATTTGCATTCTGCACACATTCGTTAAGTTCAAACCTATCGAAAATTTGCATTTACTTTCCTCTAGACGGAGATTTAGTCTTCCTATCCTTCCAACCTGGAATAACACTTAAAAATAATTGACAAAAATAAAATATTAATAAATTATCAGAAATATTTCACCATAAAGTACTCTCTTGCCATCTAAAGAACATGTTGTCGTTTTCTTGAAAACAATAATTTCATTCCTTGAATACAATAAACCGAATATTGTAATAAACATATTGTTATATTTAAACTCGCTAAGTGTATTCTAATTATTTATCTAATAATTTTCACCTCCAGTCTTAAAAGTCGGATATTTATCATAAACTTTGGGTTTTAAAGTTTATATAATTAATTTTTGCCACCCTCAATAAAATTCATGTATTCGCCTCTGGGCATGCTTATGGGAAATTCATATTTTTTGGAAGTGATGGTTTTTTCAATTCAAAGTGTTAGCACAATTTTTGTTGAGAAAATAATAATTTCTCTATTTTTCCCATTACATAGGACAAAATTATTTATTTATTAATTTATGAAACTGGGACAAAAGCATCTTACAGAAATATTCAAAATAGCCACTCAAAAATATATTTAAAACATGTAAGCGAAAGCAATAAATAAAAAATAAAAAATTCACTCAAACATCATTTAAAGTAATAACCGGCAAGAACTCATGATGTCTTTGGATGAACTTCATTTGAATAGAGAAATTTGATTTGAGAATGAATTTAAAATTTGGATTTGAAATGACATCTATAATATGTGTATTTCAAATCCATAATATTTACAATTATATTTACATAAATTAGTATAGAAGTGTATTTAAAATACAGTCAATATAAATTAATTCAAACATTAATGGATTTGAAATAGGTGACTTTCAATTCCATCGATTCAGACGTACCATTTTTGATTTGAAATGTTAAACAAAAATGTGCTTAATATTAATATATTATATACTTGGTAAGTACTAGTTGATGACATAAATGCAAGCGCCTCTCCACATATTACAATAATTCCTTGAATAATGTTTGACACTTGTTCTCATGTAAGGGTTCTCATTCCCTATAAATGACCCTCAAATCTCTCCAACTTTTTCACCAACAAATTAAAATTGCTATTGATAATTATGTCTTGTGCAAATTTGATGGTTTTTCTGGTCGCTGCTTCGACAATCGCCATCATCGAATCCACTGCCGATGACTTAGAAATCAGGCATCAAAACCCTGGAATTCTTGGTTTTGGCCAAGGTTTGCACAAACACAAGCCAGCTAATCCACCTTCACATGCACCGGCACCATATTCCGAAACATTTGGTGTAGACGACATGCTGACGGAGGAATTGAAGCACAAACCATCCCATCCGTGCTCACACGCTCCAGCACCATCTCCAAAGAATAAGAAGCAACCCGCACCCGCACCCTACTCGGAGACATTTGATGCTGACAGCATGCTAGATGAGGAATTGAGGCACAAGCCGACGTACAAACCGCGTTATCCACCTTCACCTGCACCCACACCATATTCACAGATGTTCTTGGGAGAAGATATGTTAAAAGAGGCATTGAAACACAAACCAATCCATCCGCCTTCACCTGCACCTGCACCATCACCAAAGCATAAGAAGACGCCACAATTTTTCGGAATCGCTGAGAAGGGTGAAGTTCTTGAGAACAAACATTCGCATTCTCCATCTAAGCCACCAAAAAATGCACCAACGCCTTCTAAAACCAATTTCTTTGGATTTTTCTGAGAAAAATACTTCCAAAATTTGAATTGCTGTTGAATTGGAGATCATGTAACGCTTATTTTCTAAATAACATGCTCTTTTAGTTGCATTTCCAAACTTTTTTCAAGTTGAAAAGTTATATATATATAGATATATATATATTCATTGGAAAATTTATATAATGATAAAAAACTAAATAAAGAGCAAAAAAACACCATTTGAGGACAAATTGATTTTTTTCTCACGGATCCCAAACACTTAAAGCTATTGATACCCCGAGACCTAATCACGTTGGTTCAAAAACTCTCGATACGTAATTATAATTTGCATAGATGGTTCCGGTTATGATTCATTAACTGCCAATTATGTTTACGGATACCTTTTCAAAACTTTATTTTTTTTAAAAAAACTAATTGATGGTGTGGTGGTGCCGAACTCACTCAAAAATTATGGGTAACTCGTAGAGGTCAGGTGAAGTTATCCCTTGGCGCCATAGTTGCAAGTTGCAACTGGTGAACCGGTCGACCGGTGTCGGATCTGATTCGATTGACCCTCTAAAATCAACATGCAAAAAACCGGTTGGAGCCGATTGAACCGATCAAAAACTGGTTTGATAGGTGTACTGGTCCATTTCCTTCCTTTTCATCTTTTTTTTTTTAAATTTTAAATTTTTAAATTTTTGTTAAAATTATAAATCTAATTTTTAGAACAAATATATATTATATATAATTTATTGTTATTGAAGTAATTAAAAAATAATAATTTATATATGTCTTATCCATATAGTCTCATAAAGGTGTCTTGTATATATAATATATAAATATGTTTAGTTTCTGGTAATTATAAAAGATGTAAATAATTTTATAATTTTTTAAATATTTATGATTTCGGGGCATTGTTATTATTTGGCATTGTTTGTTGTTTTTGAGATTTTTTATTACTTTTCTGTTAAGTTGGACATTGATTTAATATGATTTTTAAAGTTTTGATATATTATGTTGATGTAAGGATAATGTTTTATTATCAACAACTTGAAACAGTACAAATACATGATATATATATATATATATATATATATATATATATATATTACAAAAATTAAAATACTAGTTTTAACCTTGTTATTTTCGTCCGATTTTAAAAACACTAGTTTAAACCTTGTTATTCCAAGTAACTGTGCTTTAATATATTTTCTTGTTCACTTCGTTTTTTACGACTGTACTTGATTAGCAATATAGTAGACACAACATCGAAAATTAAATTAATTTCTTTGCTTTTTTAATATGTAATACAAAATATGTAATATTTTATGCTAACAGAAAGTAATGTCAAGTAGCTTGTACTTTGCCATGGCTTCAACGTTGTGTCCTAATTTAGTTTCCCTAATTATCAAATCGATATACTAACACAAAGTAAAAATTGAACCCGTGCTCAACCGGCGGTCAGGCATGGGAAGCCGGGCTGGACCTGCTGACCCATTGACCCTGTTAACTGGCCACATTGAGCAATGGTCAGGTCTAAAGACTCCTTCAAACATCTCTAATCAATTGTTTTTGTAATAGTACAGAAGACTTAGCCAAGAAGCCCTCAAGCACAGACTTAAGCACGATTAGTTGTGTGATGACCAGAAATTATGGATGTCAATCCCGGAGTGTTAATAACCCGTAAAGTTGTTTTACGTGGCAATTTGGAGTTTAATCGATGTGTTGGGCCTTCTGGGCTCGTCTATTTGAGTAGTTGGGATCATTGGATCCCGAGGTTGAGATCGTATTCTCATTTCGGTGAAAACCTGTGAGTTCGGTGTTTAGTGTGACTCGGAATCTCGGGTGCTTGGTGTGGGCACCGGTAGGGGGTTTTTGAGTTAGAGAGAGAATTTTTGAAAACAGATGATTTTTAATGAATCATGATGTATTTGTGGGGCTATTAGTATTTCGGGGTATTTTTGCTATAAATACCAGTTGAGCCCGAGATTTTAATTATCGGAACCATTTCAGCACCTTATTTCTCTCTCTCCTCCCGCGCGCCCCTTTCCCGATCCCCTTTGACCCACGCGACTTCAGGCCGTTCGCCCGCCACCGTCCGGCCGCCGTTCGGCGCGTGCCACCCGCCGTTGGGTTCGTCTCTCCGAGGCGCAGCTATTCATACCATTAATTTGAAGTTTGGTCGCGATTTGAGCTCGGATTTGCCAGAAAAGCGTAGGGTTCGAAACTGGAGTTCATCCGATTTTTGGGGCTCGATTTTGGTATGATTTTGGTACGATTATTCTGGTGTTTTTGGGGCGTTTTTGAGCTGTTATTGAGTCGATGATTTCATACTTTCATGGTTCGAAAATTTGTTGCTTATGGATTCGAATTTGAACGCTGATTTTGTGAGTTAGGGTTCGAAAATTTGGGTTTTTGGCATGAGGATGATGATTCTTGTTGTTATTCGATTAATTCATGTTTAAATGAATTATGATGCTTAATTGGGATCGAATTGAGATGTTATGTTCGAATTTTTGCCCTAATTTGGTGAGGGTTTGATTTCGATTTTGGGGGTTTTGGCTATGGGTTGATGATTCATGTTAGAGATCGTTTATTACATGTTTTAGATGATTTATGATGGTTGGTTGGGTTCGAATCGTGATGCTAGGGTTCGAATTATTGAAGGTGTTCTTGGGCAATTTTTCGATATGTCGCATTCGTTTTCCCTCCCTGCATGTACCCTGCCCCGGGTCTTTTAAATGATTTATTGTCGTGTGTTGACAATATTTTGAGGGTTATGGATGTGCTTGATCATGGGTTACGTGTTCGTAAATAATTGTGAATTATTTATCGTGTTAGCACATCGTTCCTCGGGGCATGGAACTCGAGCAAGGTTTGGCTCGGACTTCGAGGATTTAAGGTACGTTTAGCGTACGAGCATAGTTTAAATGATGTTTTTACAAGTATGATGCATGATTTAAAATACATGAAATGTTTTACTATGATGGTACCGGGACTTGGTTACGTTATGTTGATTCACATGGTGAAATGCTTAGTGCCGCTATGAAGCGATCAAATGATGGGGTGTGGTTGCTACGGAGCAAACACCGATAGTATGATGCTACTTTGAAGTAAGAAATGAAAATGTGGTAGATATCTAGGATATCTGTATTTTATTCCCTATTGGTAATGAATAGGAACAGAGACGTAGTTAATCAGAGAAGTGATTAACTAGTATCGGAAGTTAAGGAAATCTCAATATGATATCTAGAATTATGATAATTGCTAGATAAAGAAAGATGTTATGAAATGTTGTTAAATTGAAACTGGCTAGGGTTAACCAATATGATGATTAACTGCATATTCAGGATTTGATGATTTATCTGTTTTGAGAACAGGGTTATTACAGGGGTACGCTATGATGAGGATGATACCATCCAGGAAGTATCACATATGTTCCACAATATTTACATTTTCGTAAATTATGTATATGTCATTATGATTATGAAATTGTGGAATTGGTATGCTCACCCCGTTGGGGGCTGTCTCTGTTGGGGCAGGTGAACAGGTACATCGATGGCTTTGGAGATGAGCTCGAGCTGTTGATTGGATGTACTCCCAGGATCGTGGTACCAGGGCTTGATGGAGCACGGTATCGTATAGAGTACTTATATACCCATGAGGGTTATATACATATTCATGATGCTCGCATGTGAGAAAAATTATACTTGTATATGGGTTGTATATAAAGGCATGAGCCTTTCTCTCTTTCATTCTATGTTGCATGCAATTAGAGGTAGAATTGCTAAATGATATGAGAGTCATTGGTGTATTGTGGGTGTTGAAACCCACTTTTGTTGTCATATGTGTGGTGTCTTCCCTGGCTGGGAATTTACTTGATATTGCTGTATTCTGATGAGTGTTATGTCTTCCCTGGCCGGGAATTATGTTATGCGTTGTGCTTTTATTTCGGGATAGCTCTATTTATGGGGAGACTCTGCCCAAATTTTTATAAAAGTCCACAATGTAAAAAGTGGTGTAATGGGCGAACCCTATGAGTCTGTTGTTGTTAGGATGATGAGCTTATAACACTGTATGTTAAAGAAAACTTTGTAATTGCCATTCAATGGTAAAGTATCATCTGAGTTTCCCGAATAATTTTATTGAAAGCATGTGCCACACATAATGATTAATACACTAATCAAGGGTTAAGTATATGAGGTCCTTACATTAGTGGTATCAGAGCAGTGGTTGCTCATTGGGGCTGTTGAGGGCCTAGGAAGTTATTGATAGCACATATTTATGCATGATGGCATTAATGTTATACGACATGACTAATTGTTTATGTGCTTTTATGTTATGAAAAGTGGTATTGCTAACCATTGTGGTTGCAGGAATCGTGTGGAACACGATAGGATGGCATTAATAGTGATGTCTAACACTCTATATGCTACGTGCCAAGGAATCTGATTTTGGAAGAAAATCAGGGAAAAGAAAGATATGACGTATTGTCTGAGGACAGACTGGGTAGACAACCGACAGTGGAATACTTCGGTATGGTCTCAATTATTATTGAATATACTAATGCGTTTGTTCATGTAATGTTCAAGCAAGGAAGGTACATAAGAAGCGTACGGGCATCGGACGGTAACACACTCCTAGCTCTGACTATGCATTGAATGCATAAGTATTTATGATGTTTATGATGATGATGATTATGATGATAATGTTATGATGATGATGATTATGATAAGTAAGTTATGATGATGATGACTATGATGATGATGTTACGATGTTGATTTTGATAAGTAAGTTTATGACGAATATGTTATGATGACGATGTTTATGACAAGTAAGTTTATGATGATGTGATACGATGTTATGATGTGGTAAGATGCCACGGGGTAAGATGCCCATATGGTAAGAGGCCATACTCCTATATTATGATCATACTATGATTGCATAAGAATTTACGATGCCATGATGATGTGTATAATGAATAAAAATGATAAGATGTTTAAGATGATGTTATGATAAGTAAGTTCACGATGAAGATGATTTTATAATGAATAAAGATGACAAGATACTTACGATGATGTTATGATAAATGAAGATGATATGACGTTTACGATGACGACTATGATAAGTAATGATGATGTTAATATGATGTTTATAGAATGATATGATGTTTATAAGGTGGTAAGATGCCACAGGGTAAGATGCCCATATGCATGAATATGAACCAGGGAAAATGAAAAGAAGTTAATGAATAACCAGCAAGCTTACTCAACTATGATTTCGTACATTTACTGTTATATCTCTAAGATAATGATGCTATAAGATGATGATGTTTATATGATGATGATGTTACAAGATGATAATGTATGTTTCACTATGTTACTTAGAATGGTTGAATGTCCGGTGGTTATTATGGGCAAGCGAGGAAGGTCTTGCCGCTCACATAGCTGATGAGCGATGGGGTACATCCGCTATCAAGGTGTAGCGATGGGTATCATCCGCTGATGAGCGATGGGGTACATCCGCTATCAAGGTGTAGCGATGGGTATCATCCGCTGAGCGATGGGGTACATCCGCTATCAAGGCGTAGCGTTGGGTATCATCCGCTGAATAAAGAGATACATCCGCTATCAAGGCGTAGCGATGGGTATCATACGATGTGTTATGTCGAGCGAGGGGGCCAATTGTGCCGCTGTCATAATGGAACCGGGACAGTCCCATTTCTAATTAACATAGTTTGTTGTGAGTATATATGTGAATATGATTTTATGATGATGTTTATGATGAGTAAAGATGATATGATGTTTATGATGATAGCGATGCCTCATTCCGCTATTTTACGATGACTCACTCTTTTATGAGGATTGGCGATGATTTATGCCGCCGGATATGTGATAGCGATGCCTCATTCTGCTATTTTACGATGACTCACTCTTTTATGAGGATTGGCGATGATTTATGCCGCCGGATATGATGATAGCGATGCCTCATTCCGCTATTTTACGATGACTCACTCTTTTATGAGGATTGGCGATGGTTTATGCCGCCGGATATGTTAATAGCGATGCCCCATTCCGCTATTATGTGGATTTACGATGACTCATTCTTCTATGAGGATTGGCGATGATTAGTGCCACCAGATATGTTGATAGCGATGCCTCTTTCCGCTGTTATGTAGACAATGATTCAGGCTCAGGTGTATAGCGAGGTTTCATGCTACTTATTATATGACGAGGTATCATGACGTCGATTCTATAGCGATGGATTGTGCCGCTATGTACTCAGCACAGGATTATGCCGCCTTCGAGCGATGAGTGCTGATTTCGCACTATTATCGAGCGACGGAGACAGGTATGCCGCTATCTTGTTAGCGATGAGGTATAAGATATTGCTATTCTATTAGCTTTATTGTAGCTGGCATGCGTTGATATACATGTTTTATTATGCCTATTTTACTAGCATGATGGTGGATGACATACGCTGATGTACATGGACCGTCACGAGCTGACTGGGTTGTTTAGATGTCATTGTTGACATGTATCGTCACTAGTTGGCAATGCCTTAGATGCCATGAGTTGGCATGTGTCGTCACAGGATGATGATGACGATAGTGTAGGAGATGTCTTATTAGACATGCATCATCATTACGATGGATAATGCGTTGAGTATACGTATTCAGTGGTATGCCTTGGGTGCCAGTACCGAGCACAAGGTGGTGTGTGCGTCACCGATTGACGTGACCCTTATACCGAGCGGGTTGCTCGAGAAATGGATGGATGCGCTGTACATGTGATTGTACCGCAGCTTATGTTTGGGGCGATCATATTACGAGTGGTGATACCCTTGAGGTATGCTCGTTGGAATGGCTTTTTGGCCATGTAATTTGACGACAGGAGTAATCGTGAAGGAATTACTCGCTTTCTATTGATATGACATGTGGTAGACATGGTCACACCACCCATGAGGGTGTAGGATGGGTCCTAAGGGAGTAGGATCAGGTTATGTTAAGTACATGGGGACATTGGAGTGTCCAGGGTATATCAACATTGGAGGAATGTTGGGTAAAGACCCACTACTCTATTGATTCTTCTTCCCATGGTATGGTATGCCGTGCGGAAACGTCCATCTGATTGGTAGGTTTGAGGTGAACCTAGTGAGGCAGCGACTAGTCTGTCTGCCGCGTGTGTGCAGCACCATGATGGGCTTGCTAGAGCCGTTATACTGCTCGTTGGAACCAAGATTGGCAAATCGTAAGGTGATACGAGGTGGATTGTGGTGGACTCTGGTAGTCACCACGTCATTTGAAGTTGAGGTTGAGTATGCCTCACTGAAACGTATATATGTTTATGTTTAAATCTTGGTGAGACTTGTCTGGGACAGCTCATGATGTTGAAGTACCAACAAGAGAGTCATCAAGTCGTCGTTGATTCGATC
This sequence comes from Haberlea rhodopensis, assembly GCA_907163345.1. NCBI lineage: Eukaryota > Viridiplantae > Streptophyta > Magnoliopsida > Lamiales > Gesneriaceae > Haberlea > Haberlea rhodopensis. The sequence goes on along the minus strand of CAJQUN010000034.1, from coordinate 2,740,546 downwards.
TGGGAATCCATGTATTTGGGATGCAATGGGTTTATTGCATGTCCTTTCAAATTTGAAACTCTGTGGAGTCTCGATTGTTTATTTTTTTTGACCAGGATGTGGTTCTTGGGATATCCGGAGGTGGACATCTTGTGAGATGTCTTTTGTATGAATATGTGGCCGTGAGTTGCACAAATTGAGTTGCAGCGATGCGACTGCTCCTTCGATGGAGGAGGTTTGAAAGTGGAAACCAGGTTTGGTATGTGTACACCGTGGTATACTAGTGTTTCCCTCGTAACGATGTATGTTAGACATCGTGAATTATGATAAAAGATGTCATTGGGTGATACCTACGATAAAATCGGGAGCGATTCGAATCCTTGCAGTTCCAGTTGACTAACTACTTTTGGATTATTAGCGTTGAGTGGTGCTGACGCTCTTTGACGTTATGATGGATTTGAAGTCTATTCCACTCCAGAGTTTGACACGAGGTCAACGTTCTCACGGTTGAGGTGTCATTCAGGATGCGTTCTTACTGGTGGTATTAGAACTAAGGATGACTGTCTGATCTACAGTCGTAAGTATTGGTTGTTTTGCAGTCATGAGGGACTGACTTTTGGAATGACCCGCATCGAGGTACGTTTTGCCTCTTGGGTGATAGGTTGGTTTTGGTAAGTTGCTCTGTTTCAGAGTTTGAAGAGAGGTAAGTACCCTCGCGGTTTTTAAGACGATTCTGATATGGTCAGGAAACGAGGTTATGGCTTCATGTTGTTGTGTAGCCCGGGTGTTATGTGACACCGGTGCAAATTTCGAGGACGAAATTCTTTTAGTGGGGGATATTGTGATGACCAGAAATTATGGATGTTAATCCCGGAGTGTTAATAACCCGTAAAGTTGTTTTACGTGGCAATTTGGAGTTTAATCGAGGTGTTGGGCCTTCTGGGCTCGTCTATTTGAGTAGTTGGGATCGTTGGATCCCGAGGTTGAGATCGTATTCTCATTTCGGTGAAAACCTGTGAGTTGGGTTTTTAGTGTGACTCGGAATCTCGGGTGCTTGGTGTGGGCACCGGTAGGGGGTTTTTGAGTTAGAGAGAGAATTTTTGAAAACAGATGATTTTTAATGAATCATGATGTATTTGTGGGGCTATTAGTATTTCGGGGTATTTTTGCTATAAATACCAGTTGAGCCCGAGATTTTAATTATCGGAACCATTTCAGCACCTTATTTCTCTCTCTCCTCCCGCGCGCCCCTTTCCCGATCCCCTTTGACCCACGCGACTTCAGGCCGTTCGCCCGCCGCCGTCCGGCCGCCGTTCGGCGCGTGCCACCCGCCGTTGGGTTCGTCTCTCCGAGGCGTAGCTATTCATACCATTAATTTGAAGTTTGGTCGCGATTTGAGCTCGGATTTGCCAGAAAAGCGTAGGGTTCGAAACTGGAGTTCATCCGATTTTTGGGGCTCGATTTTGGTATGATTTTGGTACGATTATTCTGGTGTTTTTGGGGCATTTTTTAGCTGTTATTGAGTCGATGATTTCATACTTTCATGGTTCGAAAATTTGTTGCTTATGGATTCGAATTTGAACGCTGATTTTGTGAGTTAGGGTTCGAAAATTTGGGTTTTTGGCATGAGGATGATGATTCTTGTTGTTATTCGATTAATTCATGTTTAAATGAATTATGATGCTTAATTGGGATCGAATTGAGATGTTATGTTCGAATTTTTGCCCTAATTTGGTGAGGGTTTGATTTCGATTTTGGGGTTTTGGCTATGGGTTGATGATTCATGTTAGAGATCGTTTATTACATGTTTTAGATGATTTATGATGGTTGGTTGGGTTCGAATCGTGATGCTAGGGTTCGAATTATTGAAGGTGTTCTTGGGCAATTTTTCGATATGTCGCATTCGTTTTCCCTCCCTGCATGTACCCTGCCCCGGGTCTTTTAAATGATTTATTGTAGTGTGTTGACAATATTTTGAGGGTTATGGATGTGCTTGAGCATGGGTTACGTGTTCGTAAATAATTGTGAATTATTTATCGTGTTAGCACATCGTTCCTCGGGGCATGGAACTCGAGCAAGGTTTGGCTCGGACTTCGAGGATTTAAGGTACGTTTAGCGTACGAGCATAGTTTAAATGATGTTTTTACAAGTATGATGCATGATTTAAAATACATGAAATGTTTTACTATGATGGTACCGGGACTTGGTTACGTTATGTTGATTCACATGGTGAAATGCTTAGTGCCGCTATGAAGCGAGCAAATGATGGGGTGTGGTTGCTACGGAGCAAACACCGATAGTATGATGCTACTTTGAAGTAAGAAATGAAAATGTGGTATTTGATTAGATATCTAGGATATCTGTATTTTATTCCCTATTGGTAATGAATAGGAACAGAGACGTAGTTAATCAGAGAAGTGATTAACTAGTATCGGAAGTTAAGGAAATCTCAATATGATATCTAGAATTATGATAATTGCTAGATAAAGAAAGATGTTATGAAATGTTGTTAAATTGAAACTTGCTAGGGTTAACCAATATGATGATTAACTGCATATTCAGGATTTGATGATTTATCTGTTTTGAGAACAGGGTTATTACAGGGGTACGCTATGATGAGGATGATACCATCCAGGAAGTATCACATATGTTCCACAATATTTACATTTTCGTAAATTATGTATTATGTCATTATGATTATGAAATTGTGGAATTGGTATGCTCACCCCGTTGGGGGCTGTCTCTGTTGGGGCAGGTGAACAGGTACATCGATGGCTTTGGAGATGAGCTCGAGCTGTTGATTGGATGTACTCCCAGGATCGTGGTACTAGGGCTTGATGGAGCACGGTATCGTATAGAGTACTTATATACCCATGAGGGTTATATACATATTCATGATGCTCGCATGTGAGCAAGATTATACTTGTATATGGGTTGTATATAAAGGCATGAGCCTTTCTCTCTTTCATTCTATGTTGCATGCAATTAGAGGTAGAATTGCTAAATGATATGAGAGTCATTGGTGTATTGTGGGTGTTGAAACCCACTTTTGTTGTCATATGTGTGGTGTCTTCCCTGGCTGGGAATTTACTTGATATTGCTGTATTCTGATGAGTGTTATGTCTTCCCTGGCCGGGAATTATGTTATGCGTTGTGCTTTTATTTCGGGATAGCTCTATTTATGGGGAGACTCTGCCCAAATTTTTATAGAAGTCCACAATGTAAAAAGTGGTGTAATGGGCGAACCCTATGAGTCTGTTGTTGTTAGGATGATGAGCTTATAACACTGTATGTTAAAGAAAACTTTGTAATTGCCATTCAATGGTAAAGTATCATCTGAGTTTCCCGAATAATTTTATTGAAAGCATGTGCCACACATAATGATTAATACACTAATCAAGGGTTAAGTATATGAGGTCCTTACAAGTTGCATGCCGATGCATGATTGAATTAAAGTAAATTTTTTTAAAGGCTCGATCGTTCGAGCACAGTAGCTCAATCGATCGAGCGGACCAGAAAATTTCTGGTTGGTTTGCTACAGGAGCTCGATTGATCGAGCGGGGTGCTCGATTGTTTGTCCATTGATGTTTGGGGTGCAATTTTTGGTCAAATATTGCCTCCAAATGGTATCATTTGGACTTGACTTTTGGACTACTATATAAACAACATAACCCCACTTGTTTTAAAAAGAGAATTTTCGAAATTCATTCATATTTTTTAGTGAAATTTGAGAGCATTTGTTGTTCATCAAATTGAGTGCTTTGAACCTTTGTGATTTGAATACTTGTGATTTGGAGTGCTCCTATCATAAGTCATAGTCGTTGTATCTTGGGAGGCAAATTGCCATAGCAAAACGCTAGCACCATAGCGGTGCAATATTGTCTTAAGGACGGAGATTACAAATCTCGCCTCGACATAAAATTTTTTTTGAAGCCATTGTTATTTTTTCCTGAGATACACTTTGAGAGAAATTTTGTACAACGATCTTAAGACAATATCGAGCAATTCAATGGCTTCTTCGAGTGCAACGACTCCTGTTCACCATGGTGAAAGGCCTGAAACGTTCAATGTGAACGACTTCAAGCGGTGGCAACAAAATATGTTATTTTACTATACCACGCTAAGTTTGGCAAGGTTCTTAACCGAGGAGCCTCCTACGGTTGAAGAAGGAGAGACTGACACCCAAAAGAGGGCTGCTTTGGATGCATGGAATCAAAACGACTTCCTATGCAAGAACTACATCCTAAACGGGTTAGACAATAAATTATATAATGTTTATTATCTTGTAAAAACAACAAAGGAACTCTGGGCATCGCTGGAAAAGAAGTACAAATATGAGGATGCCGGCATGAAGAAATTCATAGTTGGACAGTTCTTGGATTTCAAGATGGTTGATACCAAGCCTGTGATGGCGCAAGTGCAAGATCTACAAGTGATCTTGCATGATATTCATGCGGAGGGAATGAGTCTAAGTTATTCATTCCAAGTAGCCTCTATGATTGAGAAATTGCCTCCTATGTGGAAGGACTTCAAGAACTATCTCAAATACATACGAAATGAGATGAGTCTTGAAGACCTTGTGGTTCAATTACGAATCGAGGAGCACAACAAAGTTTCCGAGAGGAAGGCGGGTAGGTTTCAAATGGAACCACAGGCTAACCTAGTTGAACAAAGAACCGGATCAAAGCGTAAGTTTGACGGTACGGCCTCCAACAGTGGCAAGGCGAAAAAGTTCAAAGGAAAATGCTATAAGTGTGTGTTAGTTCCGGATTTTAAAGATGACAAAACGGATCAGAACGGATCGATGCCCAAAGCAGATCACGCCGATATGGTCTATCGCAAAATCAGAACGGATCGATGAACATCAGCCTGCCCAGAGCAAAGCACGAGACCAGCTCAATAATAATCAGATCAGAGCAGACAAGGTTGAATAAGCGTCGTTCTTCAGTCCGAATCATTAACGGCTATTTATTGTAGCATTTACTGATGCAATTAATGTTGAAAAAGACCAGAGACTGAAGATTACCTTAAAAGGTAAGAAGACAAAGAGGAGCTCACCTGACAGTCCCCGAAAGCATAGACCAGAATAGCAAATGCTTAAAAGAATAAGACTGTAGCTTATTCAGAGACTGAGCAGAGTCAATAGTTGCACGAAAAAGGAAATAATGTCGTTGGTACAATCAACTATATAAGGATACAACTAAAGAGCTCAAAGTGTGAGACCCCGTTATCTAAGAAGATACTAAGGTGCAATTAAGAGAACTAATCATATTCATATATCAGAGTGTTAGGCCGTGTTGATATCCTGAGCTCATAGAGATTACAGTACCAAAAGAATTTCAAAGGGGATTAGTTACATTTCTTAGTAACAGCGTGTAAGACTATAGTTCTAGTACACTCCTTGTAGAAACTATACAAATGAAACTCTGTTCTGCTAATCCTGTAGCACTCCTTAAAGCTCAATGTGTCAACCCCGACCCTTGTTCTCTGTAACAAATGCACCTACAAAGACAACCCCCAACACATGAGCACATCATAATTCATATTCAACATAATATGAATGTAAAGCGTAAATGCATAAATCATAAAGAATACTTCCTGCATTCCAATGCATTTCATACGCCCATTTAGGTTGTCCCTGTACCATAACTCATAATCAAATCAATATATGATATTATGGCTTCTTTAAATAAATGTCATGACATTACTTCACTTCTTAACTCTTTACTTTAATCCTTAGTCAGTTTATCATCAGTGTATTTTAATGCCCCTCGCTTCATAACTTTATTAATAAGCGGTACTTCTTCTTCGCTTCTTCATACACGCGGTATCTCTTCCTCGCTTCGTATGGCATACCTCGCCTCCATGTGCAAGCGAGCCTCCCCCCTCACGCTCCACATTTTTAGCGGTATAAGCGGTAAGCATTAAAATCATCACAGTGATAACCCTGACTCGTGGAATACACATCATTTATTCCACAACATACATATGCAACAACAATGCATAACAATATGTATCATAACTCATAATGCACAACTTTGCATCTATCATGTGTCAAATAGACAGACATAAAATACATGTTACCGTTGGGATGCCCGTACGTCGCTTACGTACCTTTCCAAAATATGGTGTGTTGCAGGACTCTATCCCCTGCGTTGTGTGGCTATCTGTGAAGGCTCTACACAAGTGCACAACACAATATTAGATGCCAATAATAGTCCCATAACCAAGATCTCATCAAATTACAAAATTCCATATTTTTCAACATTCTGTGACCTTCGAACGATCGGCACTTCAAGCTCGATCGATCGAGAAGATGCTTAATTCAATGCCCAAGTTCTGCCTCACTCGATCGATCGAAATGGTATCACCGATCGATTGAGGACCTTCAGCGATCGATCGAGAAATCCTCCGATCGATCGAGCCCCTTCTATGAAAATATTCTGCCTCGATCGATCGATCGAGAAGGAATTCCGATCGATCGAGCTACCCTGTAATAACGCGATTTCCAGAATTCTTGAACACCTATCTTCATACCATTCAAACTAGCATATTAGACATACAACATGCTTGAACAAACATGCTAATAGTTACAAGGTACTACCTTGAGTGTAATCAAATCAAAGTTCTACCCCAAACGTAAACCCACATGCTTGAAAATCACCCAACAACATCAGCACTCAACCAAGCTTTCTGGAAACAGGGTAACATGATTTTGTTCCAGAATTTTCGAACACATATTTTCAAACCAACAAATCTACCACATAACACATATAACATGCTCATATAAACATGCTAGGAACTTCATAAAAACACCATTTATGAACTTAAATCGAAGGTTTAATAAAACCTAAGCTAGCATGCCATCTTTTCACCAAGTAAAAACATGGACTTAAACAAAACTTAACCAGAACTGAACATGGCTTCTCACCCTCTTTTGCTCCGATTTTTGCAAGGTTTCCAAGCAATGAAAATGGAAGATCTCCTCCCAATTTTGCTTAGCAGCTGCTGGACGGTTTTTGGGAGAGAAATGGAGGAATTTAAGGCATGGAAAGGTGGAGTGGGAAAAGGGGCAAGTGGTAAGGGTGAGCAGCTGGCAGCAGGGTATGGGTCATGGGGGGTGGTTGGGTGGTGGGTCATGTGATGTGTCATGTTTTGGTCCCGGTATTTAGCACGATGTATTAAAATATCCTCACATGATATTTTATAGTATTTACTCATAAAATACTTCAATTTCCCAATTAAACATGCTACACCAAAACAATAAACACATCCCAAATAATTATGCCACAACCCAAAATTCCCAACATATGTCACATGCACCCTGAAATGCATTTCCCCACTATTATTAATTAAACCCTATGAATTAATATGTGATGACCAGAGATTAGGGATGTTAATCCCGGAGTGTTAATAACCCCTAAAGTTGTTTTACGTGGTGATTTGGAGTTTAATCGCGGTGTTGGGCCTTCTGGGCTCATTTATTTGGGTAGTTGGGATTGTTGGATCCCGAGGTTGAGATTGTATTCTCATTACGGTGAAAAATCTAAGAGTTGAGTTGTTGAAGTGTCTCGGAATCTCGGGTGCTTGTGTGAGCACCGGTAGGGAGTTTTGGAGTTAGAGAGAGAGTTTTTGAAAACAGATGATTTTTAATGAATCATGATGTATTTGTGGGGCTATTAGTATTTCGGGGTATTTTTGCTATAAATACCAGTTGAACCCGAGATTTTAATTATCGGAACCATTTTCCTCATCTTGCTTTCTCTCTCCCCGCGTACGCCATTCCCGATCCCCTTTGACCCACGCAGCTTCAAACGCCGCGCCCGCCGTCGTCCGGCTGCCGTTCGGCGCGTCCGACCCGCCGCCGGCTTCGTCTCTTCCAGGCGCTCCTCCCCATACCAACAATTCAAAGTTTGGTCGCGATTTGAGTTCGGATTTGCCAGAAAAGTGTAGGGTTCAAAACTGGAATTCGTTCGATTTTGGGGCTCGATTTTTGGTACGTTTTTGGGGCTTTCTTTCAGGTGTTATTGGGGCATTTTGGTGCTTAGTTTGGGTCGAAAATTTCTTGCTTTGTGGTTCAAAGAAATTGGTTGCCAATTGATTCGATTTTCATGCTGTTTGAATGAGTTAGGGTTCGAATTTTGGGGGTTTTGGCTTGGGGATGATGATTCTTGTTGTTAATCGATTAATTCATGTTTAGATGAATTATGGTGTTTAATTGGGTTCGATTTGTGTTGTGAGGGTTCGAAAATTTGTGGGGAATTCTTGAGCAATTTTCGATATTATCTCCTTCGATTTCCCTCCCTGTTTATGCCCTGCCCCGGGTCTTTTAAATGGTAAATTGTCGTGGGTTGACAATAATTTTCTATATAAGGGATATGGGTGTGCTTGAACATGGGTTGCATGTTCGTAATTAATTGTGAATTATTTATCGTGTTAGCACATCGTTCCTCGGGGCATGGGACTCGAGCAAGGTTTGGCTCGGACTTCGGAGATTTAAGGTACGTGCGACGTACGAGCATTACTTTATATAAGAGCATTGTGAAATGCATAATGTGTTTTAATTGCATTAGATGGTTGTGGGTATGGCTATATATATATGTGTTGATATGACTATGGATCGACCTAGTCTTGACATCGCTGCCACAAGTATGCGTAATACTAAAGTAGTATAACCTTACATGAGATATGGGGTACTGGGTTTATATGACTATTGTAGGGCATTTGAGATGCCTGCGTAGGGCATTTGAGATGCCTGAGAATGATCGTTGGATCATGTATTCATTGTAAGACATGTGAGATGTCTAAGTGAAATGGAGAATTGGTAAAATAAATGCTAGGCATTTGAGCTATCTGTGATTGGTAGCAAAGTCGAAAAATCAGTATTAGATATCGAGATATCTATATTTGTATGTATAATGAATTTGGAATCATTAATTATTGATACTTGAGAACCAGGCATGCTATGAGTTAAATCAATGTGTTGATTTACTGATTGTTGAGATTTGATGAGTTTGATGATTGTGAGAACAGGGACAGTACACGGAATCCCGGATGAGGACGTTGCCATCCAGGGAGTATCATTTAAAATTCATTAGTATTTACTTGCGTTGTAAATTATGAATTTCATTATTGTGATTATGAGATTTTGTGTATTGATATGCTCACCCCGTTGGGGGCTGTCTCTGTTGGGGCAGGTGAACAGGTACATCGATGGCTGTGGAGCTGAGCTCGAGCTGTTGATTGGATGTACTCCCAGAATTATGGTACCAGGGCTTGATGGAGCACGGTATCGTATAGAGTACTAATATACACCCGAAGGTTATATACATATTTATGATGCTCGCATGTGAGCACGGTTATGCTTGTATATGGGTTGTATATAAAGGCATGAGCCTTTCTCTCTTTCATTCTATGTTGCATGCAATTAAGAGTAGAATTGCTAATGATATGAGAGTCATGGGTGTATTATGTGGGTGTTGAAACCCATTTATGTTGTCTTATGTGTGGTGTCTTCACTGGCTGGGAATTTACTTAGTGTTGCTGTGTTCTGTTGTGTATGTGTTTTCCCTGGCCGGGAACTATATATTGTGATGCGCTTTTATTTCGGGATGTCTCTTTTTATGGGGAGACTCTGCCCAAATTTTTATAAAAGTTTACCATGTGAAAAGTGGTGTAATGGGGATGGAAATGGGCGGAATCTATGAGTCTAAATGTGGGTAGAGATGATCTTAATGTTGAATATTAAAGAAATTTTGTAATTGTCATTCAATGGTAAAGTATCATCTGTGTTTCCCGATTGATTTTATTGAAAGCATGTGCCACACATAATGATTAATACACTAATCAAGGGTTAAGGGCTTGGGGTCCTTACATAATACGATTATCCCCATAACATAATTAATGATTAAAATCACATAATCATTTCGGGGATATCACACAAAGTGCTGATCCGATCAATCAAGAAACGAAAAGAAAACAAAAACAGCACAAGCTTAGAAGTCCTAATATTCTTGAGCCGAAAGTTTTCATAAGCACAACATATTGTAATATTTGATCATCATAGGATCATTGTGTGCATAGACAAGATCAGTCTGTCTTTTGTATTCTTTACTAAGATAGAGAAGTGAGAATCAATTGTAACTGTCAGACAGTGTGTGTCTGAACAGATCGAGAGACTAGGAGTTTCAGTCTGGTAGTGAGGTAAATCCAGCTGAATCGGGTTTGTACAACAGGATTGTATAAATCAAAGTCTTCTAGTGGAATCCTTCCTTAATTGGAAGAAGGTGAGACGTAGAAGGATTACATCACCTTCGAACTTCCAGAAACATATTCTGTCTTTTATCATTCCGCACTACGTTATTCTCTCAAAGCCATCGAGCCGTTCTTACCAGTCTAGAACAGATCGTTCCGCACTATTATTTTCAGTGATCTGTTCTGCTGACAAGTTGATTAAGAAATAGATTTCACTCACTAACCCGAGAGAAATCATAAAGAATTAATTTTAAAGGAGTGTTCATTCCTAACAAGTGGTATCAGAGCAGGTTATCTTAATCATCAAAGATACTTGGACTGATGGCATCATTCAACAAGATTCCTATGTTCTCAAAAGAAGACTATGATATTGGAGAATCAGAATGCAAGCTCATCTGGCAGCACAAGATGATGATATGTGGTTCGTCATCACTGATGGACCAATGAAAATTCTGAAAGTCAATACAGCAGCCGCCATTACTGGTGGTGAACCCCAAATGGTCGAGAAGGACAGATCCCTCTGGACGAATGAAGAAAGAAAGAAAGCAAATCTAGACAACGTAGCCAAAGACATCTTGTTCAAGACGTTGGACAAAAATATGTTCAGTAAAATCAAAATGTGCTCAACTGCTAAAGAAATTTGGGAGAAGATAGCACAGCTATGTGAAGGGAACGACCAGACTAAGGAAAACAAGCTGACTGTTGCTCTACAAAAATTTGAAAGCATAAAAATGAAGATTGGAGAAACTCTAAACGAGTTTGATGAAAGAGTCATTGGTATTATCATGAACTAAATGGTCTGGGCAAGGAATACTCTAACATAGATATTGCTCTGAAAGTAATGAGAGCACTGCCAAAGGACTGGGATGTCAAGACAATTGCAATGAGGGAGTCTAAAGATCTGAACAAAGTTGAACTCCACGATCTGTTCGCAGATCTTAAGGCGTATGAGTTTGAACTGATCACCAGAGGTGAAGCAGAGCCATTCATCTCTCAACCAAACAAAACACTGGCAACCATTCTAGACCAGACCACCCCCTCAACAGACCGATCTATCGAACAGATAAGTAATGATACTATGCCATTATTTATCAAGAAATTTGGTAAATTCATGTCTAAGAACAAACGAAATTTCAAACCTTCTCATCACTATAAATCGAGAAAAGACGATGCTGTTAATGACCAGGCTTGCTACAATTGTGGTAAGACCGGACACTTTATTGCAGATTTCACCAGACCGAAGAAAGATGAGAGAAAAGAAAGACATCGTGATGAAAAGAAAAAGAAGCATTACAAAGACCATAAAAATCATCATGGGAAGTCTCAAAAGGTTCTGATAGCAGAAGAAGGTAACAACAAGTGGGCTCAGACTGACTCAGAATCAGGAAGCTCTGAATATTCATCCAGCGAAAGCGAAGAGGATATTCAATGCCTAATGGCAGACGAAGTAATGAGTCAAACAGACGAGGTATTCGATCTTGACTCAAATGAATTCACACGTGAAGAGCTTATGTCTGCACTGCAAGACATGGCTAATGATTATAGAATATTAGCTGAATCATTTGAGAAAACTAAAGCTAAAGCCAATGATCAAATAGATGAGCATATCAAACCAAGCTGCTCTGAGCTAGGTGAATGCAATAATCTAAAGATCGAGCTGGATAGGCTGAAAATCTCTTACGATCAGTTCCATGAAGAAAACAAGAGAATTAGCACAAAAAATGCTAAGCTTTCTCATTTTTTCAAAACATGGACAAAATCAAGAGCATCACTGGATGAATTGCAAGAGGTACAAAGAAATGTAGGTGACATCACCGGCATATGCTTTGACATCAATGACTGCACCAAAGATGAATCTGAATTGTTGCTGGTAAAGAACAAAATCAAACAAATGACATTTGTTAGATCCAGCACAGTATATGAAAACGAAGTGCCTACAATTCAAACGGAAGTCTCCTTCGGGGATCAAGGTTTGAGAAAATGAATTGGATACGTTGACCAAGCCAAAGAAAAGGCACCAGCAAACTTTGTGTCTATCAGACCAAACCTAAGGGTGCAAGATCTAAGGCAAGGAAGACCATCCAACTACTATAACTCAAAACCAGTTCAACGAAGATATAGATTACCTTATAAGAATCAAAGGCTTCCATATTGCACACATCATCATACACAATATCGAAACAGATCAGCTCACATCACACCAGACACACACAAGCCATTAAAGCTGATTCAGGTGTGGGTTCCCAAAGGGCTAATCCGTTCTGGACCCAAGTAGGATTGGGTACCAACAGTAATTATGTTTGATGACAGGTACTGAAGAAACAGGTGTCGGACTGATACTTAGACAGTGGGTGTTCTCGTCACAAGACAGGAAACGTTGAGCTGCTGTCTGAAGTCACAGATTGCACTGGTCCAAAGATTATCTTCGGGGATAATTCAAAGGGTAAGACCGTGGGCAAGGGTAAGATTGTCCATGGTAATATTACTATCAATGATGTGCTATTAGTTGAAAATCTATGCTATAATCTGATTAGCATAAGTCAATTATGTGATAATGGTTATGCTGTAGAATTTCACAAACACACTTGCACTGTTAAAACGTCAGATGGTATGACCATGCTTGTAGGAATCAGAAATGGAAACACATATAAGATTAACTGGAATTCTGCTCAACCTGATAATCCTACTTGCTTCATCGCTAATAATGATAATAAACACTGGCTATGGCATAAACGCTTGAATCATCTCAACTTTAAGACTATCTCTAGCATGTGTAAACATGATTTAGTTGTCGGTCTGCTCAAGATCGGCTTTGCCAAGGATAAGATCTGTGAAGCTTGCCAAATGGGCAAACATATCAGATCATCCTTCAAAAACAAGAATGCCAAATCATCCTCTCGCTGCTTAGAACTATTACATATGGACTTGTTTGGACCTATACCTATAACAAGTTTAGGGGGAATGCGGTATACTCTTGTTGTTATTGATGACTACTCACGCTTTACATGGACTATATTTTTGAGCAGTAAAGATCAGACCGGTCCGAAGTTGATCAAGCTGCTGAAACGCACTCATAATGAGAAATCATCAAGCATAGATAGGATTTGAAGTGACAAAGGCACTGAATTCTCAAATCAGAATCTTGAATCCTTTCTAGAAGATCAAGGAATTAAGCATGAATTCTCAGCCGCTCGAACTCCTCAACAAAATGGAGTTGCAGAACGAAGGAACAGAACACTTAAGGAGGCAACAATGACAATGCTTGCAGATTCTGGTATTTCCCAAAAGTTCTGGGTAAAAGCTGTAAATACTGCATGCTACACTCAAAATCGATCCATGATTAATAAGAAGTTAAATCTAACTCCATATGAAGTATGGACAGGTAACAAACTGTCCATCTCTCACCTTCATGTATTTGGTTGCAGATGTTTCATTCACAATAATGGTAAGAATCATCTGACAGCATTCGAAGTTAAGTCAGATAATGGAATATTCTTAGGATATTCATCCAATAGTAAAGCTTTTCGCGTCTTCAATAATCGAACTTTAACTGTAGTAGACAGTTCATGTAGTGTTTGATGAATCCTTGTGTATTGAAGGTAACAAGGAACTAATTCAAAATTAGATGAAAAATATCCATCTCGAAGCTAACAGTGATGATGAGATTGTAGCTAACAGGTCAAGAGACAATCCACCAGAACCTGAAGTACCAGATAGACCGGATCAATGCACTGAAGCTCTTCCAGATCAAGCCGATCCGGAGGTTCTGAACTCTAATATTAAAGCAGATGTTGATAATGTTACTACTACTAATCCATCTGGACCAGATTATCCAGAGTCAAGCTATCGATGTACAAAAAGGCATCCACCTGATCTAGTAATTGGGAGTCCTTCTGCACCCATAAGAACCAGAGGACAGATGATGGATGAATTCACTCATGCCGCTTTTATATCTAATCTGGAACCCAAACAGATTGATGAAGCTTTGACTGATTATAACTAGATAAAAGCCATGCAAGAAGAGCTTAATCAATTTGAACAAAATCAAGTCTGGAGACTAACCCCCAGGCCAAGTGGTCTGCCTATTATTGGAACTAGATGGGTTTTTAGAAACAAGCTAGATGCAGATGGAGTGGTGGTTAGAAACAAGGCCAGACTGGTGGCTCAAGGCTTCCGACAAGAAGAATGAATTGACTTCGATGAATCTTTTGCACCAGTTGCCAGACTTGAAGCAATCCGAATACTTCTTGCATTTGCTACTTTTAAAGACTTCAAAGTATATCAAATGGAAGTAAAGAGTGCTTTTCTAAATGGTAAGCTTCAGGAGGAAGTCTACATTGAGCAACCTCATGGATTTCAGAACCACTCATTTCCAGATCATGTATATCTGCTGAATCAAGCAGTATATGGACTGAAACAAGCTCCAAGAGCATGGTATGATACTCTATCTCAAGTTCTTGTGAACCACGATTTTCAGATCGGCTTAGTGGATAAAACGTTATTTAAATTTATTAAGGGGGAACATACTTTATTAGTTCAAATTTATGTTGACGATATTATTTTTGGGTCAACTAACCCCAAACTCTGCGAGAAATTCTCTAAGTTAATGCAGGGACAATTTTAAATGAGTATGATGGGAGAACTATCATTTTTGTTGGGTCTCCAAGTCAAACAGCTCAGCAATGGTATCTTTATCAATCAGACCAAGTATACCAAAGAGCTTCTCAAAAGATTCGGAATGGAGACTTGTTCAACTGCGTCAACTCCAATGAGTCCTTCAATTAAGCTAGATAAAGACGAAGGGGGAACAGCAGTTGAAGTAACCATGTATCGAGGTTTGATCGGATCGCTATCGTATCTTACAGCGAGCCAGCCTGATATTATGTTTTCAGTATGCATGTGCGCTAGATTTCAGTCGGATCCGAAGCAATCTCACTTTATTGCTGCTAAGCGCATTCTTAAATACCTAAAATGATCTCAGAACGTTGGTCTTTGGTATTCCAAAGATTCAAATTTCAGTTTAGTTGGATATTCAGATGCAGACTATCCTGGGTGTAAGATTGATCGCAAGAGCACCAGTGGCATCTGTCAATTTCTAGGTGAAAGATTGATCTCGTGGTTTAGCAAGAAGTAAACATCAATTGCCACATCTACAGCTGAGACGGAATATCTTGCCGCTGGAAGTTGTTGCGCTCAAATGCTCTGGATTCAACATCAGCTCAGAGATTATGGCATTCAAGCTGTTGAATCTCCGATGTTTTGTGACAACACTAGTGCCATTGCAATAACGTATAATCCAGTTTTGCACTATCGAACAAAGCATATTGATATCAGACATCATTTTATTCGAGATCACGTTGGCAAAAAGGAAATTCGGATTGAACATATTTCAACAGACCAGCAAGCAGCAGATATCTTCACCAAACCACTCCCTGAGGCTAAGTTTAATTATTTTCGTCAAATTCTTGGTTTAATAGATTTATCTTGATATTTTAGAGGTGTCTTTCTTTTTGCTTTAAAGATTGTATACTGGCATAGATCGATAATACAACGATCAGAAAGACACAGACCGGTCCGAACTTTCAGACCGATCTCTGTCAAATCTGATATTATCCCATGATCTGTCTGGTCAACCAGTCTTTAACACAGTAATTGTTCAAAACAGCCCGGACTGATTGAATTTTAACCGCCTTATCTCTCTCTCATCCTGTCCGTTTATTTTGAATTACTTAAATATCAGTCATCGAGATACAGACACGTGTCCTCTCTCTCCTATTTAGTTGGCTGAGCATATCACTTTCATTTCACTTTTTACGAATTACTGCTGGCTGTTTCTAACTTTCACATATTTCCAGTTTCTCCGCATTCTTCTTTACACATTCAAATGGCCACTATGACTCACAACTCTCTATGTTCAAATCTTTAGAATCTTCTGGATTAAGGAACTTTCTGGAATACGGGACGGTAGTTTACGAGTCGGAGATTCGAGAGTTGTTCGCCAATGCTGTGTCTCAGAAGACGTTCATCTCCACCTCCGTCAAGGGCAAATCTTTTGATATTTCTCAGACGACGCTGTCAAAGACCTTTGGTCTTCCCAACACCGGACTGACTGATTTTGGCCACATCCCTCAGGCCACTATCACCAATCTTCAGGGGAAAGTATCTATTTTTGGCCACAGACTGCAGCCATCCTTCAAGAAGAAGGAAATGTTGTTTCATTTTCAAGTTCTCTGTGAGATTGTTGGCAAGCCACTATTGGGAAAAGCCGGAAGCTATGACGCCGTCACTGTCAAAAAATTCCGGGCCATGGCTGCTATCCACTCTGGACAAAAGATGAATTGGTCCGCGATCTTATTTGGAGTCCTACTTGAGACGATCATTGCATCTAAACAGGCTGTCTGCTTTGCTGTTCCTCTCAGCAAGCTATTGGAGACACTGGACATCGAGCTGGGAAAGCCGTATGCTCTCAGCCCCTTCAAGATTCTCAACCCCAAGGGTTTGGCACTACTTAAGTCCAAAAGTGCTCCATCCACTCCCTCTGATCTGGTGACTGTTAAGGTTGAACGAGGCCAAGAACAGGCTACTGCTCAACAATCTCGAGTCAAGCGCAAACTGACAATCCAGACTGACTCAGAGGAAACTCAGTCTACCTCTGCTCCTTCATCTCCAGCCAAGCCTCTTCCAAAGAAGCCAAGAACCCAGATCACCAAGCCCATGTCAACCATAAATATCAAAACCATACCTATCTTGCCCTCAACGAAAGCCACCCCTGCAACCCAAACTCCAACTCAACCTTCAACAGTTCCATCCACTGTACCCAAAGTCACCATCCGAGTCCCTTCTGCCATCCCTATAGTCAAGGGCATTGTTATCAAAGAATTAGGGGACTACACCCAATCAAGGATTAAGCCCTCGTCTCCCATCGGCAAAGGCAAGGCAGTTCTAGCTGAGCCTCTCTCTTCAAAACCCAAGTCAGCCGCTCAAACTGCATTCGACATCGCCATGGAAGATGTTGAAGAAAAAGTAAAGGAGCTTACTGTGGTATTTGATGAATGGGTTGCATACAGAACGATCAACCACTTTGATCTGTTCTTCGGCAAGCTGAAGAGACTTCACAAGATGGAACAAGAAGTCCTTAAAGGGACAGAAACTGATGACGTACGGATTGCAGTCCATCGCAAAGAATTGTTCCAGGCTAACCACAGGCTCAGACTGGCAAACTTGCTTATTGCAGAGATGGATATTCATGCTCTTCACTTGGCTGTTCATTTTCAACGACAGAAGCTCAACATATCCACTCCAGTTCCCAGCCCGGATCACCCATCTGCGAGCAAGACTATTGTCGAACCATTCATTGAGCCAATTCTTTCTGGTACAGCGGAGCAGCCACTGACTAATGCTCTGTCTGTAGCAGATACTGAAGCCATGGATGTTTTGCTGGACTCTCCAACAAATTCCATCCCCCTGACATCCTCAGTCTCCCACATGCAGCACAGTCCCCCTGATCACTTTCCGGACCATTTTTATGCTGAAGCCCCATCTCTGGCTAAGTCACTTCAACTCCTTTCTGATAACTGTCTATCTCTATCTCAACGAGTCATAGAAGTTCATCAGAGTCAAAGGTCTACATTCTTGGATTTTGAATCCTTCAGAGATAAGATGATGGCTAGTATTAGCGGTATTCAGCGCGGACTGAATGATCTGTTCCCTCAGCAAACTTCATATAAAAACAGTCTGAGAAAAGAACAGATCGAGCTGGCCACTGAAGTTCGGGCTTCCGTCGCCAAGTCCCTTATTGCTCAAGACACTCGTCTGGATGCTATCAGCGCTCAGCTCGCACAGATCGTTGATTTCTTCAGGAGATTGCTGCTGACAAAAAGGGGGAAAAGAGAAAGGATTTCAAGCGACGTCAACAGTCTTCAGCGAAGAAGTAGATGTCTATATAAGTCAGACATGTAAATGTATATCGGATTTTTATTCAATAAAAATCAGAGTTCTTATCTAAGTCTTAGTTCATTTATTTTGAACAAAATGACTTAATCGATCCGAACTACAACTTAACTATGTTCATTTATTTTGAACAAAAAGACTTAATTGATCCGGAAGAAAGCGCTTCAGAACTTTTGTTGAGCCTTAAACGCATGGTTGTGTTTAATGAGTTAATTTATCTCCGGATTATTTTTGAGTTTTGATGATCAACAAAACTTGTGTTTGTTATACTAATGTATCTACTTAGTGTGCAGATTAAGTGATGAAAAGTGGATTGGCTTGAAGAAAATCGATTTTGCATGTTCTGGCACGGATCGCCCCAGGCGATGGTGACCATCGCCCTAGGCGGTGGCAGCCAGGAGCGACATCGCCCTGCACATTGACTGAAGCGATGCCGAGGACCGCGCGCAGGGGGAGAAGGCCCGAGGCGATGAGCTGATCGCCTGAGGCGATGCGTCGAACGCCTGAGGCGATGAGCTGATCGCCTGAGGCGATGAAGATTTTGGACATGCTGAGGCTACGATCTTGATTTTTGTGATTGATCGCCTGAGGCGATCTACCGATCGCCTGAGGCGATGCGTGTAATCTGCTGACCGTTGGGGGACGGCAATGGAGATCGTCTGAGGCAATGGCTGAGGCGATCGACGAGTGATTCAAGCCTTATGTGTAGCAACGGCTAGTAGGAGCCTAGGGGGCCTCTTACACTATAAATATGGATGCTTTGGAGCATTTTGAAGCTAAGAAACAAGTCTACAAACTTCTCAAAGCTTTGCTATATTCAAATTTTATTATTGCATTGCAATCTCCATACATTGTTATTGTATTGGAGCTTGTAATCCTTTTCTCTTGATAGAGTCTTGTTGTCTTCATGTGAGTACACCGTGAAGGTGTTAGTTGGTTTATTGTAAAGGTCCTCCAACACCAAAGAAAGTTGGAAAATTGTAAAGTCGCCAACAAGTGAAGTTGGTGCATGTGTTGTGGCTATCCTTGGAGCCCTTAAGGCCAAGAAGACTCGTGAAGAGTGTTGGTAGCTCGGGAAGAGCTTTGTGTACTCGTGAAGAGTAGTGTGCTCGGGAAGACCGTTGTAAACTCGGGAAGAGTTTGTTTTGTGGCTAACTTGGAGCCCTCAAGGCCAAGATCAATTGTTCTAGTGGAACCTCGGTTGGAGGTTATCTAACCGGGAATAGGAGATGTAGGCGATTCATCGCCGAACTTCTTTAACAAATTCTTTTGTTATTTACCTCTTTATTTCTTTACGCATTTATTTATTTGTTTACTTCTTATTTTCTTCTATTTATCGATTGACTTAAGCCTTCCGCAAGCGCAAACTCTTTTAGTTTTGCAAACTCATTTTAAAAAGCTAAAGTAGCCAAGGAATCTCATTCCCCCCCCCCCTTCGATTCCAACAAGTGGTATCAGAGCCATTTGATTTGTGTTTTAAATCAAAATTTTATATGGATAATTTAGCAAGTGAGTTTGCTCAAGGTCAATCGACAAATAGACTTCCGCTCTTCACGGGTGATAATTTCGGCTATTGGAAAAATAGAATATCTCTATATATTCAATCCGTAGATTATGACCTTTGGAAGATCATTGTGAAAGGTCCACACATTCCTCTAAAGGAAGTTGGGGGAATAAGTGTTCCCAAAGGAATGGACGACTTCACAAAAGCGGACATGATTTTTATTTCACAAAATGCTAAAGCTATAAATATTTTGCATTGTGCTTTAGATATGAAGGAGTACAACCGGATCTCAATGTGCTCTACAGCAAAGGATATATGGGACAAATTGAAAATTTGTCATGAAGGAACTAATCAAGTGAAGGAGACCAAGATTGACCTACTACAACTCAAATATGAGACATTTGAGATGGAGTCCGGAGAAGAGGTGGATTCAATGTTTAGAAGGCTAACTCAAATAATAAATGAGCTTGCCCAACTTGGAGAGAAGTACCCTCCAAAGCAAATATGGAGGAGAGCTTTAAGAGTCTTGCCAAAGGAGTGGGATGCAAAGAGGACGGCCATCATCGAGTCCAACAAAGGAGAGAATGCTTCATATGACCTTGATGAGCTTCATGGCACATTGGTGACCCATGAACTTGAAGTATCTACAAGAAAAGAACTTAAGGAGGATGATAGATCCAAAAGAAATGGGATTGCCTTGGGTGGAAGAAAAGATCAATCCGATGATGAAGAAGATGATAATGATGAAGAGATGATCTTGTTCACTAAGAAGTTCAAGAAGTTCTTCAACAAACATAACAAGCCAAAGACCTCTAGTGCTACCAAAAACGAATCCACACATGAGGTAACTTGTTATAATTGTCAAGAAAAAGGTCATTATGCTAACAAATGTCATAGGAAGAAGAATGAGAACAAAGGGAAGAAGAAGGCGTTTATAGCCACATGGAGTGATAATGACTCCGATGAAGAAGAAGCAACAAACCTTTGTCTTATGGCCAAAGAAGATGACATAGATGAAGGAGGTGAAAGCGACGATGAGGTACCATCTTTTGATGAACTTTTAGATTCCTATCATGAACTCATTGATGCTCTTGGAAAAACCAAGATGAGTAACAAATTACTCAAACTTGAGATTGCTAAGAAAGATGAAGAAAATAATTCATTGAAAAATGAATTAAATTCTTTAAAGACATCTTTTTGCAAATTTAGTGAAAGTAGTCTAAAGATGAATGAATTGCTTGGCTTGCAACGTTGTAGCTTTGATAAAGCCGGGTTAGGCTTCTCAAGCAAATCAAAAACATTTTCAAGCTTGTTTGCCAATGCTAAGCATGATTCTCCTACTTGTAACTATTGTTGTAAAAATGGTCATACCAAGGACAAAATGTAGATTTGCTAGAATCCAATACCAGCCTAACAAAAGGTGGAAATGGATTCCAAAAGTGCCAAAGGAAGTTAACCATCAAGGACCCAAAAATCAAATGGGTACCAAAGATCCTCCTATTGTAAATTTATTTTCTAGGAACAACAATGGATGAAGGATGAAGGGCCAATCAACTCAAATGAAGAGTTTATTCTATTCACCACTATAGAAGAGGCGCGAGGCATTGGACCAATGACAAGAACGAATTCTTGTCATCGAGGGTAAAATTTACTTTATACATGTTAAAAGAGCAATTCAAAATTTCATTGGCATAAATTAATTGTGACAAATAAATAATGAAGCTCAATATTCATTGTAGTAAAATGCAATACCCCTTAGCATATGCACATATAAACTATTTTGATGCATGATGTATACTTATCTTTTTATGGTAAGTATCATGATATGTCTTTGATTAAAATTTGAATTTGCTATGTGGAATTATGCGATTATGTGATTAAGCATGCTATAAGTGGTTAATACTATCATGATCTTAATAAAATTATCAAATGATGCTTTGAGAATTTTTATTGGGCATAAGTGATTGAACTCTTGGTAGAACATGTGTATACTTTGCAATGTTTAGGATTCATTATTGTTTGCCTTAAACGCATGTTTATTCCTCTTAATGATTTAAACTTAGGCTCGTTATGCTTAATACATGCTTGATGAGGAACATATGTGAAAATTGTTAAAATATGGATATGTGGCAACATATATTTGAGCTATGTTTACTTAAATTTTATGCTTTTTGATTATCACAAAAGGGGGAGAATTTTGTGATAAACTTGAACCTTAATAGATGCATAGTTTAAGGGGGAGAGCTTGTGTATGCATGGTTTGAGGGGGAGAGTTATTTATTTAATGCTTTACTTGTTAATCTTGTATGTGCTATGCAATTGTTAAGGGGGAGTCATGTTTACTCACATTTCATGCATATTACATATTCAAGTTTATCAAGTTTTGTGATCATCAAAAAGGGGGAGATTGTTGAGCCTTAAACGCATGGTTGTGTTTAATGCGTTAATTTATCTCCGGATTATTTTTGAGTTTTGATGATCAACAAAACTTGTGTTTGTTATACTAATGTATCTACTTAGTGTGCAGATTAAGTGATGAAAAGTGGATTGGATTGAAGAAAATCGATTGTGCATGTTCTGGCACGGATCGCCCCAGGCGATGGTGACCATCGCCCCAGGCGATGGCAGCCGGGAGCGACATCGTCCCGCACGTCGACTGATGCGATGTCAAGGACCGCGCGCAGGGGGAGAACTCCCGAGATGATGAGCTGATCGCCTGAGGCGATGCGTCGAACGCCTGAGGCGATGTGGACTTCGTTTGAGGCGATGAAGATTTTGGACATGCTGAGGCTACGACCTTGATTTTTGTGATTGATCGCCTGAGGCGATCTACCGATCGCCTGAGGCGATGCGTGTAATCTGCTGACCGTTGGGGCGCGGCGATGGAGATCGTCTGAGGCGATCGACCAGTGATTGAAGCCTTATGTGTAGCAACGGCTAGTAGGAGCCTAGGGGGCCTCTTACACTATAAATATGGATGCTTTGGAGCATTTTGAAGCTAAGAAACAAGTCTACAAACTTCTCAAAGCTTTGTTATATTCAAATTTTATTATTGCATTGCAATCTCCATACATTGTTATTGTATTGGAGCTTGTAATCCTTTTCTCTTGATAGAGTCTTGTTGTCTTCGTTTGAGTACACCGTGAAGGTGTTAGTTGGTTTATTGTAAGGGTCCTCCAGCACTAAAGCAAGTTGGAAAATTGTAAAGTCGCCAACAAGTGAAGTTGGTGCATGTGTTGTGGCTATCCTTGGAGCCCTTAAGGCCAAGAAGACTCGTGAAGAGTGTTGGTAGCTCGGAAAGAGCTTTGTGTACTCGTGAATAGTAGTGTGCTCGGGAAGAGCGTTGTAAACTCGGGAAGAGTTTGTTTTGTGGCTAACTTGGAGCCCTCAAGGCAAAGATCAATTGTTCTAGTGGAACCTTGGTTGGAGGTTATCTAACCGGGAAGAGGAGACGTAGGCGATTCATCGCCGAACTTCTATAACAAATTCTTTTTTTATTTACCGCTTTATTTCTTTACGTATTTATTTATTTGTTTACTTCTTATTTTCTTCAATTTATCGATTGACTTAAGCCTTCCGCAAGCACAAACTCTTTTAGTTTTGCAAACTCATTTTAAAAAGCTAAAGTAGCCAAGGAATTTCATTCCCCCCCTCTCTTCGATTCCAACAACTTTTAAAAGACTGAATAAGAAGATATAGAAGCTAGGTTTTGTCATCATAAAAAAGGGAGAATTTGTTAGTTCCGGATTTTAAATATGACAAAACGGATCAGAACGGATCGATGAAAATCAGTCTGACCAGATCGATGCCCAAAGCAGATCACGCCGATATGGTCTATCGCAAAATCAGAACGGATCGATGAACATCAGCCTGCCCAGAACAAAGCACGAGATCAGCTCAATAATAATCAGATCAGAGCAGACAAGGTTGAATAAGCGTCGTTCTTCAGTCCGAATCATTAACGGCTATTTATTGTAGCATTTTGTTGGGAAAACGATTTCTAAAGTTTTGGTAATTACAAACCGGATATTAAAGACAAACTGGATGAAGTCCTACCGGATATTAAAGACCAACTGGAAAAAGACTCCTACCGGGTGAAGACATAAACTGGATGCCTACCAACTGGACAAGACATAAACTGGATGCCTACCAACTGGACAAGACATAAACTGGATGCCTACCAACTGGACAAGACATAAACTGGATGCCTACCAACTGGACGAGACTCAAACTGGATGGACATCAACCGGATGAAGTCATAAACTGGATGGACATCAACTGGATGGACATCAACCGGATGAAGTCATAAACTGGATGGACATCAACCGGATGAAGTCATAAACTGGATGGACATCAACTAGATGGACATCAACCGGATGAAGTCATCAACCGGATAAGACATCAACTAGATAGACATCAACCGGATGAAGACATCAACAGTGCAAGCTATCAACGGATAAACTTAAACTGGATGGACATCTACTGGACAACTATCAACTGAATAGTCTCTCACTGTACAAGGACATCAACTGGTCATAAGAGGATGAACGACCAGTTGAACAAAGAGAACCAGCAGAAGTCTGAGTTTCCAGTTAGAGCACTAAGCAACGAGACAAAATCAGTACAACATTCTCTGACAAAGGTACAACAGAGCGGCGCACCCTGCTATATCTCCGCCACCATTACCGTCAGAGTGAAAAGAGCCGTTGCTTTACAAAATAGGAAAGAAGACAATATGAAATTAGAAAGCTAATCTCTTCCATATACATAAAGGCTACCGTTGGTCATCCAAACCTATAAATACATCCAAGCAGAGAATGAAGAAGTGCTGAGCGATTTTCAACTAAGAGATATACTTCAAAGCAAACACTAAAGTCATACGACTGATATTCCAAACGTTCAGCAAAGAGCAGACAAACAGCAAAACTGAATCTGTGACAGATTATCATCAATTGAAGTCTGCTGCTCAAAAACTCTCAAAGCTAGAAAGTGTATTCTGTAAAGAGTGTCATAGAATCCATTGTAACCAAAAAGATTAAGAAGTGTGTGATTGCTAGGAGTTTAGGCCAAGTGTGTTAGTGCCTAAGAAGGTTGTATACTGTAAAAGTGTAAACCAAGTCTTCTAGTGAATCCTTCCTGCAAAGGAAGAAGGGGAGACGTAGAAGCGTTGTGCTTCGAACTTCCAGAAACAACTCTCGTGTTATTTGTTTATTGCTTTAGTTCTTCAGTTTTATTCCTCACAAGTTTTGTAGACGTCTTCCGCACTATAACAAGTGTCTACTAACTTGCCTGATATTGAGAAGCAACTGTAATACTTAACAGTTTACAGTTAACCAGAAAAAGAAATCGAAATTGTATCTAGTGTTTATTCAACCCCCCCCCCCCCCTTCTAAACACTACCCCGATCCTAACAAGTGGTATCAGAGCCAGGTTTTCTCAATCTTGAGAAATTATCATTTACCAAAAACTGATGGCCTCATTCAGCAAGATTCCAATGTTCAAGAAAGACGAATATGATGACTGGAGGATCCGTATGCAAGCACATCTAAGTGCTCAAGATGATGATATGTGGTATGTAATCACTGAAGGACCTTTGAAGATCATGAAAATCAATACAGCTGCCTCTATCACAAGTGGTGATCCACAAATGGTAGAAAAGGAAAGATCTCAATGGTCAAATGAAGACAAGAAAAAAGCAAATCTAGACAACGTTGCTAAGGACATTCTGTTCAAAACTTTGGACAAAAATATGTTCAATAAAATAAAGATGTGCCCTACAGCCAAAGAAATCTGGGAGAAGATTGCTCAACTCTGTGAAGGAAATGATCAAACCAAAGAAAACAAGCTTACTGTGGCTTTACAGAAGTTTGAGCATATCAAAATGATAAATGGAGAAACTCTCAACGAGTACGATGAAAGAGTGACTGGAATAATCAATGAACTAAACAGTCTGGGTAAGGAATTACCCAACAGATCACTCTCAAAGTAATGAGAGGTCTACCAAGAGAATGGGATGTCAAGACCATTGCTATGAGAGAATCGAAGGACATCAACAAAATAGATCTACATGATCTGTTTGCTGATTTAAAAGCCTATGAATTCGAATTAGGCATTCGGTGAAGATGAACCAAGTACCAGTCAACCAACAAAAGCTCTCACTGCATCGGAGTCTCTGCCCACTCCTACAGAAATGACTCCAGAAAAGATGTGTAATGATGCTATGGCAATGTTTGTAAAGAAATTTGTTCATGAAGAAGAATCAGAGATCTTATCAATCATATCCTCGGAGGCAGAGTTCCAAAGGAAATTAGGAAGAAGAAGAGCGAGTATGCTTCAACTGCCTCAAACCAGGGCACTTCATTGCGGACTGTCCTAAACCCAAGAAGGATGATCACAAAAGAGGATCCAAGGATTACAGAAAATCCAAAGAAACCAGAAGATCATCCAAAAAGGACAGAGATCAAAAGGTCTTGATGGCAGAAGAAAGTAAGAGCAAATGGGCTGATTCTGAATCAGAATCAGAAGAGTTAACTAGCTCATCCAGCGAGAGTGAAGACGAGGAAGTCCACTGCTTAATAACAAATAATGAAAATGAGGTACATGAATCAAACCTATCTGAATTTACACATAGTGAACTCACCAATTCATTGCAGGACATGATAAATGAGTATCGGGCGCTATATGAATCTTTTGAAAGCTATAAGACTGAGCATACAACCCAAACTGAAACACATGAAAACAAACTTGATTGTGAACAATCAAGGGAGTTGAACTGCCTAAGGGAAACAGCCAGTCTCCTAGTGAAGGAAAGAGATGAAGCCAAGAATGCTTACCAGAAACTTAGCAAACTGGTTAGCACTTGGAATGCGTCGACTACCAGAAAGGATGAAATGCTTGAGTCTATAAGGCTTGCTGGTGATTTAACAGGCATAGGCTATAATAGCAATGACAACAGTTCATCTGGTAATGAACCTCAACTGTGTCTAACAAAAGGCAAGGTTCAATCAATGAACTTTGTAAGATCTAGCACAGTATATGACCCTTACGAACTGGTTAAAGAACCTGTTAAAGCAACACTCATCAAGGAACAGGCACAGCACAGAGGTATCGGTTATGTAGAACCACTCAAAGAGGCTAAACCGAGGCAAAAGTTCAGAAATGAACTTAAACCCACTGGTCGAGCAGCTAGAGAGGTTAAACCCAACTGGTACTACAACTGTAAACCTGTCCAGAAGAGGTATATGCTAAATAACAGGAACTACAAACCAAAAGCACATGCATACACATATTATCACACTCCACAGTCAAAATCATCACCTATATCTATAAATGCACACACATTTCAGAACACACACCGACCTAAGTCATTCAGGGTCATACAAGTGTGGGTTCCGAAAGGACTAATCCTACCAGGACCCAAGTAGGATTGGGTACCAATCATTCTATCGCTTTAATTGCAGGAAACTAGAATGCATCCAGTTCAGAGCTCAGAATGGTTTCTGGACAGCGGGTGCTCTAGACATATGACAGGGAATGCGAGCTTACTGTCTGAACTGGTGGACTCCACCGGACCCAGAATAACCTTTGGAGACAACGCGAAAGGTAGAACCGTGGGTAAGGGTAAGATTATCTACGGTAACATCATCATTAAATGTGACATCCCCGAAATGGTTAATTGCTATGTGGCTTTAATTGTGTTCATATGATTAATTATGGTAGTAATTAATTATGTGTTGGAATTTATTTACCTTATGGAAATGCATGGTCATGTGGATAGGATGACCCGGGGTTGCATTTCAGGGTGCATGTGGTGCATGTTGGGTAAATATTATTGGGAGCATGATTTATTTGCCTTTGGTAGCAATTGATTAGAAATCATGTGTTTAATTGATATTTGGTGCATTTTGAGTAAATGCTTTGAAAAATATCATGTTGGGGTATTTTATACACCATGGGATATCTTGGTATGCATTTTAATTTTAATCCAACACCTTTTATACCCAACCCCACCCCCATCCACTCTTATTTCACTTTACCAAATCAAATCCACAAACCCTACCCCTTCCATTTTCGAGCTCAAGCCTTTGGGTGGAGAGAAGTCCTTGCAAAATCTTGTATTGTGGAGAGTATTGGGTGATTTGAGATCCCCAAGAGGTATGGGTACCTCATGCTTTAATTTTGTAAGGTTTTATTTGAGTTTGGGTTGATTTTGAAAGGTTTTAAAATGGGTTTTGTTGGGTTGTTGTGGGTTTGGTTAATGGTTGGATTTATGGTTGTTTTAAGGTGTATTTTGGAAGTTTATGTTGATAAATATGTTGTTGGTTGGTTGGTTTGAGTATTGGGATGGATTGGAAGGTTTTGGTATGCAAAAATGGTGAAAAATCGCGAGTCTGTGCGAGGCGATCGACCGCCTGAAATGGGGCGATCGATCGCCGCAAGGCAGTACCAAAATTTCGGGTTAAGCGATCGATCGCCTGTTATGAGGCGACCGATCGCCGAGAGGCAGTAGGTTTTTCAAAGGAATGGCGATCGATCGCCATGTTTGGGGCGACCGATCGCCGCTGTGTAAATTTTGAGGCGACCGATCGCCTATGGGAAGCGATCGATCGCCGCCTGTGGAATTTTGGAAAATGGTTTATTTTGTCAAATTTTTGGTATTTGGCTATTATTTGGCTTCTAATATGGGGTTGTGTGATTGTGTAGAACCATCCCAGGTAGCAACACAACCGAGGAATTGAAGCCGGACCAATTCCATTTTTGGAAAGGTACGTAGTGGACGTACGGGCACCCAACGGTAACATGTATTTTATATACTCATTGATTATGCATTGTGGATGCGGGTATATATGTGGTATTGCATTGTGGATGCATATACATGTTGATTTATGCCATATGTGGTATTGCATTGTGGATGCATATACATGGTAATTGATGCATATTGATGATAGATGCATATTATGATTATTGGATGCACATCCCATGAGTCGTGGTCATCTTTTGATGATTTTAATGCTTGCCGCTTTTGTTTTGGTTCCGCTAAATGTGAAGCGAGGGGTGGGAGCGCCGCATGTCACATTTGAGCGTGGTTATCATATGGGGCGAGGAAAGGGTATTTGCCGCTCAACGAGAGGCGAGGGGTGGGAGTCCCGCAGTCCGTTGAAGCGAGGTTATCCTATGCCGCTCATATGAAAATAAGCGAGGGGCATTAAAATACACTGTGATGGACAGACTAGGGAATGGTGACCAATATTTGGTACTGTTGAGATGGTATATGATGTCATGACATGTTTTGGCCATTAAAAATAATCTGTTGATTATACTCATGAGTTATGGTACAGGGACAACCAAACGGGAAGCGTTTGAAATGCATGGGAAAACAGGAAGTGTTTTTATATTGATTATGCATTTACGCTTTATCTTCATATTGTGTTAAATATGAATGATTATTATTGCTCATGTTTGGGGGTTGTCCTTGTAGGTACCTTTTTGGCATGATAGAAGGGCTTGAACGGGTTGAGACAGTGAGCTTCAAGAGCATCTTTGGTAGATGAAAGGACAGGATTCTTTTGTATAGTGCCTACTCTAGGAGTAGCGTAAAACTATAGTGAACACATTCATTGATTGGAATGTAATTAATCCTTTTGGTAGTCCTTTATTTTGGCATGTAAATGCTTAAGCTCATAGACTCCACTTGTTTATTATACTCTGATCATTGTTATTAGCTCTATTATGCCTTCTTTCCGCACTTAAGGATTAGGGTCCTTACATTAGTGGTATCAGAGCAGTGGTTAGAGAACCCGGGAACGAGTGAAGGGTAGCCTTAGCATGTTTGGCTAGGTGCTTACATTTGAAGCATGTTTATGCATGTGGTGCATCTTGGTGTATATTTGGTTATACTAACATGCTTATATCACTCCTGTTATCTAACGACATGATATATATATTGCTTTGGAATGTTGTTAACATTTGTGTTACAGCATGGCTGCTAACGAGGAAGTTGGCGACGTTGGTAGTGTGAATGCGAGTATTGGACAGGCTAATCCTCTACCTCCACCGGCCGTAGGCATGGAACCAGTGGTTCAGTTACTGCTACCGGGTGAGATTAGCTTGACGCAATTTCTGTCTTACCATCCGCCCCGGTTTGAGGGGACAGAGTCCGGA